>JARHVA010001659.1:675000-1007500 GCA_037957365.1 Torreya grandis | reverse complement strand
ATGATCATCAATTGATATTTTCAGCCATTATTATCTTAACCACATGGAAGAAAAGATAACAATATCACTTGTAATATTTAAGTGTCATGAAAAAAAATAGATGTAAAAATTTTAATCATAATCTCTTAAGGCAATGTAAAATGTAGATATTGCTTGAAAATAATCCCCAAAATCGATACCCTTGTTATTGTAATAAAACTGAATTTTTAGAGGCACTGCCACAACTCAAAAAGAAAATTAGAGTATTCTTTATTCTCAAGGGAATATTTCCATTAAAGTAAAGACCCACCAAGCTGAAAACAAATTGTTTTAAATTAGTTTTTATGAATTAGTGGTAACTTGTTTACTTGTGGCATACACCATTAGCCTTGTTATGTATTTTTCAGTCATCTTGTTTTTCTAGCTATCTATATTTATCTAATTTTATAAATATCCATTTTTATGTATGTGAATTAATCAATCTAAGTAGCTTCATTCAAAGTTTTTTTAAGAGCTTAATGAAAATTTCATTCATTCACAATATTGATTAAAACTTAACATGGTAAGTACTCTCTACCAAGAGATATCCCTCAATTCATTTCTTCTACATACATTCTTTTGATCCTTCCTACTCCCCATAAAATATTGCCATATTATACACATAACGCATATAATGGCAATATTGTAAATAAATAAAAATAGTTGCCATAAACTAACATGTACGCCCTCCCGAGTCCCCTTAAATTCTAAAATAGAGTTGCATGTTTGAAATCTCATAATATTTGATCTGACATGATTGGAAACATGTTGTGATCATAGTACTAATGATGGTGTATGTTGTTCCTCATTTGTATTTAACTCTGACTTGACAAGTGGAAAAATTGGCTCATTAATAATGTGTTGTGATTGCATGAGTGGAAAAAACATGCTAGTAATACTAGATCAAGAACTGACACTACCTTTTTCACCCCACCTTGCCATTGTTTTCTCATCCCCAACATCTTGTACATATTTGATCTTTATTTTGATAAAATGATGCATAAGTGGCACTGTTTGTCTATGAAATGTGATCAAATTCTCATCTCAAGTACACAAATATTACTAGACATTTGGTCACATATTATTTTAGAATTGCTTTAAAAAGCCACATTATCTATATTCTGATAAAAAGAGTCCTAAGACCATGAATAAGAGCTACATAATGTGAACCATTTAATTTTCTACCATGAGCAATTGGAGTAGAATTAAAGATTATCACTTCTTTCCTTAGACCATAAACAATATACTCATATTTGAAACATGGATTTCTTATATCATAACAAACCTATATACCCAAGACATATATGTTGTACATAATCCTATGCAAAAATAGAAAAAATTAGAAAACATAAGCATGCATAAACAAGGGTCATTGATAAACAAACAACATTGACGAATAATTAACATTGACTAAAAAGGGTAAATGATAAAAATATGCAAACATATGAAAAAATAGAAAAAAATTAGTAGACATATGCATTATTATGTTTTCCATAATCCTATAATGCTTCGAATAAAGTTTTCCCTAGCCATTTAAGTTTGTCCTAGCCATCTAGTAATATACAAACTATTATAGCCATGTTTGGAGTGTTTTGATGGGTGTGGGTGTGGGTGTGTGTGTGTGTGTGTGTGTGTGTGTGTGTGTGTGTGTGTGTGTGTGTGTGTGTGTGTGTGTGTGTGTGTGTGTGTGTGAGTGATGAAACTATTCCTAAATTGCAATATTAGACATAAATATTTCCTCAAATCAATATCATCTGGATTCTAGTCTGTGTCGAATTACCTTGCTTTGCCTTGCAAGATATACAAAGAATTTATTTCCACTCGGGTAATATATGTATATTTTTACGACTCCGCATACCTATTTTTTTTTACCATTCGCCATAGCATATGAGCCGTTTAAAACAGGCAAATTTGTTTACATAATCCTCAGGCTCGATTATATCTGCAAGTCAATAAAAATGCATAACAGCAGTGTATACAAATATTATATGTACCATAATATAAAGATTCAATTCGTCGGTCCAATGATGAGTTCGTTTCCCTATAACAAGTTCATTCTTCTTGCATCCTTTCACCCAATTCGTTCATGTATCCCCAGGTGGCTTGGGTCTGCGTATTTATTCCTATATAAACACCTGACAACGTATAATTAACTACAGACTTTAAAGGAGAGCATATGCCCAAAAAAAGATGCCAGGGTTCGAACTCTGAACCTATCAATTTCTAGGTTGTTTGAAGGTGGTCTACGGTATCATGAATTCCAATGTCAATGCCAAGAATCAACCTCTTCAAACTTCAGTACATGGATGCATATACTGGCTCAGTCTGAGGCTGTCATTATAAAATGCATTTATTGTGAATACCCAAGTCATTCAAAACAGATAGGTAGAATTATTTAAATAGCAAACAGGAGTTCATCGGTTTTCATATATTCATTTTTGACTCTAGTCATAACTGTTTTGGACGCAGCAGCATCGAACAATTTTTTTGTTTAACACATTTAAAAAGAACGTCTAGCATAACATTTGAGATGGCCAAAGTTGTAATTAATTTCAATGCATAACAAAATGGCCAGAAGTCATACGCCCAGCAACTTATAACAACTCCCCTTTGGTCTCAGAAAAACAATCTCCTCAAAAAGAACTCACATGCATTTATAAATCAAAATAAATACATAACTGTATTAATATTTACCAGAAGTTATATGCATTGTGTCTGTTCTGTGCTTCCAATTTCCTTCCTACGCCCCTACTCTTCTTTTTGCCAAAACATATCCTCCCTTGATGGTAATATTCTTCATCAAATGCAATGTCTTCAGATACATGTCATGATCTTTCATCTCTGTTTGGAAAGCATCCAAATTCTGCTCTTTCTCTTCCATACAGACCTATAGGTCTGCTGCTCTCACCACACCTTCATTCCTTTTTTTTTTTTTTCTTTTTCTCTCCTTCCAGCCACTTCTCTTGAATGAGAGGCATTTTCTTGTCCTTCCTCTCTCTTCTACGCCACCTTCCTCTCATCCTCTTTTATATTTAATTTTCTTGTTTTTGCTATATTTTGTGATTAAAAACCTCCTCCAAACCTCCACGCCAAACTTGGCTTAAGGAAAACAAAAATAAAGTTTTTGTTTTTAATCTTTAACAATATGCTAAGGTTGAAAATATTTTCAACCATTTCTCCCGGATTTCCTCAACAGCCCACAATTACCTTTTCCAATCTTTTTACTTTTATTAATTACAATTACTCCTCTAAGACATCATTTTGGAGGGAAAATATAATAATTGAAATTTGATTTTAATCGTGACCATGTCTTGCCAGGATGTCTGTAGATGCTCCTGCATCATACTCTCCCTCTAGGAACAATTTGAACCTTAGTTCAAATGAAATGCTGCCTCCATGCTTTAGCCTTCATTCTATACCTGGATCCCATGGTCTTCTTGTCAATGCCAATACTGTTGTTTGTCTTTAATATTCTTTGTCCTTCAACTCCTTGCTTTTCTTCCTCTTCTGGTATGTTCTTCTTCTCATTTCTTTCTCAGCTGTTATGTCCCATCTCCATGCTTCTTCATCTTCATATATGTCTTCAAAATCTTCTTGTTGTTCTTCTTGTTCCATGAGCTTCTCCAAGGACTCATGTATGTCATTCACTTTAGCTGCCTTCATACCTGCATACAAAACATTCAAAGCCACCTTAGTAGAAAACATTTGAGGCCATGAAGCCTCTTGATTATCTTCATGTTGTTCTTTGTCCAAATCTGCCTTCACTATCTTTCTTTGTTCTTGCCTCAATTCATTTTCCATCTGATCAATGGTGTCACCATGTTGATAGGTGTCTCTACACAACTCTCTTGGAGGGTTCAACAACTTTTCTATCTTCTTCAACTCTTCACACAACACAAGCTCATCCAAATATTCATGTCCTATATCAAACTTAGGACTAGATTGTCTTTCATCCTCTATAAGTACATTCATCCACTTTAGGGTTTCTTCATACAAATCAACTTCTTCACCAACATCAATATAATTATCAAAAATAATAGGAACACCATTACCTTGTGTTTCCTTACTATCTTCAATTGTTGCCTAAAGCCATCTTGTTTGTTCTGCTGCATATTCTTTCCTTTCCCCATCATCCATCCATTTTGAACTCTCTCCTTGCTGCACATTAGTTTTCATAGCCACTTTCCATTCTTCATTTTCCATAAAAAGATTATTAAATGATTCAAAAACATCATTATCCCATTTATTGCAAGCAATTGACTTACCTTTCCATGTACTTGTGTCATCCTTCACCTTTCTCCATTGATTTCTTGGTGTTGTTGTCTCAACACTCGCATCTTCTTCACTCTTAGCCTTCTTAGGCACCCATACTTGTTTCTTCTTCTTATCAATTGACTTCTCAAGCCATTTAGGCATCCTATAACCATGCCCTTGTGATACTTCTAAAAAACCAACTTTGTTTGTCCTTTTATTCTCTTGCACATTCATATGAGAAAAATCAATCTTATAAGATAAACTTGCCTGCTTGCTTACTTGTTGCTTGCTTGTGTGCTTCACCATCCACATAGGCATCACATATCCATGATTGACTGCTTTGTGTGAGGACTTCATCTTCCTCTTGCCTCTTCTAACCTGTGTATAAATATCTTCATGCTCACAATAACAATCAAAATCAGCACTTAACACTTCATTTACCTCTTTGATAGCTTGTTCCACGGAGCAATCTTTCTCTTCCTTTGTGCTTGGATGTCCTCTTTCCTCTTCTTCCTGGCATTCAATGGCATCATGGAAGTTTTCTTCATCTTCCATCTCTCCTCTCTCATGCATTAACCAATGCATCTCTTCTTCTTCCCTATTAACAACAACAAACTTACTTCTCTCTCCTGCACATTCACTTGTGCACTTGGTGACTTCTCCTGCACCAATCTCTTCACTCTCCAAGGCCCTTCTCTTGACCTTCATAAGACTGCTCATACCTGCATTTACCCACTCAAAAACAACATTAAATATAAAAACAAGAGACCATAATGTCTCCATGAGTGTCCTCTTAATGGACATTCTCATCTTTCCAAGTGCTCTTCCTGGCACTTCATCTTTTCTTTCTTTTCTTCTCTTGTCCTCTTCAACGAGAACCTTCTTCACAACGTCTTTCTCTTGTTGCTCACTTGGCAACCTACTTATCCTCTTACCTCTATGGGCTTCTCTCTTCATGGCAATCTTCTTTTGCCTTCTTCTCCTCTTCATTAGGAGATCTATTGGCCACTTTATCCTCTTCTTTATTGGCCATACCCATGTTTTCCTATTCAGTTGCATCCAAGACTCATACTCATCTTTAACCTTAGCTAACTCTTTCTTCAAACTAGCAATTTCTTTATCAAAATCAACATTAGTCATACCTTTGATGCTTGATTTCCTCTTGCTGCCCTCATATACCTTGCTACTCTGTAGTGCTTTCAACAATGCTTCCATCTATGAGATCTTCACCCAAGTCTTTTCCACCTTGGTCTCTTGATCCCTTGTCTCACCCAAGCCTTTCTCCTTGACTGGTCTGTTGACAATCTCCTTTGATCTCGCCTAGGCCTTTTGCATCCTAGTCTTTTGATCCTTTTCTCAATCCTGCAGCAACTTGTTATACATCAAACTTAAATCACAAATCCAAGCTTACCTTGCTTTGGATCTTCTTCTTGAGCATTCACTATGCTCTCTTACTTTTAAGCTTTCCAAGCTTCTCTTCACAATTCTGTAAACTTCATCCTTTACCTCACCTAAGTCTATTTCACCTTAGTCTTTTGGCAAATTATCCAAGCTTCTTCTTGGATCTTCTCTAAGCCTTCCTTGGCTTCTTCTTCTCTTCTTAAGCCTTAATAACTTGACTACCTTGAACCTGCAACTTCTTCCCTTGATTGCTTCTCAACACAATAATTCATCTCAAATAGCAAAGATTTACTCATACCTTTTTCTCCCCAGGGTCTTCTAGTGCTTGTCCTGCTGATCCTCTGGCCAAATCCTGTCACAACTGTAACATTATTGACAAATGCAACCATTCCAAATTTTGCAACAACTTATGATCAATTCCTAAGTCCCAAGAGCTTCAAGCTCTGATACCAAATGATGAAACTGTTCCTAAACTGCAATATTAGACATAAATATTTCCTCAAATCAATATCATCTGGATTCTGGTCTGTGTCAAATTACCTTGCTTTGCCTTGCAAGATATACAAAGAATTTATTTCCACTCGGGTAATATATGTATATTTTTACGACTCCGCATACCTATTTTTTTACCATTCGCCATAGCCTATGAACCGTTTAAAACAGGCAAATTTGTTTACATAATCCTCGGGCTCGATTATATCTGCAGGTCAATAAAAATGCATAACAGCTGTGTATACAAATATTATACGTACCATAATATAAAGATTCAATTCATCGGTCCAATGATGAGTTATTTCCCTATAACAAGTTCATTCTTCCTGCATCCTTTCGCCCAATTCGGTCATGTATCCCCAGGCAGCTCGAGTCTGCGTATTTCTTCCCGTCTAAACACCCGACAACGTATAATTAACTGTAGACTTTAAAGGAGAGCATATGCCCAGAAAAAGATGCCAGGGTTCAAACTCTGAACCTATCAATTTCTAGGTCATTTGAAGGTGGTCTGCGGTATCATGAATTCCAATGTCAATGCCAAGAATCAATCGCTTCAAACTTCAGCACATGGATGCATATACTGGCTCGGTCTGAGGCCGTCATTATAAAATGCATTTATTGCAAATACCCAAGTCATTCAAAATAGATAGGCAGAATTATTTAAATAGCAAACAGGAGTTCATCGGTTTTCATATATTCATTTTTGACTCTAGTCATAACTGTTTCAGACGCAGCAGCATCGAACAATTGTTTTGTTTAACACATTTAAAAAGAACGTCCAGCATAACATTTGAGATGGCCAAAGTTGTAATTAATTTCAATGCATAACAAAATGGCCAGAAGTCATACACCCAGCAACTTATAACAACACCCCTTTGGTCTCAGAAAAACAATCTCCTCAAAAAGAACTCACATGCATTTATAAATCAAAATAAATACACACCTGTATTAATATTTACCAGAAGTTATATGCATTGTGTCTGTTATGTGCTTCCAATTTCCTTCCTACGCCCCTGCTCTTCTTTTTGCCAAAACATATCCCCTCTTGATGGTAATATTCTTCATGAAATGCAATGTCTTCAGATACATGTCATAATCTTTCATCTCTATTTGGAAAGCATCCAAATTTTGCTCTTTCTCTTCCATATAGACCTATAGGTCTGCTACTCTCACCACACCTTCATTCTTTTTTTTTCTTTTTCTTTTTCTCTCCTTCCAGCCACTTCTCTTGAATGAGAGGCATTTTCTTGTCCTTCCTCTCTCTTCTACGCCACCTTCCTCTCATCCTCTTTTATATTTAATTTTCTTGTTTTTACTATATTTTGTGATTAAAAACCTCCTCCAAACCTCCACGCCAAACTTGGCTTAAGGAAAACAAAAATACAATTTTTGTTTTTAATCTTTAAGAATATGCTAAGGTTGAAAATATTTTCAACCATTTATCCCAGATTTCCTCAACAGCCCACAATTACCTTTTTACCTTTTCCAATCTTTTTACTTTTATTAATTACAATTACTCCTCCTCTAAGACATCATTTTGGAGGGAAAATATAATAATTGAAATTTGATTTTAATCATGACCATGTCTTGCCAGGATGTATGTAAATGATCCTGCATCAGTGTGTGTATCATGTTTTGATGTGTTATTTGTCTTTAAAATGTTCCCATATTTCATACTGCACCAAAAAAAACAAGAACATAGAATAGGTGAATTTTATGTTCCTTGCCTCTCTAAGATCTATGTCATTGAATCATTATATTAGGTCTTGCATATCTATGTAGGAATGATAAAATTTTAGAATTGCATCATGCATCTTCATCTCAAAGGAAAACATTAAAATATGGATGTGATGATTTTGTCACACATAAAGGATAGTAAAATTTTGTTCCACATATTAATATAGGAATGATGAAATTTCAGAATTCCATGATGTATATTCAGCTCAAAAAAACATTAAAATATGAATGTGATGATTTTATCACCCATTAAGGATAGTAAAATTTTGTTCCGCATATCTATTTAGGAATAATGAAATTTTATAATTTTATGATGTATATTTAACTCAAAAGAACACATTAAAATATGGATGTGATGATTTTGTCACACATTAAGGATAGTAAAAAAAAAATTTGAATAATCTTATCACACATATTTGATAATATCAATCCTAAGGTTAATATAATTTATTTTTATGATAGTATCATTTTTATCATGTTGCTCTTAGTTTTATGTTTATGTTTCACTTTCATGCAATTTAGACTGGTGTCTTGACAAAAGAAATCTTCTTATTTAATTTATTTTTAAAGTTTTTGGATATTTTTTTAATGATTTGTAAATGTAATTACATAGTTGATCAGGTGGGTGTTCCTGAAAGTGGAATTGAAAAATACAATCAAAAGTGTAGTGATTAATAGTGTCTTGTGAAAATATTCAACCATACAATACTCATTTTTATATATTTTTCAAGCTCACTAAATTAATTCAAGTCTCCTCTAGGTGCAAGGTTTGGAGGATGGGACAAGTCAAAACAACATATCATTATGTAAACATTACTAAGTTTCATAAGTTATTCCTCATCACCAATCCATCATGTTATTTTCATTATGGTTTCATAATAGCCTATTATGCTTTAATTAAGTTTAAATGTGTTAAGGTGTTTTAAATATTTACTTGTGTAGTAAACTTATTATTATATTAATATTACTTTTAGGTGGAATGCTTGTGCAATCAGTAAGAATAAAATCCTGGTGGAATATATCACAATCAAGAACATTTATTAATGAACCATGTTCCAACTAATAATTTGTGTCACTATTATGATAAAATAAGACACATTAACACATGGTTTAAAACCAAGATTTCACTTTTGGTCATTTTTGAAATAAGTACCCCATATTATTCACTATTCCTATATTTAAAAAATCAATGGTTAGAATGTCATTTAGACTAAAATTATTCAAACTACATGGCACTATGCTTACTACATATATATGTAGTTAACTTTCTTGGGAGATATATCCTAAAGTTATATAATATGCCCCCATATGTATAATCATTTGTTATAAGTAGCATTAAAAATTGTGCATTAGAAGAACTTAATTCACTTTTGAAGAACTAATATTATGCTTTGTAATTTTACCAACTAAGACTATGTCCTAAAGTTGTTAAATTGTATTACTTTAAAAAACATGTTTTGTATTTCATTGGTTGATCATCTGCAAATTTAAAGAATTTTCCATTCTAAGATGCTAAACCGATATTATGGTAAATAGGATTTGAGATTCAATAATGCAAATAATGTAATCCATTGTAGGTAACCAACTGTTTTAATTATTTAGGACTTAGTGCATGTAAATCCTAGGTTATTAAAGAGCTAAGTATAAAAATAACTTGAAAGAAATACAAGAAATAATAGATTTTCCAAACCTTTCCCAAAATAGTAAATATGTAAAGAAAGTGTACTTATCTAGAGCAAAATAGGTATTTTTATGACTCGAGAGGCTCAAACAAGCTTGAGAATTAGTCAGACATCTTTCATTCCATGATTGTAGTTGAAATCAAACTTTGGATAGTAGCACCCTTATGAGGACATTAGAATCATGTGGTACTAGTGTCCTTCTTGGAGGAGTTGTCTTAAACTTTCAAGAAAGATGCATGAGATTTTGAAGGACCTGTAGGTGATTCCATGACTTTTGGAAGCTCACCTATTTCACTATTTTTCCTGATTATGTTTCAAACCCCTAATGAATACCTACACACATGAAACAAGAACTAGATCAAATGCAAAATAAAGGGGAAAACTAGGTTGTGGAATATTACGATTGTGTAAAGTATAACACCTATTATCCTAGTTATTGCTTACATTAACCTCAATATTAGGGGTCTTAAGTCGCATGGTGTTATCCCTTAGGGAATGTGCATAATCAATGCACATGGTGTACTAGAATGAATTTAGTGTAGGCCATTCTTTGGTCAAGCATGCAAGTGTAAATGTGATAGTTGAGTAATATGTAGTGCATTGAGCTATAATATTGACCAATTTTATATAATTATTTGCCAAAATAGTAAGTGCTAGATGTAAAATGCCTTGTGAGAATTTTTATATAGAAAGAACTTTGATTTGAATATAAGACCTTGTTCATTGGTCGATAAGACATTAAAGAGGGATAAAAACATAAAATAAGTCTTAATGGAGGGTTAGAACCTAAAACATGAGATAAAATAACCGTTAGACACTAGCGCCATAATTAGAAACTAACACCACATGACACTACTATCCAAATAAGGGCACTATTGTCTTGAGGCCTAAAAACACAGTTAAGACTAGGCAAGATAGGACAAGGCCCCTTGTGACTAGGAGGAGATGACTCGAGACCACTGTGGATGCAACAAATAAGGAAAAGAAGACATAAGAAAGATCAAAAGACCCAAAATGACCATGTGACTAAGGGCTATATTCATCACTAAGACCATTATGTGAAATATCCACAAAATATATAGTACTTGAGGTTACATGACCAAATTAAGTTGTATACATTTGCCCCACTTTCATTATAGTAGTGAAATAAAATGAAAGAACTAGAGTAAAATAAAAAGAGGAACGTGTACATGTGTTTACCTATGCATATGTGCTTTGGATCTAGCCCACTTATTGGCTAGAGAAGTGGACAGGAGCTAGAGTAAAGTATGTGAAAAGGAAATCCATGGCATGGGTGCCCTCTTTACTAAATCTAAATAGTGAATTGAATTATGAGGGAAAAACCTTGTTTTGCCCCACCCTGATATATGGATTAAACTTGAGTATGTAAACTAAAAATGTGAAGAAATAAGGCTTGCTTTCCCCCACTCTAATATCTAGACTAAATTTGAGTATGTAAATTAAAAATGTGAAGAAAATAGGCTTGATTTCCCTGACTCTGATATCTAGACTAAACCTAAGTATGTAAACTAAAATTATCAAGAAATAAAAGTTGATTTCCCCCACTCTGATATATTGACTAAATCTGAGTATGTAAACTAAAATTAGAGGTCAAAATTATTTCTTGGTCTATATAATTTAGGTGTGGTGGAAGGCTATGGATCAGCTGTTGTAGATGGTCATGTGACCCAAATTGGTGAAATCCTTGTGGCATCCTAGTGACATCTTGTTGATGATCTAAGTGTAACCTAGAAATCTAAACATAGATATTGAGGACATGTGCCCTGCAGCATGCCCCCAATCTTGATATCTGAGTTAAACTGTATATCTAAGTCAAACTATATACCTAAGTCAAATTGTATATCTGAGTCAAATTGTATACCTTAGCCAAATTATATACCTGATTTGAATTATGTATCTGAGTCAAACTATATACCTGAGTCAAACTATATACCTGTGTCAAATTGTATATGAGTCAAACTATATACCTGATTCAAACTACATATATGAGTAAACCTATATGTCTGAATATGTATATCTAAGTAAACATGTATGTCTGAATATGTATATCTGAATAAACATGTATGTCTGAATATGTATATCTAAGTAAACATGTATATCTGAATATGTACATATAAGTAAACTTGTATGTCTAAATATGTATATCTTAGTAAACTTGTGTGTTTGAATAAGTACATCTGAGTAAACTTTTATGTCTAAATATGTATATCTAAGTAAACCTAAATGTCTAAACATGTATATATGAACCAATTTGTGTGTCTATATCTAAACCAATCTATGTGTCTGTATGAGTATGTATATGAACCAATTAATGTGTATATGCCCCCCATTTCGGTGAGAGAGTTGAGACTGTGATAAGGGTGTCTAACCAAAAGTGGTATTGATTGGTATGATGGTGATAGTTATATGGGGTGATGTTTTTTTAGGTTTGAATATTTTATCAATTGTGATGGAGTCAGTTGTTTAAATTGGTAAATGGGATAGACCTTTGGTCTATATTGAGTTTGTTAAGTGAATATAGGTTTTATATCTTTGCATAGTTGAATGTGATCGAGATATTATTGTAACTAATATAGGGTGAGGTAAATTGAGGTTAAGTCCCATGCTCACAAATCAGATTTGTGGTTCTCTAGATATCACATTTTAAAGAAGTTGGTGAAATTGGTGCGCAAGGTCAACCTTAGGTGGTATTTTAAAAATGTAACTTAAATAGGTTATTTGATTATTTTAATAATTCATTTGAATCATTTGACTTGATAGTGATTATTTGCTCTGAGATAGAGAGTATGCCAAGGAGATG
Source organism: Torreya grandis (assembly GCA_037957365.1). Classification (NCBI taxonomy): domain Eukaryota; kingdom Viridiplantae; phylum Streptophyta; class Pinopsida; order Cupressales; family Taxaceae; genus Torreya; species Torreya grandis. Next base: position 995,095 of record JARHVA010001659.1, on the reverse strand, counting down.
AGGATCAATTTTGACCCAGTATGAGGAATTGGAGGCACTTATCTAAGTTGCGGAGGAGGTTACCTTGGTACTGAATGTGTTATTTTCCCTATTTTTGACACATGTAGTACATTTTTTTATTATTTTTAGTGAAAATATTGTAGTTTAGGGTCACTTTTATAAATGTGGCATTATTGTCCTAATAATGGTCCTTGGGTAAGCCTTGATTGGCCCCAATTATGTATCATCTAAAATCAAATACTTGATTGGTTCAATATGGTATGAAATCAGGGCCAAGTAAGCCCCAATTTCCATTATATATGAATGCAATTCCTTCCACTTGGATCCTTTGGACCAAATTTCATATTAAATTGAAAAATACTTATTTTTTTATTATGGTGAGCACTTAGATCCCCAATTGATATCATAAGGATGAAAGTCCTTACTTTGAGGCTCAGTAGGCCCCTGGGATCAATTTAGCCCCAATTAGCATCCTTTACATATAGTAAGAATTAGGTTCACAAGGATGAACTTGGTTAAATTTCATCAATCATTATCACAATTGACTTCATAGGCTCAATCTTTGATGATGTGGGGGATAACTGATCCCAAATTCACATTATTTAATTGTAGATCTAGGTTCAAGGAGCTTAAATTTGCCCCAATCACCATCATGATTGTAGCTTATATACCCTAAAACCTATACCCTAAGCCCTAATCCCTCAACTATAAACTATAAATATGAACTTTTTAAACCTTAAACCAATCATTTTAGCCCAAATTAACATCATTTAGACTAAGAATTAAGTTCATAGGGCTCAGTTTGGCCTAAATAACATGATTGATTGACCCATTTGACTAATTCACTCAATATACATGATGACATCTAGGGTATAATGATAACTCAAAAACACATTCTATAGTCACAAATGGGTCCAATTGATTTAAATTATCCTCAATTATCTTTTTGATTGACCCTGTGTACCCTAAACCATATATACATTAAAACCTAAGCCTTAAACCATAAACCCTAAACATTATACCCTAAATTGTAAACCATAAAATTTCCCTATTTACTAATTAATTTAGTCCCAATTAACATCTTTTTTAGTAAGAATTAGGTTTGAACATGGCATAGAGTGATTATACATTAAATACAGAGTCTTAAACCTAAACCATATGTTCTAATCTATAATCCCTAAAACATAAATTATAATCACTATGCCCTAATGCCCACTACTTGTTGCAAACATACATGTCTTATGATATAACTAATTTTATCGTGAGATGTCATAAAATGCACTTTTTAAACCTATGGCCAAAACTTAGCCTTTGGAGTACCAATCTAGTTGTGCATCTGAAGTAAATTGGGGCTATTTTGATCCCCTTTAACCTAATTAACCAAAGAGGAGGAGATATTTGATTATTTTAATTAAGGAGGAATTTTAGGCCAATTTCAATCCCTTTAATAGAAAGATATGATTTGAGGCAAAATAAAAAAATTGATTATATATCATGAATTGATCGAATTAGTCAATGTGTACAACTAGGGGTGTGATCTGGGCAAAATTGAGCCCCTAAACCCAATTTTTGTCTCAATCAATTGTATAACATGTATGCAACATGTACATGGCATAACTAACCCTAATTTCATGAGAAATACAAACTTGAAGGTAATTATCATAAATAGGTGAGCAAGCAGCTCAAATGTTCTTCAATTACCTTAGTGATTAGACCTTATATCCTATATCTTAGACCCTATACCATTTAACTTTAACCCTAAACCCTATACCATTTACATTAAACCCTAATCCATAATCCCTAAACCCCAAACCCTTTAAATTATAGACCCTAAACCAATAAATTTAGCCCCAAATAACATCCTTTATATATATAGTAAGAATTAGGTTCACAGGGATGAACTTGGTCAAAATTGCATCACTCATTAAACCACAATTGACTTAATAATCTCAATCTATGATGATTTGGGGCCTAATTGAGCTCAAAATCACATTATTTACTCACATATATAGATTCAAAGAGCTAAAATTTGCCCCAATTACCTTCATGATTGTACTTTATATACCCTAAAATCTAAACCATAAATATAAACTATTTAAACCGTGAACCAATAATTTTAGCCCAAAGTAACATCATTTAGACTAAAAACTAAGTTCACAAGGCTCAATTTGGATTAAATCACATGACTGATTGCCCCATTTGACTAATTCATTCAATCTACATGATGACATCCAGGGTATAATGACAACCCAAAAAGACATTTTTTAGTCAAAAATGGGTCCAAGTAATTCAAATTATCCTCAATTATCTATGCGATTGAACTTATGTACCCTAAACCATAAACCTTAAACACTATACCCTAAATTATAAACCATAAGCTTTCCCTATTTACCAATCAATTTAGTCCTAATTAACATTCTTTGTAATAAGAATTAGGTTCACATGGCATAGAGCAATTAGACAAATTATATACAAGTCCTTAAACCTAAACCATATGCCCTAATCCCTAATCCCTAAAACATAAATTGTAAGCCCTATGCCCTAATGCCCACTACATACTACAAACATACATGCCTTATGATATAATTGATTTTATTGTGAGATGTCATAAAATGCATTTTTTAGACCTGTGGCCAGAACTTAGCCTTTGGAGTACCAATCTAGTTATTCATCTAAAGTAAATTGGGGCTATTTCAAGCCCCTTTAACCTAATTACATGAATATAAAATGTGATTTGGGGGTTTATCAGCTCTAATTTTCCCCAATCACCATCACTATTGTACCTTATATACCCTAAAACCTATACCCCAAGCCCTAATGCTTAAACTTCCTAATCCCTAAACTCTAAACCATAAATATAAACTTTGTAAACCCTGAACCAATAATTTTAGCCCAAATTAACATCATTTAGACTAAGAATTATCTTTTTGATTGACCCTGTGTACCCTAAACCTAAGCCCTACACACTATACCCTAAATTGTAAACCAAAAACTTTCCCTATTTACCAATAGATTTCATCCCAATTAACATCCTTTGTAGTAAAAATTAGGTTCACACATGGCATAGAGATATTAGACCTTATATAGACCCTTAAACCTAAACCCTACATGCCCTAATCCCTAAACCCTAAAACATAAATTATAATCCCTAAAACATAAATTGTAATCCCTAATCCCTAAACCCTAAAACCTAAACCCTATGCACTAATGCCTTAATCCCTAATTCATAATCCCTAATATATATTATGTATAATATGATTGTGTTATTTAATAATGCAATCATATTATTCTTAATATATGCAACACTTGATTCTTAATGCCAATTACTAACCCCATATGATTCAGAATTAATAATGTGATCACATTATTTTTAATATATGCTTCTCAATATTTTGGATGAAGTAGAACCTTGTACAAAAAATAACATGATCACATTATGCAATAACGTGATCGCATTATATAACATGATCACATTATTTTTATTTTAGACTAATCTCACTTCTCAATGACTATTTTTAACCCAAATCGAGAATTCTATCCCCACAAACATTCTATGCGTGCTTTTGAAGCTTCCACCTGAGTGGTCTGGGATGCAACTAGAGGGATTAAAGAGGTAGGGGAGAGATCTGATGGTTCATGAAAATGATTTACAATTTTTTTGTATGCATGTTTGAACTTAGGCTAAAAAATTACATTTTTCTTGTATTGGGAAGGGTGTTCTTGAGGTCAAAAAGGGTGGTGGGTTTGTCAATCAGGATTGATGGGAGGCCAAGAACCTAGTCTTAGACATTATCTACCCCCCATATGTGTTATCAGTGTCATTTTCTAGTTAGGAAGCATCAAAACTAGACTTTTGTACCACAACTTAAACTTATGACAAAAAATTTTGTTAGTGTTTATGCTCTCCAGAATGGTAGTGAAAATGCAATTCTAGGTGGATTTGAACATCATGGTGATGTGATAACATGTAATTTGCCTATATGGATGTGATAAAAGTGATATATATTTAGGTGGAGGTTCCATAGGTAGAAATTTTAGTTAGAGTTTAATAAGTTGCTTGTTCATTGCCAAAAAGTTACATTTTTGGACCCTTCACTATAACTTATCCAACGGATTTCTCTAGAAGATTTCGCCTGAGTGTTATGGGGTGTGATTAGATGTATTAAATGGGTATGGGAGGCATTTTATGGTTTATGTAAATGGCTTATAGTTTTCATTTTATGTGTGTTTGAACTTAGGTTAGAAAAATGCATTTTTATTATATTGGGAAGGGTGTTCTCAAGGCCAAAATGGGTGGTGGGTTTGTCAATCGGGCCTGATGGGAGGCCAAGAACCTGGTCTTATAAATTATCCTCCCCCTCAGATGTGTTTTTAATGTCATTTTTTAGTCAATAAGCATCATATCTAGTGTTTTGCAACCACAACTTAAACTTTGACAACTTTGACAACTTAAACTAGAGACCTAGAAACTTAATGAGTAATTGACCTATTAACCGATTAGGTGGTATTAGGGGATGATAGAAGGTGATGAAAAAACATAGTTTTAAATTTTTTTGTGAGATAATTTATATTAAAAGGTCCCATAAGTCATGTATAAAACATCTCAAGAAAGATCTCCAATCTAAGAAAGGATTGTAATGTAATAGAGAATAAAGCTATTAATAAAGGAAAGTGACTTGTTATGGATTCTCCATTTAGTGTATGTGATTGCATTAGTTTCATTTTATCCTTTAATTGCCTTGAATACATGAATATTTTATCATTTTTATAATGTTTCAGGTGAATGAATGACTATAGGTGGTAACCAAGAAGTGATTGTAGATCACAGTCAAGGAAGGGAGCTTGGAGTGATTCCACTAGGTTGTTAAGTTGTGAGTCATCATGCTATTATTTTTGAACATGCTGAACCTATAAAAACATACATATAAATTAGTAAGACATATATACATGGAGAACTTATAAAAAAGGGTACCTCTACCCATATACCCTATTTTGCCTATAACAGTCCAATATGAAAGTAAATGGTTGTTTCTCATGAAGGGAGTATGACTTTGGTGTAGATAATGATATATATATTGACAATGATCATTGATTTGGAAATATAATTGGTTTTTATACAAAATATAATGGTAAAGGATCAACATACAATCCTCTATAATAAATAAACCATGTTTATACCTTGGTTTGGGTTAACAGTCACATTACAAAGGGAAGTAAGAATTATTTCTTAATCTTGTCAAGTATGCCATTGAATATATGGACTTGGAATATGGCACCATAATCAAAGTAGTTTTTTAATATCTTATAATATGCATGATATATTTTAAATTGCACTAATACTCCATGTTGCTATCACAGTCCTGTAGGGTGCCTTGTTGTGCACAGTCAAGATAGAGAGGAGAGATTTTTCTTGTATAAATGTGTATGCTAATGGATATAATGGTTTGTATGGTTGTTTAAAGGTGTTAATAAGGTATTTATATTTTTAAAATACCTTAATATAGTCATTTAAACTCATTGATACATAAATCATATTGTCACAGTCTTAAATAGGACTCAAAAACCTATGTTTTGATGGTTAAAAGAGAGAATAACAAGAAATGAGATGTCTCACCTATTTTATAAGGTGTGTGGGGTGAAAACAGACCTATATGTGTAGTTTTTGTCCTTTTAAATTTTTTATAGCTCAATATATTGAATTATATATCCCCTCGGCCTGTGCAGAAGCCTCACTAGGGTTTCAAGAGAAAAAACCCATAAAAAAAGTTTTAACCCTTAGAAATTAGTGAAACTTCATAATATGACATGTTTTTATGTATTGAAAAGTAATAAAGTGGTATTGGTGTGTTTCAAGGCCATACAATACGTATTTGGTGATTGTGGGTTTAAGATAGGGCTAACTAGGCCTAATTGAAGGGTGGTTTACAAAGGAAGTGTGGTCGAGGAGTGGATTTAGGTAATTAAATTTGAAAAAAACCTATAAGTAAATCGAGGGTGGATATAAAAAATTTTAAATCTCTGTAATATTTGATATATTTCTCAAACCAAGAGAATTTTCACAAAAAATGCTACAAGCCTAGGGAGACCATCGTGAGCCCTATATGTGGAATTGAATGTTGAAGTGTGTTTGAGCACTTGTAAGAGGTTAAGGAAGATGTGATTTGACCATATAAGAACATATATTATATAATACTGACTCCTTGAGACCTATATCAAGTTTTGGTACTTGAAACCTAAGATGATTGCCTAGTGAGAAGATAGTGAAAGAGTGAGAGGACATTTGTGAATGGAATGAATGAGATGAGTTATAGAATTAATGTGAGAGGTTTGTAAGAGGTATAATGACACCAAGAAGTGTATCCAAAGTGTATAATAATAAGGTACAAATAGAAGAAGGCCATTAAGCCTAAGTGATAAGAGTGTCATTAGTCATTTCCACTACATAATGAAATACAAACTTTAATTTAAAAAAATATGGGAGATCTAAGATTTATAGAATTGAAAAGAATAATTTTTAATCCTCAATTGTGTACAAAATTAAATATGAGATTCGATAATTAATATTTTTGAATATTAGAAAAACATTGTATAATAACACACAATGAAATAAAAATTGAATATAAATTAGAGAGATTGCCATGATAGGCATATGTGTGAAATGTCAATAATACATAGATTGTCACGATAGGCATACAAAAATTAAATCTACCAACATAGTATCTAATGTTGGGTGAATGTCATATACACATATACAATGCATAAATTACCATATAGGCATACAAAACAGTACATCTCATGTAAGACATCTTATTCATCAATAGCTTCCCTCTCTTTGCCTTCTTTGAAGAATACTCTCCCTGGGATGCCCTGCTAGTAGATGGAGACCCCTCTAATGCCTTGGATTGCTCCAAGGTCTGACTATGGGTCCTATGCTCATAGGTTGCTTAGAGCTAAACCTATTCAAATATAATAATTATTACAAAATTAACATAAAATACATTTAAATAATTATTAAAAAATTATTTTTAAACTACAATAAAAAATCATTTAAACACATCCACTTATTGTAAGCTCACGATCCTACTCAATCTATTTTTCATGCTCAAACAAGTCAATGGTAGGCTTAATTATTCGAATAAGCAGCTCAAATATGGGAGTAACATGAGGAGTTGCCCTGCTAATCATCTAACTGGGACTATTAATGTCATAGGACAAACTTGAATACTTAATATATTACATAATCTATATTTACAATTAAAAATTACAAGAACTAATATATACCTCTGTCAGTGCCTGTGTAGATGGCATTGCAATAGCAATGCCTATGTCTATCTCAGCTCATAGAGAGGGAGGAGTGTCTATTCCGACCATCAACTATTCATGTAAACAAGGTCTCACTTAATTTTATATAAAGTATCAAATCTTATATATAGAAACCATGTATATCATGAAAAGATAATGTAAACCAAGAATCATGGAAGTGTAACTACAATACAACATGCATATCATGAAAAGACACTGTAAACCAAGAATCATGGAAGTACATAACTACCATACAATGTTCATACCATGAAAAGATAATGTAAACCAATAATCATGGAAGTGCAACTACCATACAATGTGTAATGGCCAATAATAGCAAGTTTTTTGCATGTTGGAGGTAATAGAAAAATTATAATACATGTAGGAAGTGTGAGTGGAAGATTAGGAGGTGGAAAGAATAGTAGCACTTCGACAAGGCAAAGTTAGGGAGATAAAAGGAATAAGAGACATATCAAGAACTTTATCCTTACTTTTAAAGCTTCCTTGGATAAAGTAAAATACCATTATATATTTACTGGAGAAAGGCTGAACTACACTTATATGGCCATCATCCTTCTATTATATGTGTGATATCAATCATTTATATCTCTATATATAATACATGGATTTATATCACATTCATTTATAATAGTTGGATGACAAGTGATTTATGAGAAAACACCCAACCAATAGAAAGGAGTGAGCCATGGTGAATCCACCTCTTGACGAAGGTGTGTAAATAACATTCTACCAATAAGTCAAGGGAGTTCCTTGTCTAATATATCGTCTAAATATATTTTCTTGTTTTGGCTCAAGGGAATAAAATTGGAAAATAGTTTGGATGCTGAATTAGAAGATATTGTAAGGTGTAATTGTTGAAGCTGGTACATATTTTAGTACCAACACAAATGGTGGCTCTCCCCCCAAACATGTCAATGGGGCTACAAGTTGTTGAGACCCAATGTAATGTTTTTTGACATAAGGAATTTTGAGTAGAGAGGTTGTCTACCCTTTATACCTTTGTCATATCCAAATCAAGAGGTGTAATGAGGATTTACAATTGAAATTTAGACCTTTGTCATGGCCAAAGAAAAAGGTGTAATGAGATATTACAATTGAATTATCATGTGTATTACAAGTTTGTGGCTCAAACATGATAAGGTAGGGTCAACACCAAAATTTATAGTCCCCCTTTCCCTAACTCCACCCCTTCTTACAAACCACAACTCTTAAATTGATCATCAAATATTATAAACATATACTTAAGATATTGTAATAAAATAAAGCAAAATTTAAGTCCTACTATTACTAGATGTCTTAAGTGAAGTCACTTAACAAAATATAAATTTATTTAAATAACTATTTCATTAAATTTATTTAAATAAGTCAATTTAATTTTGGGTCCTGAGTCATGGTCCTTTATGTCTAAGAAGACTCTAAGAGTTGCATTGTCAAGTTAATGATCCACAAAGTATGATTGTTAATGATGCACATTTCTTCTCTTTTACCTTAAATTCCATTGCTATTATCACTCATTTTCAAGGGTAACATATGGATTTATGTATAATGGTAATGGTGACATAAGTAAAAATGAAAATATGACTATATTGAGCTTAGCAACTTCATTTTCAAGATAGTGTTACCTAAAAGGACCCATAGATATGTGTTCTTCATTTTATAAGTATCCTGGTGGCTTTTGAACTACCCTTATCTAATCTTGAATGATATTATTCATGGGATATTTGTAGGATTTACCAAAATCTATTATATAAATATCGTTGAGCACATTATCATAGCTTACAACTATTGTGGTTCCTCTTTAATGGTTTGTGATACCTCATAACAACTTCCAAAGGTTCACGGTACCCCCAAGATGATCAACCCATATCCAAAATTTATGGATAGGTGTATTTATATAAGAGAAAGAGGATTTTGAAGGTTTAAAGTCTATTTGAGTCTATATGGTATGATTTCACAGTTAGTAGCATTTAATTTGACTTAGGATACCTAATTAACCTTGAGGGGTGTTGATTTAGGTGTTCTCCAAAAAAAGTTAAATTATGAAAGTCCCTACATGAGCTATGTGATGTAAACGGGTATCTGATTGTGGGTTTGGTTTGGTTGGGATCTTTGTAGTTTACTCAGAACAAGGAGGTTTGCCTCAAAAAAGGGCTAGTAGAAGGAAGGTGTCAAAGAGGAAAGAAGATTTAAGTGAAGAGTTAAAGCTTGGGGGTTGTGTGGAATGGTTGGATGCATGAAATGAGATGTAATTGAGTAGATAGATACTCTTATGATTATTGTGTAAGGAAAAAATCAAATTAGCATGTAAACTTATGAAAACACATAAGAAGATTGTAAAGGACAAATCAAGGATAAAGAGAGAGAACATGAAAATAGAGTATGAAAATAGAAAAAGATAAATTTAACTTAAACTTACAAGGAAAATATAAATAGACTAAATATACATAGAGCATAATATTAACTCAAAAATTTTCCTCTATATATTTAAATGGTGTGATCCTAATATAGACAAATGCAGTAGTGGATGGGTCAGTAGCTGGATTCAAATATGTAAACAATGATCGTGATAAATCAAATGTTATAAATGCCGACTATGATGATGAAAGCACCGTCACCTCTTGTGACATAAAAAATGACATATATATTATTCATTTTTTGTGTAAATTAATTTTTATCTAAATTAAATTTACAAATATAACATAAATTTAACATGACATTTGTATAAAATATACAGGCATATGTGTAGTGGTCGATGTCTGCACACCAAATGTGCATGCCAAAAGCTCATCACTCATAAGAATATTATTTAATCCCTCTGAACCACCAGTTTTATCATCATCATAAGGTCTAATGCACATATCTCTACAAGAAATACAAGGGTGGGGTCGAGTATGTACACTAGGTGACGTATCTCTAGCATCACTCTGTGAAAGCCTACTCATACATTGAACAAGTGTATCAGTGAGTGAACTAAGAGCATGCAAAATGTCGATCTCCATGACCTATTGAAATATAGAGGAAATCTCAGGCTCAAGAGGATTTTAGATATGTATATGTGCAGGTTGATTAGGTGCACAATGTGTACTTGGTCAATCTTGCATAGAGCCTTTCCCTCGACCCTAAAACTCATTAAAATCAAAATAATTTAGAATCTCGTTGAGAACAAACTCATAGTAGAGTTTCCTCAAAAAATATAATGGGACCTCATGTTTTTTACATGGTAGATAGTCAAACATCATCCACCATCGATCCCAAAAATTGGTTGTGATTAAGTTATGTATGCAGTGATAGATTAGAAAATGTTTAGAGGTTACAAGAAATGGGGCATTAGTGGTTGGGTTGATGAATAGGTCACAAATGGAGGCTTTTGAAATTTATTTGTTGTTAAACTGAAGTGTTGATAATTTTTTAGCATAATATGTCCTACAAGTATCCCTATATGAAGTCCATCTATCAATTTAACTCATTATAGATTCAACTAGACCTAATAAGGTCTCTAGGTGTTAGGTTGTGGAGCTAAAAGCTTCACCAAGATGCAAACAGGAGGTTGTTGAGAGGTTGTTGAGTTGTAAAGCAACCAACATCAGTCTGATCAACCGATGTCGGTCATATCCAGTGAGCAGAGCAACCGACATCGGTCAGGTATCAGCTGACATCGGTCATCTCCAGCCAGACAAGGACTGACGTCGGTTGCCTGTGCAGTTTTGAAACTATCAGTTTCATGAACAGTTTGTTAACAAACTGGTTGTTTGCATGTTAAGGACTAATTTTAGTCTTAGAGCTGCAGATCTAATTATTGTAATTGGATGTCTAATTATTGTTTGCATGGGATCTATATAATAGACTCATGGGCTGTATTGTAAAGGGTGCTAGTTGAGAGAGCAAGGTTAGCTCCTTCAGAGTGAAAAGAGCAAGGTGTGTTCCTCCTAGTGCCACAGTGCCAAGTGTGTATGATCAGGTAGATCTGTAGGTTGTTGCAAGATCTAGTAGAGATCCACAGGGGTGCTGGTTTGGAGAATCAGAAGGGTTCTTCATGTGTGTATGATCTCGATCAATAGGTGTGCAAGGCCAGGTTGATCTGCGATATAGCAAGATCAGGTGAGATCTACATGGTAAGTAAGATCATTGATTTGCAAGTGTGTGTGTGTGTGTGGTCTAGGTTTGTAGGTGTTGTAAAACTAATTTGATTTGTAGGTGGCAGCAAGATCAGGGAGATCAACAACATAATAGGTAGCAAGATCAGGGGAGATCTACTTGGAGTACGGTGTGTACTCGATCGTGGAGTACTTGTGTACTGGCAGTAGTGATACTGACTGGTGGTACTAGCAGTAGTGATACTGACTAGTTGGAGTTGAACACCAACTCTGTGTTTGAGTTGTGTGTTGGGACCGTAATTGAGAGAGTGAACTCTTGAAGGTGAATTATTATACACTTGGTGTGGGAAGCCTGAAAGGTGTGGAAGAGTGTGGCGTCTCTTCATTGTAATTCTTTTCTGGAAGAGTATTAATACAATTGGGTATTATCTCTCATATTATGTGTTATTTATGAATTTTTAGTTACTTGTTACTTCTGGTTAAATTTCGCATTTAGTTGCTAATACAAAGGTGATCAATTGTGCTCCTTAATCCTGACAAAGTGGTATCAGAGCTAAGGTTGCAGGGAGCAGGTTTGTGTTTGATTACAGGTCACTCTCAGGGGTTTTTGATTGAGTGAGAGTATAGCAATGGCAAAAGAAAGTATGGAGGAATTCAAAAACAAGAATAGTCAATTACGGTGTTATGGAAAGAAAGAGCAGGTAAAGAAATATTGTTGGTTGGTAGAAGATCAACATGAAGGAACTGAAGAAGCAGATGTTGTAGGTGTTGTTGCACAAGATGCTCTGGTATGTTCCTTGGATAAAGTAGAATCTTGTGCTATAGATTCTGTTGCCTCTTTCCATGTAGCCCGAAATAGAGTATTTTTCCATGTTAAGGTCCTTGAAGACTTTGGAAAGATTTATTTAGGGGCTGGTGTGCCTTGTCAAAGTTTTGGCAAAGGGGAAGTGCGGCTGAAATTGCAGACAGCCAACACATGGGTGTTGAAGGAGGTCATGTAGGTCCCAGTCTTGAAGATGTGGCTAATTTCTTCAGAAAAGTTGGGTGATGAGAGATGCACAGAAACTCTCACAGCGGATGCACTTGAATTAGCAGGTGGTAAGAAAGTAGGTATCCTTTATCTATCTACTTATATTATTGATTCTTTTTCTATTGTGAAGACGTGGCTTTGTAGGCTTGGTCACATGAGTAAGAAGGAGATGCATGTTCTTAAGAGGAAGTCAGATGTCTTTGACAGACTTAAGAATTGGAAAGCCTTGGTGTTCATGGAGGAGATGACAGACAAAGATTAGTGGAAAAGGCTGAGTAACTCTGAGCAAGGTAGTTTGGATAGGGTTTTGATCCAAAGAGAGCTCGTAGATAAAAAGTCATCACTCACAGGAGAACACAGGTACCGGCATCAGTCAAGAGGAACTGGCATCGAACAGACAAGTGCCGATGTCTGTCATGTGTAGACTAGAGCTGGTGGTGTCGGGCAGGGTAAGATTGATGTCGGTCAGAAAATTGATGTCGACGACAAGTAGACACTGATGTCGGTCAAGAAACCACCATCGATAGTCAGGACAGTCACATGGAACTGACGTCAGTCGGATGCAGACTATGTGGTGACCGAGGTCAGTCACTCGAACATATTTTGGGCAGACAACAAGCTGTCAAGGAGTCTCAAACACCCATATGGAGGATTGAAAGGGTAAGTAAGCCTCAAATTCATTATTCCTCTTCTTTATACTCGTTGCTCACTGTAGAGTAGGAAGGATCCAGGAAACAGTGGGAGCATGGCATGAATGAGGAATTTGATTCCTAGAATGCAGAACCAGATGGGAGATTTGGTAGGGTTGCTAGCTAGTATAAAAGCACTGAAAGATGAATGGATTCCTTGGTTAAAGAATAGAGAGAATGGACACATGAGATGGAAGGCCAGGTCATATGGTCTTGAGGAAGCTCCAGGACAGTGGTACAAGTTTGACAGGTGGATGACAAAGCATGGCTTTAGTCAATGTCATTGTAACCATTGTGGTTTCTTTACCAGGTTGGGTGATGATTGCAACATCATCTTGTTATTGTATGTTGTGTGTATGCTTGTTGCAGGGTCACACAGGCAGGGTTTTTCTGAGCTAAAGGTAAAGTTAGTTCACAGGTGTGTCATGAAGAATTTGAAGGAGCAAAATTCTTTGGCATAAGTGTGCTTCTAGAGACATGGAAGATCACAGGTTGATTTGTCTCTGAATGATTGTGTGAAATTGGTTAGCACGTCGATGGGTTGGACAGTTCTATGAATAGTGTCCTGATTCACATGATGAGGTTAAGTACATGTGTACTGGACCTGGGTTTTCCCACGCAGTGGGAGCTATCAGCAAGTTTAGAGCCAATTCGAGAAAGAAGCACTAGAGTGTAGTTCAGTGGATTCTCAGGTATCTGAGATGGACCAATAGAAGGTATACATGCGATGCAGGGTCAAGTTCTTTTCTACATGGGTTTATAGATGCGGCAAGTTACTTAGATGACAGGAGGTGCACCACAGGTTTTGTGGTGGTTGGTCTTCAAGGTTGAGCTTGAAGAGGGATACAAGCCAGGAAATAGATTAGATGGTGTACAGGTATAGGTACAGGTGCAACTGTTTATCTCCAAGTGGGAGAGTGTTAGGTTGTGGAGCTAAAAGCTTCACCAGAATGCAAATAGGAGGTTGCTGAGTTGCAGAGCAATCGATGTCGATCTGATCAACTGATGTCGGTCATCTCTAGCCAGACAAGGACCGATGTCAGTCGCCTGTGTAGTTTTGGAACTATCAGTTTCACAAACAGTTTGTTAACGAACTGGTTGTTTGCATGTTAAGGACTAATAATAGTCTTGGAGCTGTGGATCTAATTATTGTAATTGGATGTCTAATTATTGTTTGCATGGGATCTATATAATATACTCATGGGCTGTATTGTAAAGGGTGCTAGTTGAGAGAGCAAGGTGTGTTCCTCCTAGTGCCACAGTGCCAAGTGTGTATGATCAGGTAGATCTACAGGTTGTTGCAAGATCTGGTAGAGATCCACAGGGGTGCTGGTTTGGAGAATCAGAAGGGTTCTTCATGTGTGTATGATCTCAGTCGGCAGGTGTGCAAGGCCAGGTTGATCTATGATATAGCAAGATCAGGTGAGATCTACATGGTAAGTAAGATTATTGATTTGCAGGTATGTGTGTGTGCGTGGTCTAGGTTTACAGGTGTTGCAAAACCAAGTTGATCTGCAGGTGGTAGCAAGATCAGGGAGATTAGCAACACAACAGGTAGCAAGATCAAGGGAGATCTAATTGGAGTACAGTGTGTACTCGATCATGGAGTATGTGGAGTACTTGTGTACTAGTAGTAGTGATACTGACTAGTGGTACTAGCAGTAGTGATACTGACTGGTTGGAGGTGAACACCAACTCTGTGTTTGAGTTGTGTGTTGGGACAGTAATTGAGAGAGTGAACTCTTGAAGGTGAATTACTGTACACTTGGTGTGGGAAGCCTGAAAGGTGTGGAAGAGTGTGGCGTCTCTTCATTATAATTCTTTTCTGGAAGAGTATTAATACAATTGGGTATTGTCTCTCATATTCTGTGTTATTTCTGAATTTCTAGTTACTTGTTACTTCTAGTTAAATTCCACATTTAGTTGCTAATGCAAAGGTGATCAATTGTGCTCCTTAATCCTGACACTAGGGAATTAGATAGTTAGGTGCGGTGGGGGTTGGTGGAAGTGGGATCCCTCATTCTCCAAATTAACTCTTCAATTTCAAGTTTATTTCCCATAATGTTGTCAATTAGAATCTCCTAATTACCAGGGGGTTTTGTGGAACTGTAGGAGGGTTAGGTGGAGAGATAGGAGGAGGAACAAGAGGGTTTTGTGGAGGGTTAGGAGGAGGAGCAACAAGAGGGTTATGTGGAGATTTTTCAGGATGAGCTATTAAAAAAATAAATTACAACTAAAAATTAGGGTTAAACAATGAAAATAATGAAAAATTAGGGTTAAATAGGGACGATTTATATCACTTACCTCTCTTACATGGTAGCATCATCGATCAACATCTTTGTGGGATGAATTTGGTAAGATTCCTAACACTCTCATGTCTATTTTACCCAAAATGTGATCACAAAAGCTGGAGGAAAGCAAGAAAACTTGAATGCAAAATGAGGATTTTGCATTCGAGTTTAGATTTTTATTTTTTTGATACATAGGTAATGAAATCACATTATTAACATGATTGTGTTATTGAAAATGACAATAATGTGATCACATTAATAACATGATTGCATTATTATTTAATATAATGCGATCTCATTATATTATAACACAATTACATTATATAATAACATGATCGCATTATATAATAATGTGATCGTGTTATGGATTGGTAATCATCAAGCCATAATTTAAATAATGGGATCACATTAATAAAATAATGTGATCATGTTATTAATTAATTCAATTGTGTTACCTAAAATGTCCACAGAATTGTCCCCCAACTATATGCACTTACCCTAGATGTATTTGAGAGTGGGAGTGAGGGGGTTGGTCCTAATGACCAAGTCTAAATTATTAAGTGATTTATAATATTGTATTTAAACTATGCTCTAAGTTATGAATTCATATGGATGCTTATTGTTATATGGGAATCATGTATATCGGTATCTTGATTTATCACATTGTGAATTTTTACATGTGTTTGATTGTTTTCACTGTGTTAAATGGTGATATGGGAATATGGTATGCATCTAAGTAATGGGAATGAATTGTTTATCTATTTATAAATGTTTAAGTAGACATGTCTAGTGGACTATGAATGTTAGTTGTTAGTAGGGGTGTTATAGGAGTATCATAAGATATCTCTGTGTAGATCAAGTAACTATGGTATGCACTATCTAAACTCAAATAACATGGTGAAGAAGTGACCATAATGCTCATGATGTCTTGGTGTAAAAGTATATTTTTAAACTCATATTGTGTGTGGTACATTGTTAGTATCTAGGTGTGTATTCTCTATATAAAAGAGCTTGATTGGTTTTCATACTGAAAATATGCTCTGAGCTTTGTGATCTGTGGAAAATATCTTGATTTTGGTAGAATTAAAACTATGCTCTACTATCTATTATTGTTTCCAAATATCTTAATCAGTGGGCAAGCTGAGACTGTGCTATGATCTTTATCATTGTTGCCAAATATCTTAATCGATGGTCAAATTGAAATTGTGCTCTGATCTATATGATTTTTACCAAATATATTAATCAATGGGTGAACTAAGATTGTGCTTTAATCTATGTGATTGTTTCCAAATATATTAATCGATGGGCAAACTGAGACTATGCTCTAATCTCTATGATTATTGCCAAATATCTTAATCAGTGGGTGAATTGATACTATGCTCTGATCTTTGTGATTATTTCTAAATATCTTAATTGTTAGGAAAACTAAGATTGCTATCTAATCTTTGTGAACTAGATACCATCTCTATTGAATTTGTGGTGTAGAGATCTCTCATAAATAAGTGTCATAGAAACCACATGGCTCATACGATGAGTAACCAATGGCTTTTTAAAGGGAACGTCCTAGGATAACTTGATCATAGAGGAGTGTGATCTAGGAGATTGTGGAGACTAAGATCTCATTCCCCCCTATGTGAATGCTATAATTCCTCTATCAACATACTAGTGAATATGATCACAAAGTGCATAATAGTTATTGTTTGAATGTCCATTTATCTTATGAAAATTACAATATGGTTTATTTTGTATCATATGTAGATGGTGTGCTAGATGGTGATGAACATAAGTGTGTTCATATCCTTATCTAATAATGTAAGAAACATATCATGAGTTCTATCTCTATCTAAAAATTGTAAAACCCATTTTTGTGTGTTGTGCTCTACTCACTGCAAGAGCTAATATATGAAGTGGCTCTTTTACCTTGCTTAGTATCTTTATTGGTTGTTTTTGTTACACTTATTTATTATTTAGAAGTGGAGTACATTCTTGTACCATGTTAGATGATTGTGTCTCTATGAATCCTACATCCAAATCTACCTCTTAATGTGTAACAACTAGTCCTAACTCTGTCTCTAATGCTATAATTGTTTACATAGATGCCAAAATGATTTGGATGTCTAATATAATAATTTATCCTTAAGAGGAAAAATTAGGCCTCTAGTAAATTTGTACTATACCTCTAAATATTTTGGTTGTTAAATCAATTGATTCATACATGACTTGAATTGTAGAATGTACTTAGTTATTGGTTCTACTCACCCAAGTGTAGTGAAGGCAACCTATCATATGTGACTTGAGGTCCCTTATTATATATGTAATGCCTAATAAAGACTACTTCTAACTCATAATATGTATGTAGTGACCTACTAGGGAGTGAATGATGAAACCAATTTAGTGTCTCACCTTCTGGGGACTTTAGAAATAATTATAGTAGAGTCAAATTGTTGGTGACATGTGCCATGGATTTATCATGATCCTGAAGGTGCAATTATGGCTCTCCATGCCCATCAAATTTTGGTAACACTAGTATCTAAAAGTTGGGTGGCAACTTTATACTGAATATTATGCATGGAATAGGATTACCATGGATACCATTAGAATCAACCCAAGAGTGGTATGCTTTACTCTCCAATTTGAGATGGTGTACTTGTTGTAAATCACCCACGACATGCATCAATTAGATTACCTCTTGTGAAGGTATATTATCATCATTAAGGGGTTCATTTAATTATTGATTTTTGTTATTTATCTTAGCCATTGGTATACTACACCAGGGACCTTTATTCTAGGGAGGATTGGTTTGCTCTTTGTAATCTTTAGAGGGGTGATAGCTTGGACCTGGTAAGAGGGAAATTGGATATCACCCTCATGGAGGTTAGGTTGAGAAATTATTTCTATTGTAATAAGGGGGGTTGAGTGAGATACATTGGTATCTCTTCTTTCGTTAATTTGAAAATAAGTATTACATGTTAATGGAATAAAAAATACTTTATTATCATGTGAACGTAAGTTATACAAAATATGAACATAAGAATAAGTGCATGTGTGTTTTTTGGCATTTGAGCTAGCATTAGTTTTAACATGAGAAATAGGTGAAGTAGGGAGAGAACTAAAATATTTAGACTCAATGTCTTCTTCACCAAAATCATAGTAATCATCATTATTCCAAGGTTCATCAAAATCAGAGTTTAATTCACTTGTAGAAGTAATAGTAGAAGATGTATAATTTGTTTGCTCACTATGAGATAAATTAGGTTAATATTTTAAATTTTTAATACTATGCAATATGCCATCATGTATGGGTGAAATGCAATGCATTTATTCACTAGCTATGTGTGGAATGCATGAATTATTTTTACTTTCAATCCTAGAATCAAGGGTAGAAGAAGTAGGAATCATGTTTTCATTTGGTATATTAAGACATGTAAGAGAAGAGTTAGAGACATTGCATTATCAATATTATTCAAAGAATCATTGCATTGAGATCAGAATGTAAAATAAGGTGATAGAAAGGTTTGTCTACTTTAATTTTTGCATCGGTAAAAGTTGTAATATCATTTGTAAATGATTTTTAAAATTTAAACGAGAAGGGTAAATAAGATGGATTGCTCTTTTCTATGTTTCTTGAATCATGCAAAAGTTGATTTTATGTATTACACTTATATTGATTTAATTTGAATAAGTAGGTAGTGAAAGTAGTTGAAAAGCTAGGATCACATTGGATCAAAGTACTACTAACAAGAGGTTATTTTGTAATTATATTTTTAGTTTGATTTTGAGGTGTAGTATAAGAGGAAGAGGAAAGAGAAGAATATGCATCTAGTATATCCTCATCAACACTTCCATTGTCAGGCTTATAGTAATCCTCATATCCATCATTACAAAAATAGTCATCATCATCATTATAAATGAAATCATTATCATGTGCTAATTTTCAATCTTGAAACAATTTCCATTCATTATTATAATTATGATAAAAAATTATAAATTCATCAACTGCGTGAGGGGTAACAGGCTTCTTGGATGTCATTTTAAACTTGCCAAAGAACATAATGTAAATAATGAATAACAAGCACACAATAGGAAAAATGTAATCCAACATAGATATATTTTAAAATATGGGAAATATTTAGCTCAATATATAGGAAAAAAATCAAGATTGTACTTAAAACCCTAATTGATAGGATTTGGATGTATAGGGACCTAGTATGTGGAACTAGGGTGTGATGAGGGTTGTTTGGCAAAAAAATAAATTATATTAAATTAATGAAACCCTAATATAGGATTGATTTGAATGAGCTAGTTTGTTCTAAAAATAAGGAAAAAATATATGTTTATAACCCTAATTTAGTGCACAAAATTTGAAAAAGGTAAACCCTAGGCTAAACTAGGGTTTTAAGTAATATTCAAAGTAAGTCAAGTTCACCAAATATTTTAATTGTTTAGGACTTAGTGCATGTAAATCCTAGGTTGTTAAAGAGTTGAGTATATCAATAAATTAAATTAAATATAGTAAATAATAGATTTGATAGGCCTTTCCTAAAATAACAAAGATGTAAAGAAAGTGTACTTATCTAGGGCAAAATAAATATTTATGTGACATAGGAGGCTGAAATAGGATTGAGAATTAGTCAAACACCTTTAGTTTCATGATTGTAGTTGAAATCAGACTTCAAATATTAGTTCCCTTAGGAGGATAGTAGCACCATGTGGCACTAGTGTCCTTCCTAGATGAGTTATCTAAAACTTTTACAAAAGTTGTAGGAGAGTTTGAGGGACCTGTAGGTGATTTTGTGACTTTTATAAGCTCATATGTGTCATTGTTTCACCTAAATATCTTTCAAAACCCTAATGAATACCTAAACACATGAAACAACAGTGAGATCAAATGCAAAAAAAGGTAAAAACTAGGTTGTGGGATATTAAGATCATGTGGAACAGAACCCCTATTGTCCTAGTTATTTCCTACATTAACCCCAATGTTATGGGTCTCAGATCGCATGTAGTTCTCCCTTAGGGAATATGCATAAACAATATGCATGGTATGCTAGAATGAATTTCACTTAGGCCCTTCTTTGATCAAGCTTGTAAATCTAGATGTGATAGCTGAGTAATATGCAATGTATTGATATGTACTATTGATTGATTTTATGTAATTATGTGCCAAAATAGTAAGTGCTAGATGTAAAATGCCTTGTGAGGATCTTTATATAGAAATAAATTTGATTTTAATGTAAGACCTTATTCACTAGATGAGAAGACACAAAAGAGGAATAAAAAACATAAGATAAGGCTCAAGGGAGGGTTAGGACCCAAAAAACAAGAAAAAATGACCATTACACACTAGCACCATAAGTGGACACTAGTGCCACATGGCACTACTATCTAGATAAGGGCTCTAGTGTCTTGAGGCCTAAAAACAAAGATAAGAGTGGGTAGGATAGGTTAGGGGGGTTGTGACTAGGAGGAGATGACTTAAAACCACTATAGGTGCAACAAATAGGGAAAAGAAGATTTAAAAAATATCAAAAGACCCAAAATGACCACATGAACAAGGGCTATATTCATCACTAAGACCTCCATGTAAAACATCCACAAAATACATAGTACTCATGATTTCTTAACCAAATTAGGGTTTATATACCAACCTATATAGTAAATGTCTCCTCTAGAATGCTTTTGCAAATGCAATACATACCTATGGAACCTGTAATGGCACATGATCTCCTACAGAGATAAAAAATGAAGAGGGTAATGGAAAATTATAAAGGAATATGGGGGTAAGTGTACCAACTTGGGGGACAAAAAAGGGCCTACCCATGGACATGATTTTTCTAAAATTTTAGAAATGTGAACTTCTGTAGATAATTAGAGATGGCTACACTCAAAATTTGAAGATGGTATAAAAACATGAATTGTAACATTTCGAGTATAGTTCCAAAAAACTATTTTTTTTAAAAATGGTTAAGTATAAATATGTCAAACATCTCAAATTTTAATAAGACCTTTTTTTTTTAATAAAATTTGAATTGTATCATTCCATGCAACCCACCATTTTTTTAGCATAGCTAAATATTGTTAGAAACCCTTTGGTAGATTAGATCTTCTAGTGTGTTATGATTTATTTTTTTTTGGTGAATATTTTTTATTAATTTTTCAATTAAGTATATCCTAAAAACTGACAAAAAAATGGATAGTCGTCCATGTAACCCGCCCTAACTACCTCAAAAAAAATGAAAATTTGATTTTTTTTTAATGTGTGTAGAATTAGGCCTATTTTTTTACCATATAATTTTTTTTGCATTTGGATTGATGGAAAAAAAATAGATAAACATGAATAGGCATATATGGGTGAGACATGTAGTGACCTGAAAAAGGTGTTGTTAGAAATAAATATAGTTTGAGCCCTTAAAATAGCCCAAAAATTATAAAAATCATACATTTAGAAAGAGGACAACATGCTCATCATAACAGTAATAATTTTTCAGAGTTTGATGTTGAAATCCATAGCGTATTTGGTGATTGAAGTTAAAATCTGTTGGTTTTTTCTAAAATTCTCAGTCTCGACTATAGATGCATAGTCCCAAGCCTTTGGCTCAGAAATCCAAGCCATTTCTGAGCCTAAAGACTTGGTTTTAAATTCAAATTCAAAGAACACGTACGCATTATATAGTGTATTATACAATGTGTATGTGTTGCTTTATTATGAGTCCAAAACCAACTCCTTGAGCATTTGGGAGTTGTACATGAAGCCAACTTTGTCCATAAGCTTATATTTACTACTCTAAATGTTAAGTATAAGTTTACATTTATATTGTTATATTTAATTTCTTATATTTTAAATTTATTTTAGTAAATATAATAAATTAGGGTCACTCAACATCTGATAGAGTTGGTCTCACAGTTGCATGCCTTACGATGTGAAAAATAGTTTTTCAAAATCTAATGATGTCAATACTTAGGCATTTTCAGGGTCTAAGTATTAAACCTAGGCTTTTTAGGACATAAATTTTGCAATTGATATCCATTTTTGGTAAACATATATTACCTAATCAATCTTTCTTCATAATACATAATCAATCTTTCTTCATCCCTCATCATCACTAATCACTCCCTCCTTGACCCTCACCATCCCTCACCATCCTTCATCACTTCATCATTGACCCTCACCATCCCTTACCATCCCTAATCTCTCCCTCATAATCTAACATAAGTATATACTCTAAATATATATTTGATTCCAATCATATGTTGTTTAATCCATTATAATAGAAATTAACTCTTTTCTAGGACTTGCATTGTCAATACCCATTTGTGATAGTCAATTTTATTAATGAATGAATTGGATGATCTTACAAATTTATAATCAAGTAACATAATCATTAACATAAAATAGAGTCTAAATTTTAGATCATCAAATTATCTTTATTGTGAAACTGACTAAATGAAACCTTATTCAGTTCCACCTTTGCTATTTTGGTTCAAAAGATAAAAATTAAACACAAATCTCTTGTATAATTTTCTAATTCTGAGAATATTTGAATCAGATGCAAAGTTATTTAGTGTTTCCCATTCTTGTATAACTTTAATCTTGGTTATTTTCACACATGTACTTCTTGTGTGTGTAGTGTGTCCCAAATATTTTATCTCTTGCATGAAAAATGAACATTTATTCATGTTATCACAAAAATATGTTTCTGCAAAATGTGAAACACTAGTTCAACATGGTGTAGATGTTCATCCCATGTTTTCTAAAGATTAAGATGTCATCAAGGTAGATTTAAAAAATAGCATAGGTAAAGGGCCTGAGGGTTTCATTCAACATCTTGAAATGAATGAATTCGTTATATGAGTTAACCTAAAAGGCATAATCAACTAGTCAATCAATCCTTCCTTTGTTTTTAAGACCATATTCCAAATGTCTAAAGGTTTAAAATGAATATGATGATACCCAAACTTAATATCAATTTTGGAAAAGACTTCTACACCATGGATATGGTAGAAAAATGCCTTAATATTTAAATGAGGATAATAGTTCTTCATGTTAATCTTATTAAGATTTTTTTAATTGACTGTAACTTTAGCAAAAACATAATTGGGTTTCTGCAAGGCAATGATTTGGGCATGATATGTCCATTATCCATGATTTCATGGATCTACCACTTAATCTATTCATTCTCTAGAAATGATATGTTGTATAAAGAGGTTTGAGGTAGAGGTAGTTAAGGGATCAAATCAATAGTATTCTATAGTGTATAGTATGCAGGAACTTATTTAGGTGACTAAAAGATATCCTTGTATTCATCTAGTTTATGGTTCAATTATTTCATCTTTGTTATTTTTAGATAAACCTCATTATGATATGGTGACATAAGGATGTCATTAAACATTTAATTCTTACCATTAAGAGTATACTTCTTACTAGAACTGATAATATTCTTGCACTTCTCGGTACTAATGACTGAAAGCTTATGAACTAACTAGAATATATGGTATTTCAGATCTAAATAATCTATCACAAAATTTAAATGATTTACTTCATAAACTACATGTCAATCGTGCATGCATGGTTGAACACATGTAAAACATCACACACCTATAATGGTGATATGTCACAAAGGATTGCATCTTTAAAAAGTTTGATTTTGTACACCAAGTGAAACTACAAGGTGATCCATTTCTCAAGGCCTACACTAGAACATACACTAGCATAGGGTTATGGATGATATATAAATTTCAAGTTCAATTTTTGAAAATATGATTTAGGAGAAATTAAATTCTTTTGAATTCTATTAGAAATGATGAAGTTTATTGTCTCACCATTGATCCACATTTATTAATGAAACAATATTTTTAATTCATATAATTTCTTGTTAGGGGAAGTAGATATATTATTAATACCAACATTATCATTGGGTTCATGATCTATTATCTACTTAAATTTTTATAGTGATAGATAACTTGTACCCACTTATCAAGATGTGCAAGTAGAGAGCTCATAGTTTGACACTCTTCATTGGATTGAATATTGAAGTTATGAATTAAGCACCACTTTCCATTCTTAGACTACTTGTTCTAATAATTTGAAAACTATTTTCCACTCTCTAGTATGATGACTCAATCAATATATATACAAATATAAGGCCTTAAATATAATTATTCAGATCATAAAATGTCCTCATATGAAAAGTAATTGATTGGTTTCAGAAAAATTGCATAGATTAGTGATCCTCATGTATTTACTACCCATTTTTGGTGTTATGGTGGTTTTAATTTCTTCTCTTTTTCTGGTAGATTTTCAATTGCGAATTACATCATTTCTAATAGACCCATTTTTTCATAGGTGTTAAATATTTGTGTTTCAAATTTTCCTCCACATTATTTTTATCACTATGTATTATATTTTATGCTAGCACTCAACTCTCCACTTGTATCTCCTAACATTGTTAAACTCCAACAAAATACCACCATCAAGGTATTGGATGGAGTGATTAAGGATGAGGAGGGATGAGGAGGAATTGAGTATAGATGATGAGGGAGTCAATATGGATGATGAGGGATGGTGAGGGTCAATGAGGGAGTGATTTGAGAGGATGAGGGAGTGATTAGTGGTGATGAGTGATGGTGAGGATTAATGAGGGAGTGAGTAGGGGAGGTGAGGGATGAGGAATGAGTGACTAGAGATGATGAGGTATGATGAAGTTGTGATTAGGGACGATGAGGTGATGTAGGAGAAACACTATCCAATATAAATAGTGATCTAGTTTACATGTTTAGAGTCTTTAGAAGGTGGTCAAGGTTATAAGAAGTCTTTAGGAGTCTTTTTAGGTTTCTATTTTTGTGTCAATTTTGAATTAGAGTTGTATTAGACTTTCTCACCAAATCTTTCATTTGAATTTTTGAACTTTCATAGAGACTTCAATCTTATTTCAAGAAGTCCAACATTGAATTTGGTGTGGTTAGACTTTAGCGAGGATTTTAGGATATTACAACACATATACCTAAATTCATATTTGATAAATATGTTAGTAGTTGACTTAGTTAAGGACACTCTCAACATACGAAATAAGTTAGAATTCAATTGATGGTTATTTGGTAATAAGAGTCTTGTCCATGCCTTATTTTGTATTCAGATTCAGATTAAAGAGAGTTGGAGGGGGTAGGATTAATTTAAATAATCCCAAACAAGTTAATAAAGACAATTTTTTATTATTTGTGAATAAGAAAGCAAACAGACCCTTCATCTTCTTGAATATGTGCAAAGATAGTTGATAGTGTGCATGATCGTGAAACATGATTAGTAACAAGTTATTTGTGACATTTGTTTGAGTGATAATTTGAAAATACATTTTATTTTATTTTTATTATAGAATTTGTCATTTGAGTTTCAAATCTTTTGAATGTTCAGATTACAAACTGTATACCATGTGCTTTTACAAATTGTGCCTTGAAATCTAAGTGAAGGTCAGAGTCTTGTGGAAGAGGAGATTCTATTTGGTGGGATTTTGGAATGTATGAGTAATTAGTAACTTGACATAACAATTCCTTAATAGTATAAAAACATTGTATGTTGTTATTATGCTAAGTACATTCTATGTTAAACAACACAACCATGTCTTTTATGAGTAAAATTTTTGAGTATACATTTTGTGTGAGAAGGTATATGCATGTATAAGAGTGAACATTCAAATGTATATATTGGTGAGTTGATTCTCATATGATCATGAAGTCTTATATTATTTCAAGTAGATTTCATATATTTGGATGAGCAAAAATAAAACTAACACAGTCTTGCAATCATCAAGAAACTTAACACAATCAAAGTGGTATCTTGCGGAAACTGGCAAATTGATTGTTATAGATGGAAGGCATTGATTTTTTAAAGTGTGTAAACATTATGTAGAGGAGTTTCAACCTTAATTTTGATTTAGAACACTTTTTGGAATGAATTAGAATAGATAACCTCTTCTTAGATTACTATAGACCTGTGACTGAGTACATAATCTATTCAAATTTGGCTAAGTCAATTTGTTGTAGCTTAAAAATGGAAATACAACACTTGGAAAATGTGTCTAGGGTCAAATCAGACTTAATCCAATAATCAAAGTCATTAGAAACACCTTTGGAAGATTTAAATCTCATTTTGACCCTTCTCGAGAACCCTGTATTAGGGTTTCTACTTTCAAAGTGAGTTTTTAGGAGTTGTAACTGTCAATAATTCATGAAATTTGGTGAAAGGTTTGAGTTCAACATGCACAAAGATAATATAGTGTTTTTAAGTTGTGTAAGTATGGATAAGTATGGATGGGGGAGGATTGTGTGGTAGATAGGGTAGAAGGAAACCTAAAGACCTAATTTAAGAGTAGAAAGAGCCGAAAGAAGTTATCAAATAGTTGAACCAAAGCATGAAAATTTATGAATAAATGGGATATATTTCAAGTATCCATAAATGAGTTTGATTTGATGATTTGAGTTCATACAATAAGAGTCTATGACAGAGTAAGAAGTAGTGTATGATATGAGGATTGTGTTGATAAGTTAAGTAGGGTTGAGAAGAAGTTAGAGAAAACTCAAAGGAGTGGAAGGAAGTTTGTCAGAGCCCTATTAAAGCCTAAAGAATCAGAGACAATATTTGATCATGGTTTATTTTAAGAGGGCATATCCCAAACCCCCTTAGATTCATGTAGGTATATTTGATTCATACTTTAGCGAATCAGCATGTCCAAAATGTTCTTCAAATCACCATTCCTTAATAATAGCCCTTCTTTAGTGCAGATCGATTAAAATAACATTTATTGTTATTCTATATATTTATACATTGATCGATAGACCTAGCAAATTGATAGAACATTTATTATTATCTATTATAATATATATATATATATATATATATATCTTTATGTATAAACACAATAATGAGCACTTTACATTGATACAATACCCTATTAGAATTGAAGGCCTGAACATCTTTGCCTAGGCTCTACCCATGGTAGAGTTGAATGGCTCTATCGGTGGCATAGTAGAATGACTCTACCCATGAGAAAGCCAAATGGCACTTCCACATTTGGCTCTATTATTGGTATCCATTTACCTCTAATGAAGGCACATTGTCGGGCTCTACCCTCAACTGAGCCATTTAGCCATTCTTCTCAATCAAGCCAAATGTAGAGCCACTGGGCTCTACCAATGGTAGAGTCATTTGAATCTACTATTTGGTAGAGTCGTTCAACTCTGCCAATCGGTAGATCCACTGAGCGCTGTTGATCGAATAAGTCATTCGACAAAGATGTTTGGTGGAGCTATTTGGTTCTACCATTTGGTAGAGTCATTCGAATCTACTATTTAGTAGATCCATTTAGATTTGTCAGGTGGTAGAGATTTTTGGATCCATTGATTAGTTGAGCTATTCAGTTCTATCATTTAGTAGAGTCATTTGGCTCTGCCATTCGATAGAGCCATTCAACTTTTCCATTCAGTAGAGTCATTCAATTATTTTTCACATGATACTAGTATTTTTGGATGAGTTTTAGGTGTGGTTGCTCTACTACCAGGTTTATGCCCTCATGAGTCAGGCCTCAAGCTTCAACTCTCTAGAATCCATCTGGAGCATATGGGCGCGCCAAAAAAAGTCATTGAAAAATATAGAACCCTAGGTGACATAAAGATTGAACTGTTGCATGGATTCAATCTTTATGTCCCCAAGGGTTTCATATTTTTTAATGTGGACCATTTTTTTGGTTAGTTTGTATATTTCTATATGAATTATAAATCTATCCAAATTTTAATGGATCCATGACATGATTGCCAGAGATAGCTTCATCAGTTCCTGATTCGATAGCTTCATAAGTTCTTAATTCAAGTTTTGTTTGTACATTTAATGCTTGTCTATTAAGGTTTGAAATTTTGGTTTCCTTATTCTTTTCCTAGTTTGGCAGCATCATTTGTTACTATCATTCAACATTGTTGTTTGATTCTATCATTCAGCCATATCATTTAGTATGTTCATTCGGCTATGCCATTCGGTTGATCAAGTTTCATAAATGTTTTGTTGTTTGATATCGGGATTGAGGGGTATATATATATGTGGTGAATTAATTTTTTTTCAAAGATAATGTCATAAAGGGTTGACGAGCCAACCCCCAAACTAATATATATCCCTAAAATTTTGACAATTTGGTCCCATCTGCCATCCCTAAAAAAATGCCAAAAACCAAAATCTAAAAATTAGAATATTCATGAATTAATGAATAGTTGCCTCAAAAAAAACCCTGAATTTGATCCAAGTTGTCATAAAGCATAAAGACTAGTAAGGGGGATAGTCTCAAAGTAAGAGAGATTGAATGCATCGAGTAAGGATAATAGAATGAAGAGTTTAGTGAGACCATTAAAAGAATGATGGAGAATAAATGAAATGAATAAATGTATATGTGAATTTGAAATATGTATAGGTTCCAAAGATAGATATCAATAAATTAAAGACAAAGTGAAAGCTACATGGATATTGGCAAAGAACTTGGACAAGCATAGTATACAATAGGGCTCTGCATCATGAGGGATGGTGAGGGGAAATGAGGGAGTGATTATAAATGATGAGGAATGGTGAGGGTCAATAAGGGAGTGATTAGAGATGATAAGGGATGAAGAGGGAGTGATTAGGGATGATAAAGTGGTGATTAGGGATGGTAAAGGCCAATGAGGGAGTTATTAGGGATGATGAGGGATGGTGAGAGCCAATGAGGGAGTGATTAGGGATGATGATGGAGTGATTAAAGATGATGATGGATGGTGAGTGTCAATGAGGGAGTGATAAGGGATGAGAAAGGACAAGGAGTGAGTTATTAGGGATGGTGAGGCATAGTGAGGGTCAATGAGGGAATAATTATGGATCATGAGGGAGTGATTAGAGATGACCAGGGATAGTGAGGGTCGATGAGGGAGTGATTAGGGACAATGAATAATGATGAGAGAAAGATTATGGGTGATCAAGCATGAGTAAGAAGTGATCAAGGACGAGAGAAGGATGATGAATAAGTGAAATTGACCCAAAGTAGTCATTTGATGTGTGTAATACATCAATTTCAAAGTGTTTGGTTTTCAAACTTCAATTTTGACAAACCTAAGACTCCTATAAATGCCAAGAATCAATTTAGAAGCTACAAAAACCTAAAAAATGACTATATGTTTACCAAAAATGGATATCAATTGTAAAAGTTGTGTCTTCAAAACCTTAGGTTTAATACTTAGACCCTAAAAATGCCTAAGTACTGACCTCATTAGATTTTTAAAAACTATTTTCCAAATCGTAAGATGTGCAATTGTGAGACCAACTCTATCAGATGTTGAGTGACCCTAATTTCTTATATTTACTTAACATTTGGAGTGGTAGATATAACCTTAAGGACAAAATTGGCTTCATGTGCAACTCTCAAATGCTCATGGAGTTGGTTTTGGGCTCATAACAAAGCAATGTGTATGCATTATATAACGTGTAATGCGTACACATTATTTAAATTTGTAATAACACATACGTGTTATTATTTTTTCAATAACGCTTATGCATTATTATTTTCTCAATAATGAATATGCGTTATTATTTTCTCAATAATGTGTACATGTTATGGCTCAATAATTACTAATCCATAATTTCAATAATGCGATTGCATTACCGAAAATGTCCACAAAATTATCCCCCAACTCCATGCACATACCAATGGTAAATCACAAAAGTAACAATAATAACTATGTTTTTTCTATCAGCATGTAGATTCTGATCAATCAAGGTTAACATTTAATTTTCCTTAACCCATGGTATTCGAATTAACCATTGTCATTTTCCTTATTTTGGAATCATAACAAATCAATGTGTACGCATTATATAATGTGTAATGTGTATGTGTTATTTAAATTTTTAATAACACATACGCATTATTGTTTTCTTAATAACACATATGTGTCATTGTTTTCTCAATAATGCATACATGTTATGGCTCGGTAATTACTGAGCCATAATTTCAATAATGTGATTGTGTTACCAAAAATTTCCATGGAATTGTCCCCCAACTCCGTGCACATACCAATGGTAAATTACAAGTAACAGGAATAACTATATTTTTTTCATTAGCATGTAGATTCAGATCAATCAAGGTTAAGATTTAATTTTCTTTAACCCATGATGTTTGGATTAACCATTGTCATTTTCCTTATTTCCATTGTAATAGATGTTAACTGAGCCTTGAAAGAGGATAGTTGACCACTTTTATGGGCCCTATGGACACGTCAACTAAAAACATAAACATACCGACTACTTAAAGTGCTCCCATACAATAACTCATGCTAAACAATATTGAATATATTTACATCATTGTGTGATTTACTAACAAGAATATATCCAAGATTGAAATTATATTCTCATAGAAAAATAATAAGATTAAGAAGACTATAAAGCAAATTAAAAAATAACACAAATAAATATCCATATTTCAATCTAATATCTTTCATTCCTAGTAGTAAACAATAAATCATAAGTATGCAATAAAAATATATAACCAATGTATAGAGGACAAATGCCTCCAATTTATTCATAGCACATGAAAGATAAATTTTAAAAAATTCCATTTTGGTTACTTATTATGATCTCTTTTTTAGCAGTAGCCTATATAAAACATGAGATATGGGCAAGACAATCTGAAATCAAACTTAAATTTAAGAACCAGATTGACAATTACCAAAAACTATCATCAAACAATGATATAAGTGACATAAGAATATCATTCTTTGAACTCTCTTCATTCTTTTGGAAATATAAACACACAATTGAAAACCTTAACATAAAAAAAAACTAGAGATAAACATCCTAATAGTAAATTAAAGATAAAGTTTGATAGAAAATACATCCAAAATATCATTACTTGGTAGTTCTTCATTTCCAATAGTTGCATAACTAAAAAAATATGTTAAAGATTATAAAAATAAATAAAATTAAAAAATATAATTATAATAATACAAACAAAATTTATGGAAAACCTTTGAATGCAAAATCCAATTTTTAAAATTTACTTCAAACAAAATAATAAACTATTGATATCATTAAAAATAAATCAAAAAAAAACATATCACAATAAAGAAACTAATATTTAAGAAATATAATTAAAAAAAATTACGATCATGAGATCTTTCAAGCACTAGAATTTATGAACCAAAATAACTCTTTAAAAAAATGTAAAGTAGTTCTAAATATGTATAGAATTGCTTATGAGATCATAATATGCAACCAAAAAATGCTCTTGGAAAAGCCCAAACTCTAACCATAACAAGTAAATACATTAAAAAAAGGATAAATACTAATGAATGGTTTGAAACTAAAACAAATATGCACAAGATGATGTCTAGGGGCATGTATCACATTACCTTTAGCTCTAAAACAAAATTAATGTGTATAAACCTTCAACTTGTATGAATCTTGTTTAGCTTATCAAAGACATGCACCCATAAAAATAATAATAAATAAATAAAATATATTAAAACTACATAAATCAGAGTTAAAAATGCAATCAAAAGCTTTTAGAAAAATGTTAAAAATAAAAAATGGAAAAAAAACTAAAACATAAACTTATTATTAGAGTTAGGAATATAAATTAGTCAGCATATCTAAAAGACCTTAATCATATGCTTAGCCTAGTATATAAACACTAAGGCTACTCTTAACCATGGGTTTTGTAAAATCTTACCTTCAAAGTCTTTATCGTTTCAAAAACCCTACTTTTGTATTCCACAAATCTTGTCACAAGGCACTCATGAAGGTTAATGAAACATGCTTCAACTTCTCTAACAATGTGAGGTATTCAATATATTGAAATTCAATGGAGTGTGAACCAAAGTAGACTTGAGATAGATAATTTAAGATTTGGTTCTATTCACACCAGCCCACTTTCCATAAGCAATAAACATTTTCTACGTATACATACACATGAAAAAAAATCTTGTAAGAAACATAAGCTTTTCCTATGCATTATGATAGAACTTCAATAGATCTAAATGAACATAGCTTGTAGTACAAACCTTTACAGCCAACCCCGATGATCATAGTTCTCTCATTCTCTTCCATTATGAACCCCCAATATCTATTTTAATTTTTTTTAATTATAAATATGTCTATTTTATGTTACAAATGGCCTAAAAAAAAATCAAAAGCTCCTGCACCTAATTTTTGTGGACCTACATAATCCATTCCAAAAAATATATATTACAAATGAAGAAACTAATGTTTTTAAAATATAGTGAAAAAAACATTTGTGATCATGAGGTCCTTTGAGCACTAAGTTTTTAAACAAAACAAATTCTTAAAAGAAAGATGAAACAATTTCCAATATGCATACATTTTTTCATGGGCTCATAATGTGAAACAAAAAATTCTCTTTGAAAGGTCCAAACTCAAATCATCACAAGAAATGATATATATAAGGATGGATACTAAGGACTAGTCTAAACTCTAAACAAAAATGCACAAGATGATGTCCAGGTGCATGTATTGCATTACCTTTGTCTTTGCAACTAAAATAATATGTGCATAAGTCTCACCCATATTTTACTCAACCTATCAAAGCCATCCATCCAACAAAAAAATTAATAAAGAAAATACATTAAAATACATAAACTAGAGCTAAGAATGCAAGCATCAACTCTTGGCAAAACATCTAAAATTAAAAATAGAAAAATACTAAAGCTTAATCTTGTTATTAGAGATAGGATTGTAAGACCTAGTTTTCATATCTATAAGAGCTTAATCATATACCCAACCTAGTATAAAAACACCAAGGTCGATCTTAACCTTGTGTTGTGTTTAATATTACCTTCAAAGACTTTATCATTCAAAAAACCTTAGCTCTATATTTTGTACTCTCATCACAAGGCACTCAATAAGGTCTAATGAAACAAACTTCAACTACTCTAGTAGAGTGAAGTCTTAAATATGTCAAAATTCAATGGAGTGTGAATCTTAGTGTTGACCAATTCTTGGTCCTGTAGGCCAAAAATTGGGCACCTCTCTTCTTTTTATTGCAAGAGTCTTTCGATCCAAGTTCTAGATAGTTCATCCTTCAGCTTCCTTATGCAATTTTTCTTTGACAGGTCATTTTCCATGAAAAAACCAAGTGTTTCCCTCTTTTGCTTGCCAAGTGCTTTCGGGTCTGGCAAGCAAGAGTTGACTTGAAGCTCATTTTGGTCTCATATGCTTAACAAGGCAAGTAAATTACTTCGAAGGGCTTTTTATCGGCAAAATGGACCAAGTTCAAAACGTTGAAGGGTCATTTGCAAAAAGTATGAAGTGTAGGTGCCCTTACAGAGGGCAGTTAGGTGACAAATAGGACCTTTACAATTCTTCCAAAAAGCACCGTTACAATTCTTCCAAATAGTGACTTGGAGGCCAAGGAGGCCTTTCGAGGGGTAGGCAATGGACAAAACAAACCTTTGCAAAAAACCTGAAGGGTAACATTGAGCTTGAATTACCCTTGTAGAGGGCAGCTGGTCGAAGCAAAAGGGAAAGGTAAAGAGCCCAAAAAGGACTTGCCCTTTGAAAAAGTTGACAGGCCAAAGAGAGAATTCCTTCAGACTTTTTATTCGAAGGAAATCCAAGGAGGAAAACTCAAGAGAGAAGTATTTCAAACAAATTTTCCAAAATAATTCCTTCAGACATTTTGTCTAAAAAAATTCAAAAGACAAAATGTTCGAAAGAATTCCTTCAGACATTTTGTCCAAAAAAATTTGAAAGACAAAATTCTGAAGGGTAGGTGCCCTTGCGGAGGGCACTTGGCTTTGAAAAGAGGAACTTTTCAATTTTGTTTGAAGGGTTAGTTTCCATTCAAAAAAGGTTTGTTTGCAAAAAAGCTAAAGGAATTGTCCTAAGGGTGACATGCTTGTGAACATCAAATTCAAGGTAATAAACTAGCCATTGGGATTCAAATGTAGGTGACAAGCCCATGAACGTCAAATTCAAGGTGGTGAGATAGCTGTTAGGAAGCAATCAAAGAACAATTCCTTCAAACAAAATGTCTGAAAGACTTCCATCAGACATTTTGTCCAAAGGAATGAAGTAAAGAAAGCCCACCGAAGAAGGTCTAAAAGTGCAAACTCAAAAAAAGAAGAAATCTTTCAGACAAAATGCCTGGAGGAATTCCTTTAGACATTTTGTTTGAAGAAATTAAAAGGCCTGAGAACCTATGGAATGACTCAGCAACCTGGCAAGGAAAGGAGCTCAGGAAGAAATTCATAAACATCGAGAACCCGAATTGCTAGGAAAAGGGAAAAAATATCAAGGAAGGAAAAAGTGAAGCAGGTAACCCAGAAAGTGGCCATGCACACATAGGGAAAAAATATCAAAATGCTCCAGGTGGCGTAGCAAGTCAAATCACAAGAGTCATTAGCAGGAGAAGTAAATACACTTAGGTGAAATAGTCTCCATCGAAAACCAATAAAGGGATTGGTTGTGAGCATTGAAGAGGAGTGGTCTGTGTGTTCTTGCTTTGCCATTAATGAATATCTAGTTGTGCTCAGCATTGAAGAGAACATGTCCCAGTCAACATAATTTGGAGATGGCCTTGTCGGTGGCAAGGAAGAGTAACCCATGCTCTTGTAGGCTCGAACATCAAGGGCAACAACTTAAGCACCTATAACATGACTTTCTAATATGCATTTAAGAAGAGATGGTAGTAGCATGGGCTTACGATCACTACAGGACTGATTAATACAACATGGGTCTCCTTCCCTTGACTATTCAATGATTTGTTTCCCAAGTTCTCTATATAATTGTAACTTCTCATTTTGAAAAGGATCTCTCAGCATTGTATGGTGAAGCCCTAAAGAGATTTACATTGATTAAAAAGAAGTGTTTTACCTCCATTTGAGTTGCACTTTTGTATGTGTCTATGGTCTCATCTTATGTTTAGTCATTTCCTTTAATTATTTCATAAGTTTATACCAACATATCTAGTGTATTGTGAATCCTTTTTTGCAAGTTAACAAGAAGTGTCTAGCTTGAAGCATAGGTGCATATGAACAAACTGTCCAATAGTGTGTCTCTTGAACACCTCTACTAGTTTATTCCTCCATATACCTTCATAGGATCCCTTGTTGAAACACTGATGCAATCAGTTTCTCATTCGAATGAAGTGTTTGTTGGCTTCTCTTTGGTGTAAAGTGTAGGTAAAAGTTGAGTAGACCAACTAGTTTGGTGCATCACCACATTAGTTAGGTTCTATTTTTTAGTTTTTCTCTCTCTTTTCATCCCCCTCATTGTTAGTAGTAGGAAATCCAAGGCCTCAAGGTGCATAAAGGGGAGCTATCCCCTAATCTAGATATCCATCCCTCAAGTTTGCCACCCATAGCAAGAGGAATGTTTCCATTGTGTCGTGTGGAAGAAAGGCACTGAGATCCTTTTAGAGGGTGCAATCCACTGCATCAACATTTTTTAGCATGCTTGGTGGGACAAATTTTTATGTCTTGCAAGTTTCAATATTGGTGATGGTCTTGTTATTGTAAAAAATTCCAAAAGAAGGAAATATAATCTAGCACCTAGCGACTCCCTTTCAGGAACTCATTCTCTAGTTAATGATCAGCCTGGCATCCCATGCCTAAGGTCACCACAAGATCTTCTAGGGGTGTCACTTTTGAATTCATTGAGTCGCCTTTGAACTCAACAAGAAGGCTAAGGTTTGTAACTACTCATCCTTACGTAGCAAGCCACTTTCCCAAACTAGCCATAAAATACACCTACTCAAGGAGACCCTGATTGAATCCTTTCACAGCCATGGTTGTTCCTTTTGTGGCCTTAAATGGTCAAAGTCCCTTGAACCTTCTATAGTATGACCCAATTCCAGGGACAACTCTCAAGAGTGTTCCTCCCTTTAGTGGAGAGGGCCCAATCACTGCAATTGAGCATATTAGAAACATATCCAACCTCTACAACATCCATAATATCACTAAGGAAAATGTAGCCATCAGATTGTTGGCCTTGTCCTTTAAAGGGAAGGTTTTGGACTGGTATGGGACCTTGCCTATGAACTTAGTTGGCTAATGGAATGAGTTAGGGACCCTCTTAACAAATAGGTTTGGGGAAAAAAGTGACCATTTGTCTCTAGCTATGCAACTGACCACCATGAAAAGAGCCCCACATGAATTTATGCAAGATTTCAACACTAGGTTCCAAAAGACTTGGGACATAATCCCAATTCTTGTGAGGCCAACCCCAAGCTATAATTTCCTTTACTACTTAAGGGCCCTGAATAGTGACATTGTTATCATGATACAATCCATGGGTGGACACATTTTGCCCATTGCTTACAAGATAGCCATAGCTACTAAAAATTGTCTGGTTCAAGCAGGAAAGATAGATCCTAGACCTCATATGCCACTCTTTCCTAATTTGCAGCCCTCAATTCAGCCTGTTGCACCCACTCTAGCTCCTCTACCCAATAAAGAGAGGTCAGTTTCTACCCCTGCAAATGATCTTCATGAAGTTAAGAGCCTAATGCAAAGCATTACAAATGAGTTAGTTGCCCTCAAGAGGCAACAAGCTCAGAGTTACAGTCCAAATCAAGGCTACCAGAAGTTTGGGTAGATAAATAGGCCTCCCTTTTAGAATAATAATCAAAGGTAGGGTCAGATTATGCAAGTCAAGCCTTATCAGAGCTATAATCCAAATGCCCCTTCATCTTCCAAGGCTCTATCCCCACTCAAAATAGTCTGGTGCAGGAGCAATGTAAATATCCACCCTTGGGGCATGGTCAAGAATAGGTTGCTTATGCCACTGAGCTACCAAATCAAAGTATGACCATACAAGGGGATCAAGTAGCCCAATTCTCAAGTTTTGAGATATCAACACAACTTGGGATGGACAACAGGTAGGCTCAATCTGATTCAACTCTTATGAATCACTTGGAAGGGGAGTTTAATGCAATCAACTATGTGGGGAACGCAAGTGACTAGAATGATTATGTTGCTACCAACACCGGGTCCAAAAGGAGAGTTATGGATGAAGCTCAAGAAGCTACTCAGGCACCTACAATATCTCTTTCATCACAAGCAAATCAAAGGTTTCCCAATTACAGACTGCTGATTGCAGCTTCAACTCCTTGGGTTGCACCATAAGTTACAAATATCCCCAAGGAGACCTCGAAGGGGGGTAATCCTTCAATCAATGTAGTAGACGAAATGAAGAATTTGCACATGAACATCTCATTGTGGGATTCTTTATCACTACCAGGGAAAAAGGATATACTCCAAAAGGAATTACACGGGTTAGGTGAATGAGCTATCCCAACAAAGAATGATAATGTGTTGATAGTGAATGGGGCTCCTCCTATGGGAGGTCAAGCAAAGAAGGATGCAAAGGTCCCTCCTTTTTATTTGTCCTTAATTATTGGTGATTTCTTGGTCCACAATTGCATTATTGATAGTGGAGCAAGCACCTCAGTTATGCCCAAATGCATAGCTGATAAGCTAGGCCTCAAATATGAGCAAATGACCAAAGGAGTTCTATAGTTGGATGGATCACCAGCCAAGACCTTGGGAGTGGTAAGAGGCTTGAATATAACTCTCCATGCCTATCTGACCTTCTCGATTCCCCATGATGTGGTAGTGGCAGATGTTCGTCCTTACTTCGCTCTCTACTTATCCAAGAATTTCACATCCAAGATAGGTGGATACATGGTAGCCAATTGGTATAACATGGTTTTTAGGACAAAGTATGGAACTAAGGTCAATATTGAGTTAGAGCCCATCCACAAAGACCACCTAGAGCCATACTCGCCCAAATTAGTGAATGTCAACTATGCCATCATTGATAAAAAAGAACTCCAGGTAGGCCAATCTCCATCATCTTCCCATGTAGGAGTTGTTGATCTACTCCTAGATGAATGGGGAAATGACAATTTTGAGCATGATCCTTACAAATTCATCGAAGAGGCTAGTCTTGGAGTTTACTACATGCATGAGAAAGATGATTTCATACCAAATTTGATGAAGTCAAACCAAGAGGACTGTGGTTTGTGGCAGCTATTCTTTGACAGATCTAGAAGCAAGTTGGGAGCTGATAGTGGAGCAATGTTGGTTTCACCTTCAAAAGAGAAATACTTCTCATCTTTCATATTCCAATTCTCCTAGACTTGCAACGTAGCGGAGTATGAAGCTCTTGTTCATGGTCTAAAATGGGCAAGGAAAGGAGGAATGAAAAAATTGTAAGTGTTTGGAGACAAAGAGCTAATTGTGAAGCAGGTGAGGGGTCAAAACATGACCAAGAACTCCCTACTTAATTATTACAAGCATAGAGCATGGGACCTAATAGAGAGCTTCACTATTTTCAACATCACTTTTATCCCAAGAGAGGAGAACAAGCATGCAGATAGACTAGCAACAATTGGTGTTCAGTTTGATATCCCAAAGAGGGTAAGGCAAAGCCA
The DNA here is from genome assembly GCA_037957365.1 of Torreya grandis. NCBI lineage: Eukaryota > Viridiplantae > Streptophyta > Pinopsida > Cupressales > Taxaceae > Torreya > Torreya grandis. The sequence continues at coordinate 956,218 of JARHVA010001659.1, read as the reverse complement.
TAATTAACACCATTTAAAGGTGATAGTGAAGCCCTCCATACCAGACAATGTCACCAATTGGCAAGTGTTTGAAAGTGACCAGTAAATAACACTTTTCTTGCAAGAGAAAACTAAGTTTGCTTCTAAAAATTAGTCCAAGCTGCAACAACAATATGATGGGCAAATTGTTCAGCTAAAGACCAACAGACTTCCTAAGGGTTTGGTAACTCTTGAGAGCATCTTAAATGAGGATGACCAACTCAAGAAGGACAAAGCAAGCATGTCAACCAAGAAATAAAATTATGAAAGGGTAGAGATCTACAAGGATAAGCTACTTGCACTTGGGAAGGTATGTACCAATGAAGAAAAACATGCTTTCATTATGTTATGCTAAGAGTTTGTCGATGTCTTTGCTTGGGAGTATGGCGATTTGAAGGGTTTTGACCCAATCTTGGCCCATCACACCATTGAGCTGGAAGAAGGTGCCAAACCCATCAAGTAACAACAAAGGCCAATCAATCCAAGGATTGAGCCTCTCACGAGAAAGGAACTTCAAAATGATCGAGTCCAGGATCATCTTCCCTATCAAACACTCTTCTTGGCTAGCCAATTTAGTCCCCATTAGGAAGAAGAATAGAGATATCAGATTGTGTGTGGATTTCAAAGACTTGAATAGAGTCTCATTAAGAGATCACTATCCCCTCCCAAGTATGGAGCATATTCTTTAGATGGTGATAGGTAGTGAAAGATTCTCCCTCCTAGATGGCTACTATGGATACAATCAAATTTTGGTGCAAGATTGTGATCAATACAAGACAACCTTCACCACCAAGTGGAGAACTTTCACCTACACGAAGATGCCATTTAGATTTTCAAATGTTGGAGCTACCTTTCAATGCGCTATAGAAATGGCTTTCCAAGGTTTGAAAAATGACATTGTGATGGTTTATCTTGATGATGTGATAGTCTTCTCCAAGGAGGCAAGTGAACATTTGAAGCACCTGAGGCAAATATTTGAGAGGTGTAGAGAGTTTGGCATCTCCCTCAACCCAAAGAAATCTGTGTTTGCTATCCACGAAGGCAAAATCTTGGGCCATGTCATTTCAAAAGAAGGCTTGTCCATTGATCCATAAATAGTGCATGCCATCATAGCATTGTCATTTCCTAAGCACAAGAAGGGCCTAAAAAGTTTCTTTGGTAAAATAAATTTTATTAGGAGATTCATTCTTAAATTTACTGAGCTGATCAAGCTACTAACTTCCATGATGAGGAAGGATGAGACGTTCACATGGACAACAAGGATAAGAGAAAGCTTCAAAGGCATCAAGCAAGCTATCGCCCAAGCTCCCACCCTGACTAGTCTAAACTTCTCCAAGGACTTCAATCTCTACACCTTTGGAAATGAAGAGGTAATCTCTGTTATGCTCACTCAAGTGAATGGTAAGAATTTAGAACAACCTCTCGCATTTTTTAGCCAGGGCTTAGAAGGTTATGAGATTAGGTACACATATGTTGTGAAATAGGCACTTGCAGTCATATGAAGTCTAAATAAATTTAGACATATGTTGTCTAATAACACGATTCACATGATGGTGCCACATCCTAGTGTAAAACACTTCTTGCTAAGTCAAGACTTGAATGAAAAAGGGCAAGGTGGATCACCAAAGTAATAGAGTATGATGTAGAGATCAAGACCACCAAGCTGGTAAGGGGAAGAGGGATGTGTAAACACCTCACTACATACTACAAAGAGATGAAGGAGGACATTTGGGTACTCCATGATGAAGATGTAGTAGAAATACCTACAATCATGAAGAGTTGGACACAAGATACGGTCCATTCCCTTCAAACTGGTGAGTGTCCACAAAGTCTTGATAGGACTAGGAGGAGGTATTTTAGGCTCCAATCTATTCATTATGTCCTGGTTGATGGAGTGATATTTAAAAAGGACCTTTCATGGGTACTCTTGAGATGCATTGACTCAGACCAAGTTGACAAGGTACTGTCCAAGTTCCAAGATGGACCAGCTGGTGGCCACTTTGCTCCCAAGGCCACAATTTCAAGGATTATGAGCACTGGCTAATGTTGGCCTAGTTTGTTCAGAGACACTCATGCGTAGGTGAGTAAATTTCAAAAATACACTTTCTTTGATGGGAAGCAATGGCTAGCTGTAATGCCTCTTCATCCTATTCAAGTAGAATAGTCATTCATGCAATGGGGATTGGACTTCATAGGACTGATCAACCCTCCCTCTAGTGTTGGAGACAAGTGGGTCTTGATTGTTATAGATTATTTCACAAGATGGGTAGAAGCCATCACTTTGAAAGAAGCCAATGAGAGCACAGTCCTAGACTTCTATGAAGGCATAGTGACGAGATTTGGGGTTCCAGCCACAATCATTTTAGACAAGGCATTGGCTTTCTTGGGAACAAAGACAAGCAAGTGGGTGTTAAAGTATGGCATCTATCTCAACACTTCTTCCAACTACTACCCATAAGGAAATGGGTTGGCCGAGTCCACAAATAAGAATCTAATCAGGATCATAAAAAGGACAATGGAGGAAAATCAAAGGACTTGGCATGCCAAGTTGAAAATAGCTCTTTGAATAGATAAGATCACTCCAAAGAGGGCGATTGGGAATTCACCACACACACTTGTGTATGGAAGGGAAGCTAGAATTATTATTTCACTTGAGTTACCAGCCTTGGATCTTGCCCATCAGCTGCAATTGATGGAGAGCGATAGCCTGGGAGTCAAGTATTGTGAGTTAATGGAGCTTCAAGAAGCAAGATACCAAGCCATGGATGCAATGTCCAGCTACCAATAACAAACAAAGAAGCATTTTTACAAGAGGTCTATGCCAAGGAGCTTCTTAGAAGGTGACATTGTCTTGAAGTGGGATGAAGACTGAGCCAAACCTGGAAGGCACACAAAGTTTGATGCCTTATGGAGTGGCCCATATGTCATCACCCAATGCAAGCAACACAATGCTTTCCAACTCTCCAAGTTGGATGGTGAAGAGCTACATATCCCAATCAATGGGATATATCTTAAACATTGTCACTAGATTTCTTTTGCCATGTACATAGTTTCCCTGTCTTTTCCTCATTTTCCCTAAGTGCTTTTATGCATGTGTTTAGTGTTTTTTAGCCTTTGTGTGTGTTTTATTTACCGTTTGGAGTAAATCTTGATTGGTTCTTAGGTTTTTACAATGCTATTGCCAACTTTACAGGTTGTATCCTAACTCCATGCCCAATGGACTTTTAGGCCACCAATCTTCTCAAGCATAGCATGCATGCTTCCCCTGTGAATCGCCAAACGTGTTGACCAATTCTTGGTCTTGCAAGCCAAAAATTGGGCATGTCTCTTCTTTTTACTGCAAGAGTCTTTTGATCCAGGTTCTAGCTAGTTCATCCCTTAGCTGCCTTATGTAATTTTTCTCTGACTGGTCATTTTCCATGAAAAACTAAGTGTTTTCCTCTTTTGCTTGCCAAGTGCTTTCAGGTCTGGCAGGCAAGAGTTGACTTGAAGCTCATTTGGTCTCAGATGCTTAACAAGGCAAGTAGATTACTTTAAAGAGCTTTTTATTGACAAAATGGACCAACTTCAAAAGGTCAAAGGGTCGTTTGCAAAAAGCTTGAAGGGTAGGTGCCCTTGCGGAGGGCACTTAGGCGGTAAACAGGACCTTTACAATTCTTTTAAAAAGTGACTTGGAGGCCAAGGAGCCCTTGCAAGGGGCAGGCAATGGACAAAATAGACCTTTGTAAACACCCTGAAGGATAACTTTGAGCTTGAAATACCCTTGCATAGGGCAGCTGGTCGAAGCAAAAGGGTAAGGCAGAGAGCCTGAAAGGACTTGCCCTTTGAAAAAGTTGACAGGCCAAAGAGAAAATTCCTTTAGACTTTTTATTTGAAGGAAATCCAAGGAGGAAAACTCAAGAGAGAATTCTTTCAGACAAAATGTCTGAAATAATTCCTTTAGAAATTTTGTCCAAAAAAATTTGGAAGACAAAATTCTGAAGGGTAGGCGCCCTTGTGGAGGGCACTTGGCTCTGAAAAGAAGACCTTTTCAATTTTTTTGAAGGGTTAGTTTCCTTTCGGAAAAGGTTCATTTGAAAAAAAGTTGAAGGAATTGTCCTAGGGGGTGACAGGGCCGCAAACATCAAATTCAGGGTGATAAGCTATCCATTGGGATTCAAATGTAGGTGATAGGCCCGCGAACATCAAATTCAAGGTGGTGAGCTAGCCATTGGGAAGCAATCAAAGAACAATTCCTTCAGACAAAATGTTTGAAATAATTCCTTCAGACTTTTTGTCCAAAGGAATGAAGGAAAGAAAGCCCCCAAAGAAGGTCCAAAAGTGCAAACTCAGAAAAGGAAGAATAATTTTAGACAAAATGTCTGAAGGAATTCCTTCAGACATTTTATGTGAATAAATTCAAAGGCCTGAGAACCTAAGGAACGACTCAGCGACCAAGCAAGGAAAGGAACCCGAAAGGAAATTCATAAATGTTGAGAGCCTGAATTGCCAGGAAAAGGGAAAAAATAGCAAGGAAAAAGTGAAATGGGTAATCCAGAATGTGGCCACATGCACATAAGATAAAAAGCTCAAAATTCTCCAGGTGGCGTAGCAAGTCAAAGCGTAGACCCAAGGATGAACCAAACCAAGGCAGGTGGCACAAGAGTCATCAGCGGGAGAAGTAAATACACTTAGGTGAAATAGTCTCCATTGAAAACCAATAAAGGGATTGGTTGTGAACATTGAAGAGGAGCGGCATGTGTGTTCTTGCTTTGCAATTAATGAATAGCCAATTGCGCTTAGCATTGAAGAGATCATGACCTAGTCAATGTAATTTGGAGATGGCCTTGTTGGTGGCAAGGAAGAGTAACCCATGCTCTTACATGCCTGAACATCAAGGGCGATGACTTAAGCACCTAAAACATAGCTTTCTTGTTGATGTAGTGGATTTCACCCTTGAAAGAAGGCTCAGATTCTCTCTTCCATGCAAAATAATGGAGACTTTCCTCTTGCTGTGGGCTTGGCAAAACTGAGGAAAGAATCTCTTGATAAGGGCTAGCTCCCTTTGATGCATCCTTGATGGTCCTTGACTACTATTGTTAATAATGGGGGGGGTGAAAAGAGAGAAAGATATGAAAAAATAAAAACTATCTAAAATGGTGATGCACCAAATAATTCGATCCACTCAGCTTATATCAACACTTTAGACCAAAAGGGTGAATAGACACTCCATCTGAATAAAAGACTAGGCTGTATGGGTGCTTTAACAGGGGGCTTAATGAAGATACAAAGAAAAAGAACTTACCATAGGTGTTGTAGAAGCACACTGTCAGATAAGTGCTCTTCTATCTCTATGCTCTAACTTGGGCACTCCCTGTTAACCTACAAAAATGTTCTTAGACATACTAGATATGTTGGTGTCAACCTATGAAAGCATCAAGATGAAATGACTAAACACAGAGTTGATACATAGACATATTCAAAAGTATATCCAGTCAGATAGAGGTAAAACATGTTCTATTGATTTCACGATAAAATTGGCAGGGCTTCACCTTACACAAGTGAGAGATACATTTCTCAGTTGAAAGGTTACAATATATATCATTAAGACAAAGAATTTTGGCACCTTCAAGAATAGGTGGCCCATGTTATATTAAACACTTCGGGAAGAGGAATTTGCTCATGATGATGTCATCCTTCCATAAAAGGCCTAAAAGAACCATGTTGTAGATGTCACAAGTATTGACTTTGCTGCTCAAATCGTATTAAACATTCTTGCTAAGCATGGGTCGCTTTGTTTTCTAAATGACAGGGCCGCTTCTTCATGAAGTTTATGCAACTGTCTACTCATTAATGTAAAATGAAGAAAAATGGGCCACTCTATTGAATGCTTACGCTCCCCTTGATGACCACTTGGTGGAGACTATTTCATCTGCAGCAATAACTTCTCCTGCCAATGATTTCTGTGCCACCTGGACTGTTTTATTCGTCCTGTGCTACTTCTTATCTTTTCCTAGCTCCTCGGCCCTCGGGTATATCTTTTGTCTCTTATTTTTGGGCTCCTTTCTTGATGGGTCCCTAAGTTTCCTATTGGCCTTATGCCCTTTGAATTCCTTCAGGCCCACGCTCATGAGTTCTTTCGACCATTTGTTATAAGTTCTTTTAAGCAAAATACTCGAAAGAAATCTTTCTTTGGCTTCTCTTCAACGACCGACACATCCCACCAAAATTGACGTCTGCGAGCCTGTCACCATTTGAAAACCAACGGTTATTTCACTGTCTTGAATTTGATGTCTGCAGGCACATCACCAGATGTTTGAACTTCTAATGGCTAGTTCACCATGTCAAAGTCGACATGCTCAGGCCCGTCATCACTTTAGTAATTCCTTTAGATTTTGTAAAATGAACCTTCTCGAAGGGAAGGTGACCCTCTGGAAAAGAAGGGAGGGTCCTTTTTCCTTAACCGAGAGCCCTCCACAAGGGCACTTGCCCTTCGGGCTCGTTTGTCTTGCCAATTCCTTTGGGTTCCCTCATTTTTTAAATTCCTTCGGACATTTTGCTCGAAGGAAATGTGCCTTCCATGTCTTCAGCTTTCTCTTTGTAAATTCCTTCAGACAAAAGTCTGAAGGAATTCCTTCGGACATTTCGTCCGAAGGAATTTACCTTTGGTTTCTCCCTTGGATTTTCTTCGGACAAAAAGTCTGAAGAAATCCTTTGTCTTTTGCCTTGTCACTTTTCTGAAGGAAAATTCCCCTTCGGGCCTTCTCTTTGCTCCCTTACAAATGTGTTTTCTACCCTCCACAAGGGCACCTTGGGTCCAAAATGTCCTTCGGAGCTTGGTTGAATGGCCCCATTTGTAACCTGCTTGCCCTCCGCAAGGGCACTTGACCTTCAGAGTCTTGTGAAAGACTTGCATCTCTTAGAAACTAGCCCATTCCTTTGCCAAAAAAGGCTTGTTCAAGGTAATTTGCTAAAGCAAAATGAGCCTCCAGATCAATTCGAAAACCTACAGGACTTGGATCACTCGGCTCCTTATAAGAACAGGCCTATTTCAAAGGGAAATGGCACAATTGTAGTAAGGTGAATACATCAAAGACTGGCTGCTCAAGACAACAGGGAAAGAAGGGAGACCGATTTTGGCCTGTAGGACCAAAAATGGTCAACATTTCCCATACGCATTTAAGAAGAGATGGCAGTAGCATGGGCTTATGGTCACTATAGGAGTGATTAATATAACATGGGTCTTCTTCCCTTGACTGGTCAATGATTTATTTCCCAGGGTCTCTATATAATTGTAACTTCTCATTTTGAAAAGGATCTCTTAGCATTGTATGGCGAAGCCCTAAAGAAATTTACCTTGAATCAAAAGAAGCATTTTACCTCCATTTGAGTTGCACTTTTGTATATGTCTATGGTCTCATCTTATGTGTAGTGATTTCCTTTAATGCTTTCATAAGTTTATACCAGCATATCTAGTGTATTGTGAATCCTTTTCTGTAGGTCAACAAGAAGTGTCTAGCTCTAAGCATAGGCGCATATGAACAGACTGTCCAATAGTGTGTCTCTTGAACACCTCTGGTAGTTTTTTCCTCCTTATACCTTCATAGGATCCCTTGTTGAAACACTGATGTAGTCAGTTTCTCATTCGAATGAAGTGTTTGTTGGCTTCTCTTTGGTGTAAAGTGTAGGTAAAAGCTGAGTAGACCAACTAGTTTGGTGCATCACCACATTAGTTAGGTTCTATTTTTTAGTTTCTCTCTCTCTTTTCACCCCTCCCCATTGTTAGTATTAGGAAATCTAGGGCCTCAAGGTGCATCAAGGGGAGCTAGCCCCTAATCTATAGATCCATCCCTCAAGTTTGCCACCCACAGCAAGAGGAATGTTTCCATTTTTTCGCGTGGAAGAAAGGAGCTGAGTATCCTTTCAGAGGGTGCAATCCACTGCACCAACACTAAGGAGACTTGAGTTGGATGATATGAGTGGTGGATCTATTCGCATTGGCCCATCTGCCATATGCACGCATACACACATAATTTATTCTAAGTAATACAATATTTTCTAGGTATTGTGACAAGGCCACAATAGATCTAAATGACCATAACACACATTACAAAGTAGGGCCAACCCCAAGGAACATGGTTTCCTCATTTGCCTCCCTTCTGAAAACCCCTAACACCCACTTCAATTTTCTCGCCTCTCAAGATGTTTATATTTTTAAAACTATAAAACATATTTTTTGTGAACAATTAAATCCATAGGATTGATGACCCTTCAATGGCAAATGGTCTTGCCCATAATCAGATCGATCATAAGCCCTCAATGCAAATAGTAGCAGCAAGTCTTGCGCATGTATATAATGCTTATATGTGTAAATATACCCTTTTAAATATAACATGGATCATAATTTGGTGTAGACAAAAGATTCATCTTTGAAGCATTTTAGATAAGTCTAATTTATAGTCTTTTGAATATTTTATAGAGGTTAAATTTGATGGTCGACCTTACTTATCAAATAGATTTTTATGACATTTATTTATTCAACACCACCCTTCAAAAATTAAAATAGTTCATTTTTAATGACGGAAACCTCAATACATACATACATACATACCCTATGGTTTCCTTCATTAAAAATGAACTATATTATTTATTTATCACTACCTTCCTTTTAAAAACTAGAATAATTCATTTTTAATGAAAGAAACCTCAAGTTATGTGTGTGTTAGAGAGAGAGAGAGAATCCAAACAATAATAATTAGAGTTTTAGTTTACCCAAAATTTTCTATTTTAATAAAAAATCACCATGTTTTATAGTTAAAAGGTTAAATATTAGATTACAAGTTTTTGGAAATATTCTAGTTTAAAATTTGTATATAATACTTCTAAAAACTTGTAATCTAATTCTTATGAATTGTGAAAGCATAAAATCTCTCAAGATTAAATATAATCATATGCTATTAAATTTATCTCCGAACAAGTAAATTAAAGGTATAATATAATTAAAGGATAAAAACCAATCATTATGTATGGACCGATAATTGGGAAGGTACTTGGTGAAATAAAACATTATTATTTATTTAAATATAAGAGATTAGATATCACTTTCACAATTAAAATTTGAATTAAAAATAATCCTTACAAAAATTATAATCAAACAACTTATCAATTGACTATATACACTCTTTTACTTAAATATCTAATAACTAATTTTTCATATTTTATAACAAAATCTTTTACCAAACATAAATATATATTTTATATCATAAAACCACATTTACTATATATATATACTCTTAAATTATTATATAATACCACTAAAAAATCTAAAAATCTCCTCCCATGAATCCATTTTTCCTAGAGCATCCACTCCCTTATCTTTCTCTAATACTCCCTTATCCCTTATCCTGAATCCCCTTCAAAGTTCTGATCTCGATAAAAGTAAAATAGTAAATCATTTTCTTTTCAATCAAATAAAAAAATAAACGTGTATAATTGCATTTAATAAGTCTGTGATTGGCATTTGTTTATTGTATAATTTTTCTTGATAGGTATGAGCGTGAATGGCAAGGTATTTTAATGGAGGAATCATGTCCAAGATCACCCACTTGCATCAAGTGTTTTCATTCTTTGTCTCATTACCGGACACCATAAATCTTTTTCAGCAATAAAAACATATTCAAATTGGTCGGTGCATTTTTTGGTCAGCTCAATTATTTGTGAAATAGGATGTCCACAATATCATAATAGTTTCCGGAACTTTAAGACCAGAAAGTATAATTTGGAGAGTGAAGAAGCTCAGAAGGTTTAAGCAACAGCACCGCCTGGACCCAGTGCAAGAGTCTGCCACTGTTCTAACTTTAAAGGTTTGTTTCCCAACTTTAGATTTTGATCTAAATTCTTCTCCTTTTTCGGTGCTTTCCAGGGTTTGATAAGGTGTGCACAAAATGCAGCTGCTGCAATAATCTTTGGTTGGGTCACACAGCGTTGTTCTTTTGAGATACTAGTTCCATAAACATTGGTCTACAGTTTATAAGGCCTTCTAGGTATTGTTTTATAAAACACCCGCATACATTAACTTATGTGCTTTGGGAGGCATTTCCATTAGAAAAGTTCCCACAGCAGCATCGGACACATGCCCGGCTTTGGCTATGTGATAATAATAAGGTTGCATTCCTGCATTTTTACTATTTTATATTAGAGGGTAAGGGCTTCTTTAGAGAGGTTTGTTGCAAGCCTATCCTCTGATAATATTAGTGTGTATCTATTTTTCCTCTCCTGTGGACTTCCATAAGAGGATTCTTTTTTTCATTTGTTTTATACATTATTCAAATCTTAAAGTGGGCAAGCTTTCAGTCTGCATCCTCACTATTTCTGCAATCTTGTGTTTTGGAACAGCCTTGCAATATTGGACCCTGTCTATTTTTCTTTTCCTCTTTCGGAAATGCATCTTATTTCATTTCATTCAACAAATATCACATTAGACTATGAAGGTTTCAAGGAAGGCCTCTCCCTGAAATATACAGAAACGCTAACATCTGAGTGTTTGCCCTAAGAGGGAGTGACTAACCTCTTGATAGAAACACTTGAGAGGCGAGGGATCCTCATTAAATGTAAAATTGTCTTCCATAACATTTGCAGCTGTTATCCAAATGTCCCTAAGGAGAGGGCCTCTCCAAAAAAGGGTGGCACTGGATAAATAATTAAGATCAGCTTGAAACCATTGCCCCAAAATCCTGACAAGGACTTATCTGAAAGAGACGTTCGACTGTTTTCTCTACCACAAAGGCTGCTTATAGAATTATAACACCAAAGTTTTGAAGTCTTTCTTGACAGCCAACCTTGTTGGACCCCTTGTCCTATTTTGGGTAACTTTTGATCTCTCACTCTTGTTTAGCTGTCTTGAAAAGGACTCCTTGCCCTATTTTGGATAACTTTTGATCTCTCACTCTTGTTTAGCTGTCTTGAAAGTTCTAGTTCCAAAAATTGCACCTATATTTCTGACTGACTTTTTCTTTTTGTTAAGAGAACAATCGACACTCTGTATTGTAAAGGGCTACTAGTTTAATGGTAGAGCAGCCAAATAGTAAATGGAAGAACCTAGATTCATGTCCAAGCTGGTCCATGGAAGTTTAACACAGCATCAGAGTTAGGTTAAGAGCTGAGTGTCATAAGAAGCACACTATGGATTTTAAAGGGGCCAATAACTTAGTGGTATAGCAGTCCGGCATCAAATGGGAGGTCCCGGGTTCGATGCCTAACTGGTCCATAGAATAAAAAGCACCATTAGTTGCCTAACTGGTCCAGAGAATAACAAGCACCATTAGTGGTGCTATAGGGTGTACAACTACACTGCTGGAGCTGTACTTGAGCATGGAACACTGAATGTTTGGTTCTTCTGTTCAGGATTGCCCTATTTTGAGAATTGCAAGATTGAAAATTGTTTTGTTATGATCATTACTCTTCCTTTTAGTTTCTGTTTTTCCATTTTCTATGTGGTGCCTTTCTTGAATGTTTCATGCATTGCTTATTTGATTTTGTGGTATTAAACACAACGTCCTGACTTGCATTATATTGTTTACAGGAGAAAATAATGGCACTATTGTCTGAAAGCACCGTCCCATATTGCAGCCTCAACGTAAATATCCATCGCAAATTACAGAGTTATCATGCCAACAAACTGATCTGTAGAGGTTACAATCGCAAGATGTTGGAACTTAAAGGATTAAAGGTTCAGGGTGGAGTGAAACGGTATAATTATTTACATGGTAATTATGTGCATGAGAAAAGGGGAAATCTATTGGTTCTTGCTGCAGGTCCTGCGACAGAAGCTGTTGAAGTTAGAACAGAACCATTAACAAAACAAGATCTTGTTGCCTACCTAGCATCAGGATGCAAGCCTAAGGATCAATGGAAGTATATTTTTCTTATCTTAGTCATTTTTATAGTTTTTGAAAAATAAATATTTTATAAATAATGTTTTTTTTTAAAAGAATTAATTTGTAGATCTATCTTCAAGTGAAAATTCACCCTAATACTTGAATATGAAGGAGATACCTCAAAATTTTAAATAGTATTTATAAAATAAATAAAAATTTAGAAGGGATTAAATTTGTTTGAGAAAAAGTATGTATAAAATAAAAAATAAAATAAAATTATTATTATTATTTAAAATAAAATAAATTGTTAAAATAAAATTTAAAAATAAAATAAAATGTAATATTAATTAGTATAAAATATTAAAAATATTAATAAATTAAATTAAATAAAAATAAAGATAAATAAATAATAATAATTAAAATTAATTAATAATAACAAAATTAAATAAATAATGATTAAATTAAAATAAAAATAAAAAATATATAAAATCAATTAGTATAAAAATATTTAATAATAATAATAAATAAAAATAAAATAAAACAAAATCGGGAGAGCCCGTTTTCTTTTCCAAAAAGGCGAAATTTGAAAACGCAGACATCCGCTTGCACACTCAGAACGGTAGATTTGGCCCGGTCGTTCCACACGAGACCATTCACCTCAGAATGAACAATTATTCCTGTAGATTTGACAAAGTATCTGATTGAGGCTTCGGCCATTTTCGTTCGGATAGACACCATCAAATAAAATATCTCAGTTGGCGCCTCTGGTCATAGAGTCACGGAGCATTAGTTTAACGCTCCTTTCCTTTAAATTAATAGTTTGTAACTCTATAATTAAAGGATACAAATTGAGATATTTAATTCAAAATAATTAAACTATCTCAACTTTAGTTAAGTTAGAAAACGACATATTGAATGCAGATAATTCCTTATTTGCTGGGATTAATCAACATCCCAGCCTCAAATATTCCCTTTGGTTTCTCTCAATTAAATTGACTGTTGTGCATAGCATAGCTACAGAGTTTCGGTCTGATAAATTCCAAATCGGATGTAGTATCTCTCATTCCAGCTGGTCTGGTAAAGCTTCCCCTATGCTCAATACTTCTAAAGGTATCAAAATTGCAGGCACATCTGGCCACAGCAGTGGAGTTGTTTATCAATTATACTTTGTATCAGTTTCCGCAGAAATTTAGAGTTACATATTTTGGATTGGAATTAGAATTAAACACAAAATCATGTGAATGATTGTTGGTTTAATTCGTAAAAATATTTGGTTTACAAAAAGAATCAATTCTTACTTCTAGAAAATTGCTCTGATATAAAAGATGAAGCGACAATATAACCTAAACAAATTTGATAGAATAAATAAGGCTCAAACTTTAATTCTTAACCTGAAATTACTGTGTAAAACAATGGTCTTTAAAAAATAGAAAATCATTAAACTTTAATTAATAAGAAAAGCCTTGAGCTTTTGAAAAAATAAAAACCTCCAGATTGCTGCAGATTTGCTCTCTGGTTAAACATACAAAAAGAATTCAATTCTAAGAGTAAAACATTCCTCAAACCCCTACAATTTCCATTGGATTGGAGTCCTGAAAAAATACTATTATGCAAGTTTGTTAGTGGCCAAAGGTAAAGTATTATGATTTCACCAACGGGAAAAAAATAATAAAAAATGAACTACAAAATTATAAATATTATAATATTTATATTACAAAATTATATATAAATTCAACTATAAACTATTATTAATATAATGTTAGGAACTAACCCGTATCCATCACTTGTCATCCATAAGATTTGTCTAATTAATTTAACCATCAATAAAAACCATAACAAATCAAAGACTTTGGTGTGTTGGTGACAAATTCCCAATGCATTTTGGGTGTAGAATGTTCCATGCATTTTTGACAATTTGTCACCAACAGACCAAAAGCAGGTATAAATTCATTCATTTCTGAGTTTGTCATATTTTTTGTCTCAAAATTTTTATTTTGGATTTGTGTTCAGTTCTCTCAATGTGAGGTCAAATGAGGATTCGTAGGTTGGCTCTATGATACGGCCATTGCACCATCTTAATTTGTATACATATTTTACAGGATTGGTACTGAACACGAAAAGTTTGGTTTTCAACGGAAGACGTTGCAACCCATGAACTATGAACAAATTTCAAAATTACTCCATGGTTTGGCAGATCGTTTCGGTTGGGATAGGATTATGGAAGGAGATTTTATTATTGGTCTCAAACAGGTGACAACACAAACTCTCTCATGCTTTCAATATTTCATTTCCAAAATCGGAAATCGGAAGGAAATTTTTAGTTTATTGGGTTTTCCGTTTGTATTTTATCAAAATGTGTTGGAAACAGTGTTGTTACCAGATTTTAATCTTGGTCCATATTGCTGTATGAGATAATCTAATAATAAGTTTTGCTGGCCGGAGTAGGATAATCAAAGTATAACACTAGAGGGAGGTGGGCAACTTGAGCTTAGTGGTGCTCCATTAGAAACCTTACATCAAACCTGGGATGAGGTCAATTCACATTTATACCAGGTATGGTTTTGAATTCTAATTTTTTTGCTTGGTTTAAATTGTTATTTTTTTGCTGCCCTTGTGTACATACTACATTATCACCACATCTGTACTTAGTAATTTTTTTAAAAGCATAAATAATCCCCAATTGTTGGCTAAAAAGTAAAATCCCATTGAATAAGTTTGTCAATGTGCAGATAGATATTTTAATAACTCCACGAGTCCAAATGCAGTCTATGAACCCCAAACCAAAAAAACATATTGAATAGGGCTTCATTTTTTAGCTTTGGATCTTTTGCAATTTGATAGGGCTCTTTAGCTTATTGTATTTTCTATTTGGGTTCTGGTTATACCTTTTTGGGAGATTGGGCCTCCTATTGTGCCCCAGAACCGGTTTACGCTCCGGTCAAAAGCTGAAATCTATCTAAAAGAAATACATAAATAAGTAATTTCTTCTCATTATTATTAAAAAATAAATTCACCATAGTCGTCAACCTTAATGTTATCATATCTATGATATTCATTGGTATTTTGGACTAAGGATTTGCAATAAAAAATGGTTCCATCTTTTTAAAATACAAAGTATCCTTTAAAGTAACCAATATAAATAAAGGACACTTAATATTGTGATCCTTATTGAATTTAATTGTCATCATTTAATATATATAGTACTCTTTGAGTTGCTTGAAAATACTCAATTAGAAGGAACTTGCACTTTGTAGTTCAATTTATTCTTGAAGTACATTTTGGGATTCTAATTTTATAAATATAGTTTTCTTCTTATAGGGTATGGAGGTGGGAGATCTCTGTGAAGTTTAGAACATATAATTATTAATCTATGTTTCTAGTTTGTGAGAAAGATGGTAAAGGGACTCAACACGAAATTGAAAGGATTTGTAGTAGACTGTGGAGAATTACAAGAAAATAAGAAAATGAGGAAGGACCATTGCTTATTATTATGTAACTATTTACTATCATTAACTATTCTAAAAGATTTATCTATTGAGAGACACCTTCAAAATCTGTATAGCAGTTGTGCTATTGTATTGTAATCATTTAGTCATTTTATTTATTGATTAAATTTGTACCAAGTGATACTAGAGAAAAAAATGTTTTTTAGTCATCGTTTTCGTCACAATTTAGATTTAACTTTGAAACCATCCTGTTGCAGACTTCAAGATCATAAATATGTCTTTCAGTTGACGTTGTGAATTGCACCCTTGAAAGAAGACTCAGCTTCTCTCCTCCACGCGGCACAATGGAGACTTCCCTCTTGCTGTGGGCTTGGCAAAACTGAGGGAAGAATCTCTAGATAAGGGCTAGCTCCCTTTGATGCATCTCTGAGGTCTTTCACTACTACTGTTAACAATAGAGGGGGTGAAAAGGGAGAAAGATATAACCAAAACAGAAATTATCTAAACGGTGATGCACCAAATGATTTTGATCTACTCAGCTATTTTAACACTTCAGACCAGAAGGGGGCGAACAGAGACTTTATCTGACAAAAAGACCAGACTGTAGAGAGCTTTAACAGGGGCTTAATGAAGACACAATGAAAAGAAACTTACCACAGGCGCTGTAGAAAACACACTGTCAGATAACTACTCTTCTGTCTTTGCGCTATAGGTGAAGCACTTCCTGTTAACCTGCAGAAATGATCTCGGCTACACTACGTATGTTGGTGTTAATCCATGAAAGCATCAAGCTAAAATGACTGAACACAAAGTTGATACATAGACATTCTCAAAAGTATAACCAGTCAGATAGAGGTAAAATGCATTCTTATTGATTCAAAGGTAAAATTTGGCAGGGCTTTGCCTTACATTACAAAATGAGAAATATCTTCCTCAACTGAGAGGTTACAATATATATAGCATGAATAAGAAGACTTTAGCGCCTTCCAGAACAAGTGGCCCATGTTGCATTGAATGTATAGGAAGGAGGAAGTCCGCTGAAAGAACTATGCTGTGGCTGTCGCAGGTTTTGACTTTGGTGCTTAAATCGTATTAAATGTCATTGCAAAAGCATGGGTCACTTTGTTTGTTTGAATGACAAGGCCGTTTCTCAATAAAATTCACGCGACTGCCTGCTCATTAATGTAAAATGAGGAAAAAAAGGCCACTCTATTGAATGCCCGTGCTCCCCTTGGCAACCACTTGGTGGAGACTGTTTCATCCGCTGCAATAGCTTTCTGCCGACACCTTTTGCCACCTAGGTTGATCTAATTCGTGTTTGTGCTTGGCTGGGTGTGTCCTTTGGAACATTCCAAATGTTGTCGTATGTGTGCATCGCTGTGTTCTGGACTCTCTTTTTTGTTTCCTCTTTCCTTGCTATTTCCTGTCTCTTTCTGGCAATTTGAGCTCTCGAACTACTCTTCTCGTCTTTTCTTGGCTACTCGGGCTCCTTTCTCGGCAGGTCGCCGAGTTTCCTTTTGACCACTTATCATGAGTTCTTTTGGGCAAAATGCCCGAAAGAAATCGGTCCTTTGGTTTCTCTTCAACAATCGACGCATTCCATAAAAATTGACGTCTGTGGGCCTGTCACTATTTGAAAACCAACGACTATTTCATCACCATAAAATTGACGTCCGCAGCCCTGTCATCGTTTGAAAACCAACGGCTATTTTGTTGCCTTGAATTTGACGTTCGTGCGCCTGTCACCAGACGTTTGAACCTCCAACGGCTAGTTCGCCATGCTGAAATTGACGTGCTCGGGCCCGTCATCACTTTGGTAATTCCTTCGGCTTTTTGTAACTGAGACTTCGGCCTTTCGCAATTGAACCTTCCCAAAGGGAAGGTGTCCTTTTGGAAGAGAGGAGAGGGTCCCTTTTCGGTCATTGAGAGTCCCTCGCAAGGGCACTTGCCCTTCGGGCTCCTTCGGCTTCTCAATTCCTTTGGACAAAATGTCCGAAGGATTTCCTTCGGCCATTTTGCCCGAAGGAAAACTTGCCTTCATGCCTTGCCCCTTTCCTTTGGTCTTTTCTCTGGATAAATTCCTTCGGACAAAAGTCCGAAGGAATTTGCCTTAGTCTCTTCCTTGTGAATTTCTTCGGACAAAATGTCCAAAGGAATTCTTTTGGGCATTTTGTCCGAAGGAATTCACTCCTTGTCTTTTCCTTTGGATTTCCTTCGGACAGAAAATCCGAAGGAATCCTCTGCCTTTTGCCTTGTTCTCTTTCCCGAACGTGCTCACTGCGCTCGGCAAGGGCACTTTGGGTCCACAATTGCCCTTCAAAGCCTACTCGAATGGTTCAGTTTGCAACCTGATTGCCCTCCGCAAGGGTACTTTGTCTTCGGAGCTTTGTAAAAGACTTGCATTCTTTGCACTGGCCCCATTCCTTTGCCAAAAGGCTTGTCCAAGGCAATTGCTCAAGGCGAAATAAGCTCCATATTGAACTGAAAACCTATAGGTCTTAGATCTATCAACTCTTTATAAGAACAAGGCTTTTGCAAAGGGAAATGGAGCATTTGCAGTAAGGTGGATACATTCAAGACTGACGGCTCAGGACAGTAGGGAAGGAGACCGTTTTTTTGGCCTGCAAGACCAAAACGGTCAACAAATCTGGCGATTCCTCAGTGAAGCATGCCTGCCATGGTTAGGAAACCAGTGGCTTACAAGTCCGTTGGGCACGGAGTCAGAATACAGCTTGAAAAGTTGACAATAACCTTGAGAGACCGAAGAATCAACATGAAGCTTTTACCCCAAACGGTAAACAAAACACACACACAAGGCTAAAACTATGAACATGCGCTAAAAGCACTTAGGAAAAACAAGGAAAATATGTACATAATGAGAAAAGGCTCAATGACAGTGCTTAAGATATATCCCATTAACTGGGATATGCAGTTCCTCACCATCCAACTTGGAGAGTTGAAATGCATTGTGCTGCTTGCATTGAGTGATGACATACAAACCACTCCATAGGGCGTCGAACTTTGTGTATTTTTCAGGCTTAGCTCGGTCCTCATCCCATTTTAAGACATCGCCTTCTGAAAAGCCTTTTGAAGAGGATTTCTTATCAAAATGCTTCTCTGGTTGCTGCTGATGGCTGGTCATAGAAACCATGGCTTGGTCTCTTGTCTCTTGAAGCTCCATCAGCTCACAAAGCCTGACTTCCATGTTGTCACCTTCTTCCAATTGCAGTTGGTGAGCAAGATCCAAGGCTGGAAATTCAAGCGAAATAGGAAGTCTAGCTTCCCTTCCATACACAAGCGTGTATGGTGAATTGCCAACCGCTCTTTTTGGAGTAACCCTGTCTGCTCATAGAGCTATTTTCAACTTGGCGTGCCAAGTTCTTTGATTTTCATCCATTGTCCTTTTGATAATTCTGATTAGATTCTTGTTGGTGGACTCAGCCAGCCTATTTTCTTGTGGGTAGTAGTTGGAAGAAGTGCTAAGGTAAATGTCGTATCCCAACGCCCACTCGCTTGTTTTGGTTTTCAAAAAAGCCAATGCATTATCTGAGATAATGGTAGTTGGGACTCCAAACCTTGTCACCAGGCCTTTGTAAAAGTCCAGGATTGCACTTTCGTTGGCCTCCTTCAAAGCAATAGCTTCTACCCATCTCGTGAAGTAGTCTTAGCAGTCAAGACCCATTTGTGGCCAGCACTGGAAGGAGGGTTGATCATCCCTATTAAGTCTAGGCCTCATTGCATGAATGGCTATTATACTTGAACAGGCTGTAGAGGCATTACGGCCAGCCGTTGCTTCCCATCAAAGAGAGCACACTTTTGACACTTTCGTACCCAGACATGGGTGTTTCTGAATAGAGTGGGCCAGAAGTAACCAACCTTCATAATCCTTGTAGCTGTAGGTTTAGGAGCAAAGTGACCACCAATTGGGCCGTCATGAAACTCAGATAGTATCCTATCAACCTGACTTGAGTCTATGCACCTCAAGAATACTCTTGAAAAATCCCTTCTGAACAGCACCCCGTCAATCAGGACATAAGGGAGAGATTGGAGTCTGAAATACCTCCTCTTAGTCCTATCAAGGCCTTGCGGGCACTCACCGGTGAGAAGAAAACGTTTCATGTCTGATGCCCAATCCATCATGACTGCTGGTTCTTTTGCTGTAGCTTCATCATGGAGAAGCAAAATGTCCTCTTTCTATTGTTTAAGGTCTGTAGCAAGGTGTTCACACAGCCCTTTTTCCCTTACCAACTTGGTGGTTTTGATGTCCACGTCATATTCCATTACTTTGGTGATCCATCCCGCTCTCTTTTCATTTAGATCACCGCTGATTAAGAAATCTTTGACACTGGGATGGGGTACCTTGAGATGAACTTTGCTGTTGGACAGCATATGTCTGAATTTTTTCAAGCTTCGTATGACCGTAAGGACTTGCTTTTCAACATATATGTACCTGATTTCAAAACCTTTTAGACCTTGGCTAAAGAACGCAAGCGGTTGTTCAAGGTTTTTGTCATTTGCTTGGGTAAGCATAGCGGAGATTACCTCTTCATTTTCGAAAGTGTAGAGGTTGAAATCCTTGGTGAAGTCAGGACTGATCAAGGTAGGACCCTGGGTGATAGCCTATTTGATTCCTTCAAAACTATCCTTCCTTTGCACTGTCCACGCAAACTTCTCATATTTGTTCAACATAGAGGTCAGTGGCTTGACTATCTCGGCAAAATTTGGGATAAATTTCCTAATGAAATTTATTCTGTCGAAGAAGCTTTGCAGACCTTTCTTATGCTTAGGCAAGGACAACGCTAGGATGGCGCGAACTCTTTTTGGATCGATAGTCAAGCCCCCTTTTGAAACAACATGGCCCAGGGGTTTACTTTCATGGACAATGAACACATTTTTTTGGGTTGAGAGAGATAACAAACTCTCTACACCTCTCAAAGATTTGCCTAAGGTGTTTTAGATGTTGGCCTGCCTCCTTAGAAAACATTGTCACATCATCAAAATAGACTAGTACAATATTATTTATCAGGCCCTAGAAAGCCATGTCCATGGCTCGTTAAAAAGTGGCTCCAGCATTTGACAGTCCAAATGGCATTTTTCGGTAAGCAAAAGTTCCCCACTTGGTTGTGAAAGCTGTCTTGTATTGATTACAATCTTGCACTAAAATTTGATTGTACCTTGAATACCCATCCAGGAGGGAGAAACGTTTGCTTTCTGTCACCATTTGGAGGTTCTGCTCCATACTTGGGAGAGGATAGTGATCTTTTAATGAGACTCTATTGAGGTCTTTGAAATCTACACATAATCTGATCTCCCTATTCTTTTTCCTAATAGGGACTAGATTGGCCAGCCAAGAAGAGTGTTTGATAGGAAATATGATCCTGGACTCAATTAGCTTGGTGAGTTCCTTCCGCATGAGAGGCTCAATCTTTGGATTGACAGGTATTTGTTTTTGTTTGATGGGCTTGGCGCCTCGCCTTCCTCTAGCTCAATGGTGTGTTGGGCCAAGCTTGGGTCAAAACCTTTCAAGTCGCTATACTCTCAAGTGAAAACATCGACAAATTCTTGGTACAACAAAATGAAAGCATGCCTTTCATGATCTGTACATACCTTCCCAAATGCAAGCAACCTGTTCTTGAATATTTCAATTTTTTCGTAGTTCTCTTTCTTTGTTGTGATGCTTGCTTTGTCATTTTTCAATTGGTCATCCTCATTGAAGATGCTTTCGAGAGTGACCAAGTTTTTGGGAAGTTTGTTGTTCTTCAGCTGAACAATCTGGCCGTTATACTGCTACTGTAGCTTGGCTTGATTTCTAGAGGCAAACTCAGCCTCCTCTGGCAAGAAGAGCGCTATCTGCTGATTGATGTCAAACACCTACCAGTTGGTGATGTTATCAGGCACGGAGGGTCTGATTACCACTTTTAAATGGCGCGGACTACTATCTCAGCCTATCTCCTTGGAGATGTCAAACTGAGCACCAACTGCTGCTAGTTTGTCCGCTTGCTTATTCTGCTCTCTTGGAATGGAATTAACATTGAAAGCAAAGAAATTCTCCACTAAGTCCCACACCCTGTGCTTGTAAGACTTAAGCAAGGAATTCTTTGTCAGATTTTGGCCTTTCATCTGATTCACGATTAACTCACTGTCTCCAAAAATTTTTAGTTTTTTAATTTCTCTTTTCTTTGCCCACTCCAAACCATGAATGAGAGACTCATTCTGCAACATTGCAAGTGCAAGAAAACTAGAACCTGAAAGTCGAGAAGTATTTCTCTTTTGAGGGGGAAATTAACACCACTCCACCACCAGCTCTCAATTTGCTTCTTGAGCCATAAAAAAAAAATTGCTATAGACCCGAGCTCTCTTGGTTTGCTTTCATCAAATTTGGCACAAGAGTACCTTCTTCATGCATGCAATAAATTCCAAGACCTGTCTCTTCTATATTTGTATGGGTCATGTTCGAAGTTGTCACTTCCCCTTTCGTCTAAGAGCAGGTCAGCAACTCCTTCAAGGACAGAGGGCGGGGATTGGTCTTTGGAATTCTTCCTCATCAATGATGGCATAGCTGACATTCGTTACCTTGAGTGAGTATGACACCAGATGATCTCTGTGGATTGGCTCCGACTCAATCTTGACTTTAGTCCCATATTTGGTTCTAAAAACCATGTAAGACCAGTTTGCTGCTAGGTTCCCGCCTATTTTAGATATGAAATCTTTGGATAAGCAGATAGCGAAGTAGGGAGGAACATCTGCCACTACCATGTCGTGGGGAACTGAGAAAGTTGGACAGGCGTGCAGCGTTAGATTCAAACCTCGTACCACTCCCAGTGTCTTGGCTGGTGATCCATCTAGCTGCAGGATTCCCTTGGTCATCTCCTCGTATTTGAGTCCTAGCTTATCCGCTATGCATTTGGGCATTACTGAGGTGCTTGCCCCACTGTCAATAATGCAGTTGTGTACCAAGAAATCTCTTATGATTAAGGATAGATAGAAAGGAGGAACCTTTTCATCTTTTTTTGCTTGGCCTGCTATGGAAGGGTGCCCATTCATGATCAAAATGTTATCAGCTTTTGTTGGGATAGCTAGTTTATTTAGCTCGTGCAATTCCTTCTGGAGTATGTCTTTTTGTCTTAGCATTGCTAATGAATCCCACAAAGAGATATTCATGTGCAACTTCTTCATCTGGTCTACCACGTTGATCTGAGGGTTGCTGCGCTTTAAATTTTCTTTGGGGGTGCTTGCAGCCTGAGGCGCAGGTCGAGGAGCTGAGGGTGTAACCGATGGCCTGTAATTTGAAATTTTTTGACTCTCATGTGATGAAGAAGATGTTGCGGACGTTTGGGCAGCTGCTTGAGCTTCCTCCATAGCTCTTCATTTGGACCTTGTGTTGGCTTACAACATAATCACCTTGGTTGTTCATATTGCCTACATAGTTGACTACACAAAATTCACCTTCCATGTGATTCATGAGAGTGGAATCAGACTGAGTCTGCCTGCTGTCCATGCCAAGTTATACTGACGCCTCAAAGCTTGGAAATTGGGCAACTTGATTGTCTTGTGCATTCATATATTGACTCGGCGTCTCATTTGTATAAGTAGCCTATTCTTGACCATATCCCAGGGGTGAGCAATTAGGCTGTTCCTGTACCAGATTATTTTGAGCGGGCACAAGAGCTTTGGATGATGGAGCGCCTGGATTATACCCTTGATATGGTCTGGCTTGTGCAAACTGACCCTGTCCTTGATTATAATTATGAAAAGGGGGTCTATTTGCTTGTTCGAATTGTTGATATCCCTGATTTGGCCGATAGTTTTGAGTTTGTTGCCTTTTGAGAGCCACTAGTTCGTTGGTCATGCTTTGTAGCAAGCTCTTAACTTCATGAAGGTCATTGGGCGAAGTAGTAGTCGGCTTTTCTATGCCAGGTAGAAGAGCTAAGGTGGGTGTAGCGGTCTAAACTGGAGGTGGCAATTCAAAAAAGAGCGGCATATGAGGTCTAGGGGCTATCTTTCCTGCGTGCACAGGTAATTTTCAGCGGCTATGGTTATTTCATAGGCACCTGGCAACATGTGTCCTCCCATGGACTGTATCATGACAGCAATGTCCCTGTTCAAAGCTTTCAAGTAATAGAGAAAAGCATAGCTTGGAGTTGGCCTTACCAAAATGGGGATTCTGTCCCAGGTCTTTTGAAACCTGGAATTGAAATCTTACATGAATTCATGTGGAGCTCTTTTCATGGTGGTTCGCTGTTCAACAAGTGAAAGGTGGTCACTCCTCTCCCCGAATTTGTTTGTCAAGAGAGTGTCTAATTCATTCCATGTGCCGACTGAAGTCATAGGCAAAGTTCCATACCAATCCAGGACCTTACCCTTAAAAGACAACGCCAACAACCTGATGGCTATATTCTCTTCAGTGACATTGTGAATATTACAGAGGTTGGCGATATTTTTGATGTGCTCAATAGCGGTAATAGGCCCCTCTCCATTAAAGGGAAGAACACTCTTAAGGGCTGTCCCTGGAATTGAGTCATAATGCAGAAGGTTTAATGGGCTCTGACCATGAAAGGCTACGAAAGGTAAAGCCATGGTGATAACAGGGTTCTGCCGGGGTCTTCTTGCATAAGTATATTTTATAGCAGGTCTGGAAAAATGACTTGTTGTATAGGGATGAGTCCTTGCAAACCTCAGTCGCCTTGCTGAGTTTAATGGGAGCTCAACGAATTTGAAAGGGACACCCTTGGCAGAAGATCTTGTGGTGACCTTAGGCATGGGATGTCAAACTAATCTTTGACCAGAGACTGATGTTCCTGAAAATGGAGTCACCAGATGCTGGATTAGTGGTTCATTCTTGCTGTAACAGGACTAGCACCAATCCTGAAACTTTTTTGAGCATTAAAATTGGTCCCACCGGGCGTGCCAAAAACTGTTGACGCTGTAGATTGCACTCTTGAAAGAAGACTCGGCTTCTCTCCTCCATGCGGCACAATGGAGACTTCCCTCTTGCTGTGGGCTTGACAAAACTGAGGGAAGAATCTCTAGATAAAGGCTAGCTCCCTTTGATGCATGTTTGAGGTCTTTCACGACTACTACTAATAATAGGGGGGTGAAAAGAGAGAAAGATATAACCAAAACATAAATTATCTAAACGGTGATGCACCAAATGATTTTGATCTACTCAGCTATTTTAACACTTCAGACCAGAAGGGGGCGAATAGACACTTTATCTGACAAAAAGACTAGACTGTAGAGCTTTAACAGGGGCTTAATGAAGACACAATGAAAAGGAACTTACCACAGGCACTGTAGAAAACACACTGTCAGATAACTACTTTTCTGTCTTTGTGCTTTAGGTGAAGCACTCCTTGTTAACCTGCAAAAATGATCTTGGCTACACTAGGTATGTTGGTGTCAATCCATGAAAGCATCAAGCTAAAATGACTGAATACAAAGTTGATACACAGACATTCTCAAAAGTATAACCAGTCAAATAGAGGTAAAACACATTCTTATTGATTCAAAGGTAAAATTTGGCAGGGCTTTGCCTTACAAAATGAGAGATATCTTCCTTAACTGAGAGGTTACAATATATATAGCATGAAGAAGAAGACTTTGGCGCCTTCCAGAACAAGTGGCTCATGCTATGTTGAATGCCTAGGAAGGAGGAAGTCCGCTGAAGGAACCATGCTGTGGTTGTCACAGGTCTTGACTTTGGTGCTTAAATCGTATTAAATGTCACTGCAAAAGCATGGGTCGCTTTGTCTGTTTGAATGACAAGGCCGCTTTTCAATGAAATTCACGCGACTGCCTGCTCATTAATGTAAAATGAAGAAAAAAGGGCCACTCTATTGAATGCCTGCACTCCCCTTGGCAGCCACTTGGTGGAGACTGTTTCATTCGTTGCAATAACTTCCTGTTGACACCTTTTGCCACCTGGGTTGATCTGATTCGTGTCTGTGCTTCGCTGGGTGCGTCCTTTGGAACATTCCAAATGTTATCGTATGTGTGCGTAGCTGTGTTCTGGACTCTCTTTTTTCTTCCCTCTTCCCTTGCTATTTCCTGTCTTTTTCTAGCAATTTGAGCTCTTGGGCTACTCTTCTCGTCTTTTCTTGGCTACTCGGGCTCCTTTCTCGGTGAGTTGCCGAGTTTCCTTTTGGCCACTTATCATGAGTTCTTTCGGGCAAAATGCCCGAAATAAATCGGTCCTTTGGTTTCTCTTCAACGGTCGATGCATACTATCAAAATTGACGTCTACGGGCCTGTCACTATTCGAAAACCAACGGCTATTTCATCACTGTATAATTGACGTCCGTAGGCTTGTCATCGTTTGAAAACCAACGGCTATTTTGCTGCCTTGAATTTGACATTCGTGCGCACGTCACCAGATGTTTGAACCTCCAACGGCTATTTCGCCATGCTGAAATTGACGTGCTCGGGCCTGTCATCACTTTGGTAATTCCTTCGGCTTTCTGCAATTGAAACTTCGGCCTTTTGCAATTGAACCTTCCCAAAGGGAAGGTGACCTTTCAGAAGAGAGGAGAGGGTCCCTTTTCTATCGCTGAGAGTTCCCCACAAGGGCACTTGCCCTTCGAGCTCCTTTGCCTTCTCAATTCCTTCAGACAAAATGTTCGAAGGAATTCCATCAGACATTTTGCCCGAAGAAAAACTTGCCTTCATGCCTCGCCCCTTTCCTTCGGTATTTTCTCTGGATAAATTCCTTCAGACAAAAGTCCGAAGGAATTCTTTCGGGCATTTGTTTGAAGGAATTTGCCTTAGTCTCTTCCTTGTAAATTTCTTCGGACAAAATGTCCGAAGGAATTCACTCGTCTTTTCCTTTGGATTTTCTTCGGACAGAAAATCCGAAGGAATCCTCTGCCTTTTGCCTTGTTCTCTTTCCCGAATGTGCTCACTGCCCTCCGCAAGGGCACTTTGGGTCCACAATTGCCCTTCAGAGCTTGCTCGAATGGTCCAGTTTGCAACCTGACTGCCCTTCGCAAGGGTACTTTGTCTTCGGAGCTTTGTAAAAGACTTGGATTCTTTGAACTGGCCCATTCCTTTGCCAAAAGGCTTGTCCAAGGCAATTGCTCAAGGCAAAATAAGCTCCATATTGAACTGAAAACCTACAGGTCTTAGATCTATCAACTCTTTATAAGAACAAGGCTTTTGCAAAGGGAAATGAAGCATTTGCAGTAAGGTGGATACATTCAAGACTGACAGCTCAGGATAGCAGGGAAAGAAGGAGACCGTTTTTTTGGCCTGCAGGACCAAAACGGTCAACATTGTCCATGTCTTCAAAAAAGCCAAGAACTCACTAAGAAGAACACACAAACCACATTCATAAGGGGAGTAGTTGCTAACCTTGAAAATTCAAGCTGGCTGTAAGAGATTAAGCAAGGGGGCTTAAAAGAAGTAAACCTACAGTTTTTGTGCTCCAACATCATTGTGGAGGAACAGGGTTGAGAGAGGACTTGAATCCAACTAAGGGCTCATAGACAATGTGTGGAGGGTGGTGTTCTTTCAATAAGGATTTACTGGAAAACATAAAGATGCAAATTATCTTTTAAATCTTATAATATAAGTTTTTTTTCAAAAGCTTCCAAAGGTCGTTAAAAGCATTTCTAAAGTTAATAAGAACTTGATTCTAATTTCAAAAAATTGTTTGAGAAGTCAATAAAAAAAGGGTAAGAAATTAAAATTTGAAGCAAAAGAAAACAAAGTTTATAAGGAGTAAAAAGAGTTGTTAAAAGTGAAGAGAGTTTGGGAAAATGTTTAAAAAGGAATTATAAAAAGAACCAAGTTTTTTTGGGAAAAAGTAAATAAGAAAAAGAAAAGGTGATTAAAAATAAAAAAGTAATTGTAGTTATAAAAATAAAGATAAAAAATTAAAATATTATTATTTTAAGAAAAATATGTAGATTAAAATATTTAAAAGAAAAGAAGGGAGCAAGTTGAAAAGCTAGTGTACCTGTTACAATGATACTTAAACATTGTTTAGAGTTTCTAGATTATGCACTAATTTGGAAGCCCAAGTCAATAATGAAATAACAATATAATGAACACCACACAAAGAAAACTATAAGATAAGATCAAGAATAAGTTGAATTAAATTTTTTGGCCTTAAACAATTTAGAATCACAGGAACTCCCCTTTTGATAACTCGTGTTAAAATACAAATGGAAATCATAGTACACAAGCGAATTTAGTACTCAGTCAACAAAAATTAAAAATATGCATGTTAGTCTGAACATTGTAGTCCCAATGTTCAGAAAACAAATGTGAAGATTGATATTCCTAACTCAAATGGTGAAGATGCTTATGAGACTATCATCTAGTCTAATAAGATGAAGCAACATTTATATTTGAATCCTACCAGATCAGATAAAGAATCAATTGCTAAATTGTGGGATTAAACCTTGAAGGAATCCCATGAAAATGGTATAATTGGTGATGACAAAATCAAGAGTTGCACAATCCCCTCGAATAGTTTTTATCAACTTTTTGAAATGATTTCTATAGACACTCCACTTTCATCACTTTTATTTTGAATTTGCAATCAACTCAATTTTCAACAACAATGAGTAAATTATGTCAAAAAACATTATTTAAACACTCAAATTTACCCACACACTTGACATGCATATTCTGAAATGCATTGGGACATTCCTGATTGGGGAAATGCACTGTATCCAATCATAAGCTTCGTTTAATTCATCCCAATTCAAATTGTGACTTTGCAAATGATGTTTTAGATTAATTAGGTTGAACAGTTCTTCGACTTCCAAAAGTCACATCACTTTGAATTAAGTTGATTAACTTGTCTTAATTAACCTAACCTTTAATGGAAAATTGCATAGCTTTTTATAATTTCCTATTTTCTTAATTCATTAATTGAATTACTCCTCCACTCACGTGGAAAGTGGATTCAAATATCTGAAAGCATGGCATTATCATGACGTCACATAAAAAGTCATCAAGCATTGGCATAAATGCAAGAAAATGTCAAAAAATGCAAACCGATGCCTAATTAATGAGACTCAAACCTCAGATATTAATGGCAAATTGGACTGAATTCCAACCCCACATCTTTATCTTCATTTGATGATTGGAATCAAACTGAGAAGTCTACAAATATAAGGCTCATTTGACATAATGGACAAGTTTTTTAGTGTAAACTTATTATGCAAAAATCTATCAAAAGCTTTAACAATTCTTCACCTTGATCAATTAAATCACTCTTAGACAAGGGGAGATGTCGTTGAAATTAAGAAGCAACATTCATAAAGACTCCTAGCTCTAAAATTTGGACTCAACACGCTTACAATCTGGCTTGGAGAATGAATCCATTGCGAAGATATAACTTTTGGTTTATGCCTTTCTATTTGTTTACATTTTCCTAGACTTTGCTTAATCATAGGGATCGTGTTTAAGATGATATGTTTGTTAATTTGTTTTGGTTTGAATAACTGACAAAGAACTAACTTCTCTTGTAATCGTGATCTACATATGGCATGTCCAGTGGGACCAACACCCCAAGAATCCATCATTATAAGTCATCTAGGCCTTTTAATCAAAAAATTGTGAGTCTTTTCAAGCAAAAACTCTTCATAATTCATCCAAAATCTGCTCAAATTCCGTGACTAAATCCAACACGGATTCACATTGTGTAATTATGAGTTTGGCCTTTTGAAACATGAATTTGCAACTAGTAGCCACAACATTGTTCTGATCGTCAAACTTGAGCATTAGACGTTATTTAGCTTTTCAACCTTCTTTTACAATATCATGCCTCTGAACCCACGAGGTTGTTTTCTATAGCCACAACATTGTTGATTATACGTGCGATTTTGTGTTTAAATTGACTTCTATTCTACAGGGTTTCAATAGTGCATATCGAAATCTATGAGTTTGTGTTTTTATCTGCAGCATTATAGACCGTAAACGTGTTTTCGGTATTATGTTCACACTATTCTGTGGGTTAACAAATTCATGTATCTCGACCTATGAGTTTGTATATCCATCTGTGAGTTTGTTGTCTTTTCTGTGAATTTGCATTCTATCTGATTTCTATTTTGTAGGTTTTCAAACTCACAAATGTAGAAGTGAGAGTTCGTTCTAGTGTCTATGGCTTTGCTTTTGCTAACTATAATTTCATACAAGTCTTTGTCTATTTTTCCTGCAAGTTTTCAAGTTCCCATCTACATAATTTCGGGTTTGTTCTAGTATCCACGACTTTGTTCTGACTAAACGAGAATTCACTATCTGTTTTACTATGTATATGTTTTTGGATCTGTGACTGAAGGTTTCAAACATGTGGCTGTAGACCTCAATCCGAGATTTTGTAAACGCGAATTTGTTTCATGGAGCTAAAAACTTCAATTTTCAACATCCTTTTTGTCAACCAATAACCACAACCAAATTTATAACTATTTTTCACAGGTCTCGCCAATCAGAGAAGTGGATTTAGTGCCAAACAAAGCACATTTTATTCACATTCCATTTGGTGTTTAACTAACAAACCCACATTTCCATTAGTTGCTTAATCAAAAAACCAACACCTTAATTTCAATGCTCTTAAAACATTTGCTTTCTTCGCATTGCTTAAGTGTTTATTATTGCATTCTTGTTTAGGGATTCTGGGTGACAAAAAATAGATAGATTATTATTGTATTTTGTTGAAAAAATGTTAGATTATGCTTTTCTCTTGCCCATTCGTGGGGTCTTGAGAATCATAAATACCGCTTATGTCCTTTTTCTTTTGACTATGCAAGGTGGATTTCATCTTCTTCTTGCAAGTCCGTAGGGCGTGACAATTGGGACTTTACTCCCCAACAAACGTACCAACCTCGTACGTTCGATGAGGTATATAAATTCATGTTGTATTATGTCATTCTTGGTTGAGTAGTTGTGTGTTTAAGCGCATCTGTGAAGTGGCAGGGCATCCATGCTCCAAGACAAACCTTAGATAGTACCCCTCAGAGCCAAATTTTCCGATAGCACTTCATTGAGACCTTTATGGCTGAAGTGAGCATGAAGATACTAGACCCTCATGCCATGCCCATTAATCCTTCTCCTAAAATGATTTTTTTGAACCCCATGTACCACAAGGTATATTGGGGACCATCTAGATAGCCTTGTAAAACTTTATCTTGAGGCCATCAACTGCACATGATTTTGTAGTGCATTTTTTAAGCATGGCATGATTGGATATACAATTATATTTACTCCTTAAATTTTTCAATGTTGATTAACGAAAGCCTGGAAGGTTTTTTTGAGTCTACTAGAGGTCTATGGCAAAGAGACCCCCTCTCCCCCTTCCTATTCATTCTTTTGGATGAAGTCTTAAGTTGAGCAATGTCTCATGCAACTTCTAGCCAGGATATTTTGGGTCTCAAAGTTGCTGCAAATATGGACCCAATCACCAACCAACATTTTGTGGATAATGCAGTGTTGTTCGAAGTGGCTTGGCAATAGGAAGCAAAAAAATTTAAGGATATTCTGGAATCCTATTCTCTAGCATCTGTCCATTGGATTAATGAAGAAAAATCCAATGTTTTCTTCTTTTAACACTCCACCCCCTGTTCAAAAATAGATCGCAGGGATATTGAGCTTCAAGATAGGTAATCTTCCTCACAACTATCTTGGTATTCCTTTACTTAAAGGATGTGTTCAGGTTGTTCATCGGCAACCATTAATTTGCAGATTTCAAAGCCACCTTTGTGGTTGGAAAGGTTGCCATTTATCCTTTGTTACGCGTCTTACTCTCGTCAAAGTCATGCTGAGCTCGTTACCCATTTATCTCATGCCAATTTTTCATGTTCTAGCTGGCATCAAGTCTATTCTCAACAAAATAATGAGATTTTTTTATGGCAGGGTTTGGCTGATCACCGAAAGACTCCTTTGGTGGGCTAGAACATAATTTGCAGTCCTAAATCTGAAGGGGGGACTAGCCTTTGATCTTTATCTGCTCAAAATAAGGTGCAGGGGGGGAATCTCATTTGGGGTATTGTTGTTGATCCTCAGGCAGAGTGGAGCTCGCTACTGTATCACAAATACATAGGTGTCATTGATCCTGTTAGTTTGCTCTCTTGTCATGATCATCCCTTAGGCTATGTTTTATGGAACTTCGTGCTTTCATGTAGATCAATTATCTCCCAATTCATTTCCTGGGAAATCTTTGATGGATCTCAAGCTTGTTTCTGGTCTGACTCATGGAATGCTATGCCTCCTCTTGTCTCTTTGCCTAGTCTTGAGGATGCACGTTCTATTCTTACAGCATGTTTGGTTTGAAAGTATGTAACTAATGGGATATTAATGCCTCGGGATGTCCATCAATGACTTGGAAGGACTTCAACAATCTTCAAATCCTTATTGATCAACTGTCTAGACTTGTCATTCTTTCTAATCATTCCTTTCATTTTCCAAATGCTCTTAACACTCTCAAATGGAGGGCACAAAAATTGGTAGCTATTATGTAAAATTTGGGTATGACAAAAACGAGATAAAAGGGATTCAAGTGACAACTAAAGAAACCACCTACTCTCATCTACAATTTGTGGATGATACAATGCTCTTTGCCCTCCCAATGTTGCAATAGGTTAGATAAATAAGGGACTTATTGTGCAGCTACAAAAAAGCATTAGGACAATCAATAAACATAAACAAATCCAAGATCTTCTTCTTCAACATCTCCCCTAATCTTCAATCATCCCTTAGTAGGATCTTGGGCTTTGAAAAGACATATCTCAGAGACAACTATCTGGTCTTCCCACTCTTCAAATGCAATGGAAAAAAGAATGTATGGAATAAAATCACTCAAAGGAGGCGGAGGAAGATAAGTAGCAGGAAAGGCAAACATTTGATATATGCACGAAGGATAATTCTCATAAAGATGGTATTGCAAGCTACAACCATTTATTGGTTCTCTCTTTTAAAGGCTCCCTTAGGAACCGTGACCGAGATGAATAAAAATCTTAGAAACTTTCTTTGGCAAGGAATAGGGGAAAATGCTAAATTACCTCTCCTCACTTGGGATAAGATCTGTAAACCAATCTCTCAAGGGGGTGTTGAAATAAGGAACCTTATTAAGGTAAATCTGGCCCTTGTTGCTAAATTAGTTTGGAGAATTGAAGCTAATCCCATCAAAGATGGAGTGATTGTTAGGAAAAAAATACCTCAACGAAAGGAATTCGGAAAGAATATTTACGCCGAAGGAACTTCCTCATGGTTTTGTGATTTTAGAATAGCATATGGGAAGGTAGAGAGATTCCTTTGAAAGGACTATTCTGACAAGTTAGAAACGTGGAAAAAACAAACTTCTGGGATGATAGATGGATCACCCAGAAGCCCCTTAGACTAGAACCAAATTTTGATGTTATTAGAGAAGAAAGTATAAGACATTGGGGGCATAAAGTGAAAAACTTTTGGATTGAAGACGTAGACCACTTGGAAAACCTTCTAAAACATTGATGGAACACAGAATGAATCCCAAAAGATTCTAAATGGCATCCTCCAAGGCTTTTAGATTCCCTGGAGTTTGGAAAAAGATTCTTTGAATTGGAATAGAAATGGCATAGGGGTTCACTTGGTAAAAGAAGGATACAAATCCTACATGGAAGCCCACCCTAGTGCTTTTGAAAGATATTTATGGAACAAAATATGGATCTCAAAATCTTGGCCAAAGGCAAAAGCTTTTCTGTGGTTGGTCACACATGAGAAAATTAGAACAAGGGAAAACCTAAAAAAGAAAGGCTTGTAGGGACCATTGCGATGTGTCATGTTTTACAGTAATAAAGAGAATGTAGAGCACCTTTTTCTCCATTGAAACTATACCTCGAGGCTATGGATTAATTTTCTAAATAATTTTAACTTGAGTTGAACTCTAAATTACAATTTCCCAGATCACCTCAAAGCATGGTAGAATAGTAAGAGACTAAACATTTTAAAGGACATATGGGATATGGGACCAAGTCTTTTAACTTGGAAAATCTAGATCGAACAAAATGTTATAATATTTGAGTACAATGTCAGGAACAAGACCTGAGATAAAGTCTGGATGGAAATAGAAGCTAATATTAATTAGGTTGCCTTATCTACAAAGCAGTTGAAGAACAAGGAGGCCAGTCTAGAGGAAACTAAAATCCTCCAAAATTGGGGAATGATCATAAAATTTTACGATATTATGAAACCAAGCAATAAGTAAAAAAAAATGACAAGGAAAAGCGTAAAATGGTCCCCTCCGGAATAGGGATAGCATAAAATTAATTTTGACAAGGGTGTCAAAACATAATCCTAGGAAGTTAGGTGCAGGGGTCATAATAAGAGATCATAAGGGTCAAGTGATAGCCTACAACGTTGTCTCTCCTAGAATCAATACCAACAATATAGCATAAGCCAAGGGCCTTATTCTAGGGATGAAGTTGGTGTTGAAGGAAAACATCAAGAAAATCATTGTAGAAGGAGACTCGCTCACGATCATCAAAGCTATGGAAAATAGAAAAAACCTAAACTAGAGAATGAAAAGGATAATTAAAGAAAGGGGAAAACCTCAGAACCACTTTGAGGGAGTGAAATTGAACTATACCATGAGAGAAGAAAACCAAGCAGCGGATTGGCTAGCGAATTTCAGCCTACAGTCCCATTCAAAAGAGGATAAAGAAAATATGATATATATCTCCACAAACAAGAAGATGGAGGAATTAAATGAAATCATAAAACATGAATGTATAGTTTTCTAACTAAATTGTTTGGGACTACACGGAGTAAGGAAGGTGGGTTAGGCTTGGAAGGGAAACTTTCCATGCAACAAAAGATTTAGTCTTAGTTAAAAGTTGTAGTCTTTTTAGCAACTATCATTTTAGTGCAAGTGCATGCATCATGCATGCAAGTTCTTTTTAGAAAGCATGCTTAGTAGGTAGACTTGCATGCAAAATCCTTGAACATACTAAAAGAATGCTTGTTCTTTTTATAAGGCATGCATAGGTTAGATTCTAAAGGTGTGAGATTAGAATTTTTTTTTATAATAGCTAGCTTCTTGTTGTCTTTGTAGGCTATTTTTTTGGTAATTCTTATTATCAATAATATATTTTTTAATTATATATATATATATATATATATATATATATATATTACCATATAATATTATAGTATTATATATTATTAATTATTATAAATATACATGATATATATTAAATTAAATATATTATATTGGCAGGTACTAATAATCCATTGACCTTGCACAACAACAAAAAAATGCGTGTTATTTTGATATTTTCTAAGTATCAATCTCTCATATGTATTTCTTGAAATTTTAATATCTAAATAAATAATTACAATTTAATATATAATAATAAAAAAAAATCCCCATTAATGGGTCGATTGTATGCAAGTATAATAGTAGAAACTCTAGATTTGAAGCTAGTTGGGAGACCCTCCCTCCGGGTTGTTTGAATCTCAATTTTGATGGAGCTTGTAGAGGCAATCCCGAGGCTTCTGGGACTAGGTGCGTACTGAAAGTCTAGTGATTCTTTGATCAGAGTTGCCTTGGTCAAGCTCATGGATGGCACCAACAATGAAGTAAAGGCTCAAGCACTGATTGTTGGCTTGAAATTAGTAGTGGAATGTGGCATTGATTTCCTGCTTATCGAAGGGGACTCTCAAGTGTTCATTCAATCCCTTTCAAATCAAAGAACCAAAGCTTGTGTTGACGCAGTGGATTGCACCCTTGACAGGAGGATGATCTCCTGTCTTCCACGCATCACAATGGAAACTCCTCTCTTGCCTGTGGGTCTGGCAAAACTGAGGGGAGAGTCTCTAGATAAGGGCTAGCTCCCTTTGATGCATTTGAGTTATTCTAGTAATGTGCTAATACGTATATATAATGGGGGGGTTGAAAAGGGAGAAGGATTACTAAAAAACAGAACCTAACCTAAGCTGGTGATGCACCAAACAAGTTTGATCTACTCATACTCACATTTTGAACCATAAGGACACATACATACACTTTAACTGGTAAAAGGACCCAACTGCAAGGAACTTAATAGGAAGGCTTTAATGAAACACACAGAAAATGAACTCACCATAGGGGCTGTAGGAAAAGCACACTGTCTGGTAACCTTCTTCTGCTTCTACGCTCTAGATATAGCTCTTCTTGTTATCTGCAGGGATGGCGCTTGTCTATACCAGGAGTGTTGTTATCAAGCCTGTGAAAGCATTAGAAAAGAAATGACTGAACACATGGCTAGCACTCAGACACACTCAAAGATATATCCAACCAAAATAGAGTTAAAAATACGTATTTTATTGATTCCAGGTGA
The DNA here is from genome assembly GCA_037957365.1 of Torreya grandis. Taxonomy (NCBI): domain Eukaryota; kingdom Viridiplantae; phylum Streptophyta; class Pinopsida; order Cupressales; family Taxaceae; genus Torreya; species Torreya grandis. Next base: position 920,599 of record JARHVA010001659.1, on the reverse strand, counting down.
AAATTAGCGGGGCTTTGCCTTACAATATGAGAGATGCCTTTCTCAAATGAGAAGCTACAATATATATAGAGAAGAAGAAAACAAACGCGCCCCTTTTAGAAAAGATTTTGGCGCCCTTTGACAAGTGGCCCACGTGTGTAGAGAGCGCTGGGAAGAGGAAACTGCTTGATAAAGAATGCTGTGTCGGCTGTCAGTCTTGACTTTGGCGTTCAAACATTAATATGAAAACATGAGCCGCGCCTCTTTTTCTGTAAACAAGACCGCTCTTTCAAGGCATTTATGCGGTTTGTCTGCTCATTAATGCAAAGTGGAGAAAAATGAGTCGTGCCATTCACTATTCGCACCCCTTGATGACCACTTGGCAGACACTGTGTCAACCGCTGGAATAACTCCTTGAGTCGACACCTTACGTTGCCACTTGGACCGTTTTGTCCGTTTTTGCATTTGGCTCTTTTGTCTCTTCCTGGCTTTGTCTTTTCTGGCTCCTTCAGCCCTCAAGGCTATCTTCTGCTACTTCTTTGGCTCTTTGGGCTCTTTTATCAGTAGGTCACTGAGTTCATTCTCAACTTTTGTCTTTTCCTAGTTGAATTTCCTCAGGTTCGCGCTCAAGCGTTTGAAGATCAACAACTATTCCGTTGCCCTGAATTTGACGTCTGTGGGGACGTCATTTGATGTCCGGACTCCAACGGCTAATTCATGATGCTCAATTTGACGTCTGCGGGCCTGTCACCCCTTTTAATTCCTTTGGCCTTTTCCTTTCCTTCGGCTTTTGTTCCTTCGGCCTTTTCCTCTTGGTCGGGCTTTTGTCTTTGAAACCTTCTGAAGGGAAGGTGTCCCTTCGGGCCTTGAGAAAGGTACCTTCATTTTTGCCGAGAGTCCCCCGCAAGGGTACTTGCCCTTCGGGGTCCTTCGGGCTCTTTGGTCCTCAAATTCTTCGGACATTTGTCCGAAAGAATTCCTTCGGACATTTTGTTCAAAGGAAATCTTCATGTTTTTTTCGCTTGTCTTCTGTCGGTTTTCCCTTCGGGCTTTTCTTTCAGGGGAATTCCTTCGGACTTTTTGTCCGAAGGATTTGCCTTGTCTTTTCTGCCGCGGCACCTTCTTCTGAAAGGATTTCTTCGGACATTTTCTCCGAAGAAATTCAGTCTTTGCCTTTTCTTCTGTCTTTGCCTTACGAAAATTTCCTTGGTCTTCCTTCCGAAGGGCAAGTCCCTTTTAGGCCTTTTGACTAGCTGCCCTCCACAAGGGCTAAAACAAACCCAAAGTTACCCTTCGAAACTTTGTAATGGTCCACTTTGCTCATCACTTGCCCTCCACAAGGGCTGTTTGGTCTCCAAAATTGCCTTTCGAAAAAGTTGCAAAGGCCCTTTTTCCTTGCCTAAATGCCCCTCGCAAGGGTTGCTACCCTTTGGGCTTTTCTTTCAAAAACGATTCTTTGGCCCTTTCTGCCTTTTGGAAAAACCTGACAAATAACTTCGGACAAAATGTCCAAAGGAATTCCTTCGGTCATAAAGTCCGAAGGAATTCGTTCCTTGAATTCCCCTGGATTTCTTTTGCCTTAGCCTTTTTCTGAAGGAAAACTCTGACCCTTTCAAGCGTTTTCTGCCTTTTAAACTTGGTCTATTTTGCCAATAAGAGTCCTCCAAAACAATTTATTTGCTTTGTCAAACTCGAGAACACATCATGGAGCTCCTTAGACGTTTGAGACATGGAACTTACACTCAACTTTGGGAACTTTCATGAAGCTAGCACCTTTTGCAAACTCCTGTATAATTGCTCCTTCCAACCCTGCTTCTGCATTATCCTTCATGTCTGAGCATGGAAATGGAAGGAGAGAAAAAAAAGGGAGACTGATTTTGGTCTGCAGGACCAAAAATGGTCAACAATTTGGCGATTCCCAGGGGAAGCATCCTTGCTATGCTTTAGAAGCCAGTAGCCTCAGAATCCATTGGGCACGGAGTCAAGATGCAGCGTTGAAAAAGTTAGCAATAGCGTCGAGAGATCCAAGAATCAATCATGAAGCTTTTACCCCAAACATAAAGGAAAACACACAAAGCTAAAAACACTACCTATGCAAACAACACTTAGGAAAAACAGGGAAAGAAAACCGAAAGCAAACTACTATGTACAACTAACCAAGTATATGTGCCTCCCTCCTGGATCAAAGGGAAAACTTCTTAAGTCCCCTTCATGGCAAGAAAACTTATGATGCCAGACAAGTGGCTGAATGAATGGAGACTTGGTGACTTGCTCTTCTTTCCTGCCACCTTGATTTGCTCACATCTGAGTGAATCGGGGGCAAACATGCTTCCAACATATATGTATTCTTCCTGTTCTGAAAAGCTTGCCTCTTGCTGGTTCTTCATGCTGGTGTGTTTTATCAAGAAATCAATCGCTGTCGGCTCATCACCATACGCTCTTTGATATGCATTATGGATTGGCTTGACCCCTTCTGCCTCATTGAAGACCCTGTCAAACTCATCTTCTGCTTGATCATGGCTTTCTTGAAGAAGGGTGACTGTTGTGATGTTTGGAATGAGATCATACACTGATTGCTCATCCCACAGAACATCACCTTTTTGTGCAAGGCTCTCTTCTTCAAAGCTTTCCTCAAGATGGACAAGCCTCTCCTCTTCCTACTCAAATACCAGAGTCTCTAGTTGTTCAAAGACATACTCCTGATCCTCCTCCAACTCGGGTTCCATGGCATGGTCATCCTCCTCATCTGCACTCATGAAGTCTCCCTGATCAGTCATGAATTGAGCATGCTCCTCTTCACTTGCTTCCTTTAAGATGGATTCCTCAACACAAGAGAAACATTCTTCATTTACCAGGCAAGGAGGTGGAACACAAGGATTGTCAAAATCAGGTTGGGAATGGAAAGCAGGGGATCTTTTTGAAAATTTATGGAAAAATCGGGGCAGACCTTGGGCGAAAATCACTTGATTTTCGTCTCTCCACTTGACCAACACTTCATCAATATTGAAAATAGCTTGAGGATTGGTAGAAGGGGTGTCTTTTGGCGTAGGTTCCTCTCTAAGGTCTGAAACCTCCATCTCTCTTTCACTAAGCAATCTCACCTTTGCCTCTAATTCCTCAATTTGCTTAGCTAGATTTTCTTGAAAGAGCCTTTCTTGGAGCTCATAGGAATCATCGTGGAAATGGGGAGTCCATGAAGGCTGCCATGGAGTACAAGAAGCTTCTTGAGGAAGGGTGGGGAGGGACTTGCGAAGAACTGGCCTCATTTTGTACCTCACACTCTCAGACAATGTCTTTCTCCTCGTAGTTCCATGACTCAATGACTTTACTCCAGCTCGTGATATTAGGGCTGGAAATCTCCTTATGGGGTGATGGGGCTGCAATGTGAGAGGGTAGTGAGGGTTTGGATTCCACTTCCCTTGCTGCCAACATAGACTGCTGCATTTGAAGATTTGCCAACTCAATCTGCTTATCAAGATTGGCTTCGAACACAAGATTCACTGTTTCAAAACTCTCCTCAACATGATTGGGGAAAGGACTTTGATAGGCTTGACTGCTGCGTATGTCTGATATGAAACTTGGGGCAGTGGATATACAGGTTGATAGACTTGGTAAGGCTGTCTCTCATGAATACTCAGCTTCTCTTTCAAAGATGCAATCAAACCACTCACATCCAGCATCTCATTTGTAAGTCTTTGCCAATTGGCTCTTTCAATAGGTATCCATTTACTCTTAATCGGATCTAATGCATTTCTCACTTGATGGATGAAATGATCAGGGATTTCTTGTCCACATCCCCTTCTAGTGTCAAGCTCCACTACATACTTTTCATATCCCAGCAGTGCTTGTTTGAAGGTGGAAATGGGTTGATTGGCAAAATGATTAGGTTGAGTAGGAGAAGTAACACTTTGAGAAGACTGGGCATAAGACTGATATAGCTCATGATAGGGCTGGGATTGGTCATATTGGACCCGATAAGGATCAACACAAGGCTGGCAAGGATCATAGCCAGGCTGGCCAAGGACTTGCTCAAACTGAGGAGGAAGAGGCAAAACCTGAAATGTTTCACCAGCCTGCAAAGGGCAAAACTCATAACCGTATGCATCCTTGTTACTTGAGATGATTCCATGAACAACTTGAGCTTGATCAAAACTATATGAAGGAACGCAAGACCCATGGTTCTGAGCAATGGAATTATACATATCAAAATACAATTCGCTGATGGCACCAGGACTGCTTAACCAGCTGATTCAACTTGGAGTCGCCATTGGTGTTGATGAAAAAGCCTCCAAAGGCTGGCTGGTTGAAGAACACACCAAAAAATCCTTCAACTCCTTGGACAAATTGTCCCATCGGGCATGCCAAAAACTGTTGATGCAGTGGATTGCACCCTTGACAGGGGGATGATCTCATGTCTTCCACGCATCACAATGGAAACTCCTCTCTTGCCTGTGGGTCTGACAAAACTGAGAGGAGAGTCTCTAGATAAGGGCTAGCTCCCTTTGATGCATCTGAGTTATTCCAGTAATGTGCTAATACGTATATATAATGGGGGGTTGAAAAGGGCGAAGGATTACTAAAAAACAGAACCTAACCTAAGCTGGTGATATGCACCAAATAAGTTTGATCTACTCATATTCACACTTTGAACCATAAGGACACATACATACACTATAACTGGTAAAAGGACCCGACTGCAGGGAACTTAACAGGAAGGCTTTAATGAAACACACAAAAAATGAACTCACCACAGGGGCTGCAGTAAAAGCACACTGTTTGGTAACCTTCTACTTCTGCGCTCCAAATACAGCTCTTCTTGTTATCTGTAGAAATGGCACTTGTCTATACCAGGTGTGTTGGTATCAAGCCTGTGAAAGCATTAGGAAAGAAATGACTGAACACATGGCTAACACTCAGACACACTCAGAGATATATCCAACCAAAATAGAGGTAAAAATGCATATTTTATTGATTCCAGGTGAAAATTGGCAGGGCTTTGCCTTACAATATGAGAGATGCCTTTCTCAAATGAGAAGCTACAATATATATAGAGAAGAAGAAAACAAAAGCGCCCCTTTTAGAAAAGACTTTGGCGCCCTTTGACAAGTGGCCCACGTGTGCTGAGAGCGTTGGGAAGAGGAAACCGCTTGATAAAGAATGTTGTGTCAGTTGTCAGTCTTGACTTTGGCGTTCAAACATTAATATGAAAACATGAGCTGCACCTTTTTTTCTGTAAACAAGACCGCTCTTTCAAGGCATTTAAGTGGTTTGTCTGCTCATTAATGCAAAGTGGAGAAAAATGAGTCGCGCCATTCACTGTTCGCGCCCTTTGATGACCACTTGGCAGACACTGTGTCAACCGCTGGAGTAACTCCTTGAGTCGACACCTTCCTTTGCCACTTGGACCGTTTTGTCCGTTTCTGCATTTGGTTCTTTTGTCTCTTCCTGGCTTTGTCTTTTCTGGCTCCTTCAGCCCTCGGGGCTATCTTCTGCTACTTCTTTGGCTCTTTGGGCTCTTTCATCAGCAGGTCACTGTGTTCATTTTCAACTTTTGTCTTTTCCTAGTTGAATTTCCTCAGGTTCTTGCTCAAGTGTTTGAAGATCAATGGCTATTCCGTTGCCCTGTATTTGACGTCTGCGGGGACGTCATTTGACGTCTGGACTCCAACGGCTAATTCATGTTGCTCAATTTGACGTCTGCGGGCCCGTCACCTCTTCGAATTCCTTCGGCCTTTTCCTTTCCTTCGGCTTTTGTTCCTTCGGCCTTTTCCTCTTGGTCGGGCTTTTGTCTTTGAAACCTTTCGAAGGGAAGGTGTCCCGTCGGGCCTTGAGAAAGGTCCCTTCATTTTTGCTGAGAGTCCCCCGCAAGGGTACTTGCCCTTCGGGGTCGATCGGGCTCTTTGGTCCTCAAATCCTTCGGACATTTGTCCGAAGGAAATCTTCATATTTTTTCCGCTTGTCTTCCGTCGGCTTTCCCTTTGGGCTTTTCTTTCCGGCGAATTCCTTCGGACTTTTTGTTTGAAGGATTTGCCTTGTCTTTTCTGCCGCGACACTTTCTTCCGAAAGGATTTCTTCGGACAAAATGATCGAAGAAATTCGGTCTTTGCCTTACGAAAATTTCCTTGGTCTTCCTTCTAAAGGGCAAGTCCCTTTTAGGCCTTTTGACCAAATGCCCTCCACAAGGGCTAAAACAAACCCAAAGTTACCCTTCAGAACTTTGTAATGGTCCACTTTGCTCATCACTTGCCCTCTGCAAGGGCTGTTTGGTCTCCAAAATTGCCTTTCGAAAAAGTTGCAAATGCCCTTTTTCCTTGCCTGAATGCCCCTTGCAAGGGTTGCTACCCTTCGGGCTTTTCTTTCAAAAACAATCCTTTGGCCCTTTCTGCCTTTCGGAAAAACCCCGATGAATACCTTCGGACAAAATGTCCGAAGGAATTCCTTTGGTCATAAAGTCCGAAGGAATTCGTTCCTTGAATTCCCTTGGATTATTTTTGCCTTAGCCTTTTTCTGAAGGAAAACTCTGACCCTTTCAAGCATTTTCTGCCCTTTGAACTTGGTCTATTTTGCCAATAAGAGTCCTCCAAAACAGTTTATTTGCTCTGTCAAACCCGAGAACACATCATGGAGCTCCTTAGACGTTTGAGACACGGAACTTACACTCAACTTTGGGAACTTTCATGAAGCTAGCACCTTTTGCAAACACTTGTATAATTGCTCCTTCCAACCCTGCTTTTGCATTATCCTTCATGTCTGAGCGTGGAAATGGAAGGAGAGAAAAAAAAAGGGAGACCGATTTTGGTCTGCAAGACCAAAAATGGTCAACAGCTTGGAAATTAAATAATATCCTGGTTAAAGCTTGGGAGCTTCTTCATTTTTTTAGGATTGGAAAGAGGAGCATTGCTTTCACGAGGCAAATGAGGTAGCAGAATTTCTAACCAATGCTGGGATTGACCAAGTGGAAGGGTTGCTAATTGACAATTGTAAAGAAAGGTGGCTCGACATTAATGGGATAGCTCGTATTGAGCTACAATTATTAGAATTTATAGTGGATGGTATGTTGATCGGGGGGATGCTATCTAATGATGGCAGCTTTAATTTCACGGCGTGAGAATCGGCTCTTGATTTTGATGGTGTGGGAAATCTGGCTATACCCCCCCCAAGCTTTATTAATGGTGGCAGTGTTTAGCGACTATACATTTTGAGAAGCTCTTGCCTTGAATCTGGTAGGTTAATGTTGACATGTGTAGCTATGGAGAAAGCCTTGGCTGAATCAGTAGTATGGTTAATTATGTTTGGGAGCAGCCCTAAACGGGAGATGGGCTTCTTAGGGTCGGTCTCCGCATGCAGATTGCAAGACATTTTCTGGACTCCTTTGTTGGATGTGGTGGATGTTTTAGAACATAGTATTGGGGTGGAGGAGATTAGTCGCAATCTACGCTAGAGATTCAATTTGAAATTGCCTACTCTTTTCACCACCAATCTTTTTTGGTCTTCGATAAAGGTATGGTGAAGGATCTGGTTGAGTTTTTTGTTAGACCTGAATATAGGTTAAATCTTCTTTTTGAGTTAGAGCTGGTCGATTCTAGACCTTTTCTGGAGTTGCCTTTTTCTGGTAAGGATGGTCTAGGTTACATCCTAGTTGTTATCTTTAGGATCCTGTAAGAGCGGTTTGCTAAAATCCTCACCTTCGTTGAAGAACTAGATAATTTTTGTTCAGATAAAGAGGATGGGGTCTAGGAGAAAAATGTGGTTCTACCTAAGTTGTCAAGTCTCAAAGCTCCCATGCTAGAATTGGAAATGTGGAGAGCAACTCAACGCTCGCCTGAGCATGTGCTAGAAGTTAAATTTCTCCTTTGTGGCTTTAGCAGAGGGAAGTTTTTGGCTCCACTATGTTTCAGAAAGATGTAGCGGGTAGCTGAATCTTCTAGGCCAACTAGTGTAGTTCTTGAAGCTGGGGAGAGAAAAGGTGAGAGGCAAAGTGAGGAACAAGGAGCGCTACATGGTGGCGTGTTGGTTCATTCTCAAGTGCAATCATCGTCCTTGGTGAAACAAATCTGGGACATTGAAATACTGCGTGCTAATTGGGATGGTTAATCAGGTGGTAATCCTGAAATGAAAAATGTGTTTGCTTGTTTTTTGGTGATTGGCAGTGTATCTGCCAAAATGGCTATGTAAGAGCTTTTATTGATGCATCTATGGTCCTTTTGTAACTTCTTGTAGTTAATAATATAATATATCTGGTATTTTGGGTTGTTTTGGCCTTTGGTCACATGCCTTTTGAATTTCTATCCCTAAGCTAGGCCTACTTTTTTCTTGTATGATTTTTTGGGCAGGGGTCCTATTAACCCTGAGATGAATCCAAATAATAATAATAATAATAATAAGATTTTTTTGCCCTTGGCCTTGGTTGGCATTGCACTACACCATTGTTTTATAATAATTATCAAGTATTATTTAACAACTTTCCTTGCACATTTCTTTTTTAGTAAGTGATATTAGTTGGGAAAATCTATATTGTATTGATAGATTTTTAGAAGGTAAGGATTCTATGCATAAGAGATATCGATGTGGGGTATGTCTATTTACATTTTTTGTAAAAATTTCGAAATATAATCACTTTAATCAGTCTCATTATTGTAGTGTAAGCCCTTATATGTTTCTTTATTGACAGGCAACAATTATTTATTGTTCTTCAAGCATATCAAAAACTTTATCAACAAGTGAAGTGGGAGAACATGACTTTTCTTCACTGGCAAGATAAAGCAAACACATTTTCAATTAGAAGACAACCTCTGTTAGGAATAGAAAGTTGATGTCATATTCATTTTAAAAATTTTATGATGTAATAAATGCAAAATTGACAAAAAATTGATCCAATCAGTAACAAGTATATGGTATATTCCATAATAACACCTTAAGGAATATTCAAAAAAATTAGATGTCAAACTTTAGAATTGTTTGAATAATATGTCAATTCAATCCATTTGACTGGTTATAACCAAATAATTAATTGCTTTGACTGAAAGCTATAGTACACTACCTTGGCAGGGACTAAGAATATGATGAATTGGGTATCTCAGGGGGATTCATTTGGGTTATTGATGGTATTGGAATAACTTGGATGTAACCATAATTCTTTAATTCCTCAAATTCTAATGAAGAAAGCCTCTCAAAACAAATTTTGGACTCTATCAAGGAGGTGATAGTGTTTGGTAGCTAAGTGGAGGTTTTTTAAAGGTAAGATAGGTTGATTAAGACACTTTTGGATGTCCTTGAAACAATTATCTACCTAAACTAATGATATTTCAAAGAGAATAGGTTAGTGTTTTAATGAATATGGATTTAGGTTAAGCACACTAAACTCTAAATAAAACAAGCCACAAGACAAATCTAATCTAAATATAATAAAAGAGCAATAAATAAAGATAAAAAATGTGCTAAAAATAGGAGTTTAAGAAACTTGAAACTTAAAAAAGGAGGTTCGTAGAGGAATGCCTATTTTTTTACTTACCTATGTGTTGGCAGTGTCGAAAAGTAATGAAAAACAGGGCCTAAGGTAGTGTAGAAAGAAACCTAGAAAAATTCTAGTATTCTAATGATGCACAGAAAATGACCACTTTTGAACTAGGTCAATAGCATCGTACCACTTTCAAACTGGTTTGATATCCATTGTCTAGCCAAAATTGGCAGATGATGCCAGATCAGTTTAAAAATTTGTGGACATATTCTTCGGCTTTTTATCAGAACCATAGTTACCATGTTCGAAAAGTTCGGGTTGTTCGAAAGAGGGAAAAAGTTCGGAAGTTTGGGATTTTGAAAAAAGTTCGGTTCGGTTAATTTTTTTTTATAAATTATAAAATATATATATATATATTATTTACCCACTTAAAACAAATAAACATATTGTTAACAAATTCATAAAAACGATATATAGTTAATAACTTAAAACTTAACACATATTGTTAACAAATAAAATTTAACACATTGTTAACAAATAAAAAATATTATTTACCCACTTAAAACAAATAAACAAATTGTTAACAAATTCATAAAAATGATATATAGTTAATAACTTAAAACTTAACACATATTGTTAACAAATAAAATTTAACACATTGTTAACAAATAAAATTAAACACAAATAGAAATGATAAATTATTAAACACAATTTTACTAAACATATTTTAGCGTTATAAAATTTTAGGGTTTTCAATTTTAATAAAAAGTAAACTATTAACCCTAATAAGATAAAACATATCTATTCAAGTTTAGGCCAAAGGATAAAATTAACTATATAGAAAAACATATAAAAACTTAAAATCACCATTATTATTATTTTTTGAAATAATAAATAAATAATATTAATAAATAAATATTAAAAAATAAAATTAAAATATTTAAAATATAATTATAAAAAATAAAATACATAATACAAAGGTCATAAGAAATAAAAAAATAAAATAAAATTTAATACAAAATTATAAACAAACCATAAAATAAATTAAATAAAAAACAAATCTTAAAATAAAAAATTATAAGCAAAATTAATCACAAAACATTATAAAAAAATAAAAATAAAACATAAAATAATAAATAGAAAATAAATACAAACACAAACCCTATCTTAATTGCCCGTGGCCATCCAACGTCGAGCTCGTCCAACCACACGCTGATTACACTTCTCTTTTGCACTCGACCATAGGCAAGGGAGACACTCGACTAGTCCCTGCGTCAATGCTTTCGGCTTCCCCTTCCAACTTCACCCTGTTCACAGCAGGCTGCATCACGACTCCACGCCATGGTTTACAGCAGATGCATTATTAAATCGATAGCTCCAGCTTCCAACATAGTAGGAGCAGAATATTTGCTGCGATTTTTACCTCGAACTGCACATATAGTTGCATAATATTTGTATTGATTTAAAAAAAAGGGTTGAACGCTCAAACATTACCAAATATATTTGGTGAGCAATAAAAGTCCGGTTCGAATAGAACATCAGGGATGTTCGACCGAACATGGTAACTATGATCGAAACCCTCTCTCAGATTGTTGATTTGATGAATGAAACTTCAAGAATCCTCCCTTCAAACCATAATCCACTCCAAGAGACCTTGCAAGAGCATAAAATATTGGTGCAATAATGGGTGGCTTGCCTTAGTCAGCCCTTTATTCCTATACAATTTGGAAATCAATACTCACATATTTCGGTAAGCAATAAATGATGTATGAAGATGTTAAGCCTTATACTTGTGCACGACATGCAAGCAAGTAATATATTCTAAAATGTCTTTTGCCAATCCTTCTTTTGTTACTAATATGTAGCTATAACACTTCAATAGATGGTGGTGTGGTAAAAAGTATATTGTATGTGGATGGACCAAGGAAAAATTACAATGATGTGTGATCTCTCTGTGTGATACTTGATTCTAAATGCATTAGTGTGCTTATGTATATATATACTTGTTGAATTTAAACGAAGACATTATTCATGTGCAAGTTGACATTGTGGAAGTAGGAAAGCCCAAAGTCAAGACACATTAAACCATGCAAAAACCAAGGCATCAAATGACCCACAATTGACCTAGTTTGATAGTGGTTTATCCTTTTGTTATTGGTTAGGATGATCAAAAACCTAAAAAAAATATTTGGAGATTACGAGAGCATCGCGGTGCAGGTCAAATAAAACAAAAAGCTAATATTAATGTTTTCAAGTATTTCTTATTGAATAGTAACATAACTATTGAGCTTGGATGAACCAAATAAAGTTGCTAAGGAGAGGAAAGGTTGTCCAGGGCCCAACATAAAGGTGAATGCACCAATAAGATCATAATTTGAACTAATGATCTATATGCACATAAACATTGGAATAACATAGTAAATACTAGGCCTGTACCAAAATTAGGTGTTTACATAATGCCCCACTTTGCTTTATGTGTGGGAATATACTTTAAAGAAAAACAAACAAGTACACCACGGAAGGCTCGATGAACAACTTGCTATCGAACCATGTAAATTATATTTGAAGTTAATACCGGATATGCTAATGATTTGAAAGCCAAAAAGGGAAAAGAGGTTACCTTATCACAAAGTACAAATTATGCAAACTTCAAAAACAAACATGTAATGTTAGGCACATGCAAAGGATAACCCTAATGAGATAGGGGAACAATACAAGTATGTAGGAAACTCTAAGCCAAATCAAATACAATATGCAAAGAGAGACATAATCTAATCCTATGAGGTGTATTAACGCATAGGTTCACCAAAATGTTTTAATAAAATTGAATTTAGGTTAAGAACACTACACTAAACAAATAAAACAAAGCACAAGACAAATCTAATTTAAATACAATGAAAGAACAATATATATAGATTTGAAATATGCCCAAAATAGGAATTTAAGAATCTTGAAACTTGATGGAGGTTCCTAGAGAAATCCATGATTTCTGACTCACCTATGTGTTGGCAGTGATTAAAAGTGATGAAAAATAGGTCTAGAGGTAGTGTAGAAACAAACCCAAATAAAGTGTAGTGATTTGATGAGACATAGAAAATAACCAGTTCTGAATTGGTCAATAGTGGATGTCCACATTTGAACTAGTATGATAGTGGTTTCTCACTGTCGAGCTAGTTCAATACTAGTTGTCTAGTTGGAAATTCGCATATGATGTCATGTCATTCTAAAACTTTGTAAATGTATTTATAATTTCCTTGTCAAAAACCTCTCATATTTTCGATTTGATGTGTTAAACTTTCAAAATTTCTTCTCCTTGCTCCAAGCTCTAATCCAATTTTAGAGACCTTGCAAGGGTATAAAATATTGGTGTTAGTTACGAGGGATTTGTCTCAGTCAAACCCCTATTCTTGAACAATTCGACAATAGACACTCATGTAGTCCATCAAACAATCCATTCTATATGAAGATCCTAGCCCTTATCCCTATGTATGAGATGCAAACAACTAGTCGTTTATAAATTATATTTCACTAGTCCTTTTGGTACAAGCATGCAACTATGACACTGCAGTAAAAATTAGATTGTATGTGGTTAGACCAATGCCCTTAATTAGTAAAAGGAGTTAGGGGTTAAAGTCTTATTCTTGGATGTCAAGTCTTGCTCAAGGTCTTTGAAACTAAATAGGATTTGAACCAAGCAGGTGCCCCATAGTCTTCAAAGTCTCCAACTAAGGACATCCATGTCTTTATCCTTGCCATTTGAGGTCTTCATCATGCAACTTTTCTTGAAAAGTGCCACTAGAGCCAAGCAGGGAATTGATGTGTTGACAAATCAATCCAAAGGTAAGTATCTATCTCCTTTATTTAATTAGCATACATATTTGCTTTGCTTATTGTTAAAGTAGCATGTATGTTGTTGTCTTTGCCTAAGTTCTCCTTATACCAAATACGTTGGTATAGTATAAGGTGTTTAGGTTTTCCATTTCCACTTTAGGCTACATAAACTACACTTATGGTCCGCCATTGTACCGTTTATTTCTTGCTTAGTTTTTATCTTGGATCTAGGTTTGTTGTTCATCGGTTCCTTACACACAATTTCCTTATTATATCCTTGATACCCCCTTTTGATTATCTCCTTGCGACCTATAAAATAGAAAAAGCATGTTTCCTCGTTATCTGCATGAATGTCTTGATTGCCACTAAGTGTTCACAAATGAACATTAGTACTCCTATGTCCAAATATCTGGTGTATCTATAAGAAAAAAAATGTTTATAAATAGATGGGTCTATATAAATTGATAATCAAATAATTGATGAAATAATCGAGTAAAATAAAAGAGTAGGAACAATTACACCTTGTGGTATACAAAAAAATCCGTTCTCTATAGTTTCTTTGAATGTGTAGAAGATGACTCATTACTCTTTGGTATGTAAATTGTGCCTTATGACTCTCTATTGTGCACTTCCTAGCTGAAGAAGAAAATACCATATAAATCTCTATCATGCACCTCCAATTATGTGGGGTAAAAATAGACAACTCTATGGCATGTATCATCATGTATATGAAGGTACAATAAATGGGTCATTCCTTCCCCTTTTGAGGTGTGGGTTAATCTTTATATCACTCATCTAAAAACAAATGGATTATGCATACTATGTAAAATATATAAAATCATAGGCTGATGAAATCGTGTAAATTTATCTTGTCACATGTATAAGTATAACCAAAGAAATATGTCATCATTAAAGCATATATATATATATATATATATATATATATATATATATATATATATATATATAAACTCAAGCGAGTATGACCACCAAGGTTCAAAGGTATTAAAGAAAAGGTAGCAAAATGATGCCCCTACATTGGAATGTGGTAAGCAACGAGGGTCAAGTGATATGCCGTAATGTAATAGTATGCCTTGATGTAACAATATGTCCCAACATGGACAAGCTATAGCAATGCGACACAACAATAGTACACCTCGATGTGGACATAATGGGACATGGTAATAACATGCCTCAATGTAAGCAATGTATAATAAATGAAGAAAAACGATAATATGCCCCAATAGATGCATCATAAAAACTATAGAATTGTAGGCACAAAGCATATAAGATATCGAGAGATAGCGTGCATGATATAAATCATGGCACCTCTCATAGTAACACAAAATAAACAAAGCAGACGAGGTAAACATGCTAAGCATAGAACAATCATATCACATTCAGAGAAAATAGAGCAAATAACATTACACACAGGGTAGACAAATCAAGTCGAATACAAACAACAAAAATGTGACAAGAAGTATACAACTAGAAGATGTCTATAGGTAAAACAAGAAAAACATGCCAAGCAACAAGGACAAGCACAAACAATTAGTGAAATTAGAGGGAAAAAAAGAGAGATACACAATATATCAAACGTGTGAAGCAATCTAAAACTAATGGTAGGGACTCTTATTAAAAAAACATAGAGAAATACCGAAGCAAAACACACAAGATATATGCTAGACCTATATATATAATATATGCCCCTATTGTAGGCATAAGGCTTCTCCCGAGAAATATTGGGAAGACCCATAATCATATGTAAAAACTTTTATATCCTTCATTTAACATTGTAATACAATCAACAACACGTGCATAAACAATGTACATGTAAAACCTTTAGCAATAAGCAGATAATCATGATATGTTAAGTTGTGTAGCTATGTAACAGACAAATAAAAACAAATAAAATTTTGTTTTTGTTTTAATATATTTCGAATAGAATCAGAGCAAATCAATCAAGCCAAGAGGAAAAAGCGAGAAGAAGCAATAAGAGAGGGATTCCTACTAACCTACATCTTCCCTCAGAATTGTGTGTGAATTGGGGCGGAAGGCCTCAATATATATGTGTTGTCATCATGGGGAAGCTCACACAAGCTTTTGGAATAGAAAACAATTTAATTAAAAGCAAGAGATCGGGGTGAGTAAGCAACGCAGTTAACACAAATGAAAATGATATAAGAATGATATAGAAGACCGAAGAATGAATTTAACAAACAACTAAAGATATAAAAGAAGGTAACTTCAAAATTTAAATAAGATAGATTTCGATATCAAAAGAAGTTGGAAACAATGAAAAAAACATAAAGGAACAAAAATATAGGAGAAGGCTAGAAGGAAGCATGATGAACCCAATTGTCATACACAAAACAAGAAAAAGAGCAAATTTCAGAGTCAAGTAAGAAAATTAGTACAGATCAAATAATGGAAAGGAAACTATATACAGTCAATACAAAATGTCTCATGTATAGGCATGTGGGGCTAACAAGCAACGCTAACCTATAAGATTGTGTAACTTATCATGCTATGTATAAATTGATGCCATAGTGCCCTCATTGTCAAAATCTGGATGTCTTGGTGACCATGAATCTAAAACGGCTAATGCATTGTTATCACTAGTATCATCATTGGTATCATCATGGGCTGAATAATAGCTAGATTCACTGTCATTGGAATCATTATCATTGTAAGTAGTTGCAATAGTTGTAATATCATCTTGTAACATAGCACTTTTCTTAGTCTCGATGGTGTTTTTATTAGAGTATGTATTTCTCATGCTTGCTAGGTTTTAGCTAGGTTGTTTGTCTTTTCCTAGTTTGTCTTATGTGAATATTTATCCCACATTGTTTAGTTAGGATAGTTTCTAGTTTTGCCCTGCCTACTTAAGCAAGGGCTCTCTATTGTATTCAACATGTTTTTTCTGAATATCATTTGATTTGTCTTGTCTTTGCATTTTATTTGTTTGCAAGATTATCGCGATGTTCTTGTTGTCAATGCTTCAGACTTCTGGCTTGGAATAATATTTTTCTCATTTCTTTCATGGTATCAGAGCTGAGAAGGGTTGCACCCTGTAAGAACCCTTCACAGGTTCTGCTGAACTTCACTTTTTTTTTTTGTTTTGTTTTGAAGGTTTTATGAGTTTTTTTGAGGTTTCAGGGGGTTTGAACAAAAAAGCGCATACTGAAAGTAAAACTAGTCTATTGAGAATAAATTTTTAACAATATTGAGACTTCTTTTATTGCCATATATTATTCCATTCACTGAATAAGAGTCCAAGGCCTTATTGATAATAAATACAATATGAAAAAAAACAAAATCCGATAATTGAATGACCCTGATATGATTGTGATCTGCAGATATCATCATATGTTTACCTCCAAAAGAAGCTGCAAACACTTTGTCCTCTATGACCAGCAATTCCTCTCTATTCCCATGTACTGTAGCACGTCACTATTCACGGGTACTGTAGCACGTCACTATTCACGGGTACTGTAACACGTCACTATTCACGGTATTGTAGCAGCAAATAAAACCTCTGAAAATAATCCCTTTCAATTAGAAAATAATTTGCAACTCCAATCTCTTAAATCTGATCCAAACTTTACCAAATTCATCCAATTGAAATCCCAAATAGAGCCTCTGATTAAGACCCCCCAAAATCACCAAATTCACTGGGTATTTCACCAGCTCAGATGGTTGCTTACAGAAGAACTACGTTCTTCAATGGCTGCTGCAGGTAGAAACCCTCGTTCTCCAAGCAAGTTCAAAACTCCTCAAAAATGTTCTCAAAATGCAATGATCTGAATTTCTTGAAAAGAAACCTTATATCTCCTCAAACAAGTTGATTTCCTTCAAAAGCATCATTTAAATTAACTTTGAATTTCATTTATAATTTTCCAATAGTTTGAGCGCCCATTTAATTATAATAATTAATTGAAATATGGCCCCTTCTTCATGAAGGTCGACCCCTTCATTAAGTCACTTTAGTTATAACATAAATTTAAATTATAACTCTATAATATAATCTTCAATTAAATTAATATTTATTTTGGCAAATAAATATTAATCTCCCTCTATATAAGTCCAAATGACAAGCCGTCTAAAGCCAGATGATAAGTGATTGAATCCGCATATGACCAGACCATACTGCTAAAAATAGCAGGGGTGCTCCACTGAGTGTCTCCACTTACTAAAAATAGTAAGTCAAGCAAATGGCATCCAAAAGACCCCGAACGAAAGCCAAATTGAAAAATTCTGACAATTGAAGCCAAGCCATGCCTCAACAAGACCCTCTATCCTCCATATTAGCCTACGAGGGCCACATAATAGGCTAATCTCAAGTATTGAGAGATGTCAACTGGAAGGGAACATTACAGTCCGCCCCTCCTGAAATTGCTTGTTCTCAAGCAATCTCAACTCAGGATGCTGCAAAATCTCCTCACTCTCCCATGTAGCATCCTCCACTGGCAAATCTCTCCACTTCACTAGATATTCCCTGATGGTCCTCCTGCGTAGCTGTCTCTCTCTGTACTCCAGAATAGACTCAGGTACTAAAATCAACTTTTCCTCATCATCTAAGGGAGGCAATACTGCTGAAGGTACCACATGATGTCCTAACGCTTTCTTGAGGCGTGACACATGAAAAACATTGTGGACCTTCCTATCTGCTGGAAGCTCTAGCTCATAAGCCACCTCTCCAACACGCCTAACAATTCTGAAAGGACCATAGTACTGTGGCTTGAGCTTCTCTGATCCACTCTCCCTGAGAGTAGACTGTCGGTAGGGCTGCAACATGAGATATACCATGTCTCCCACCTCAAAAGATCTCTCGGTCCTCTTCTAATTTGCATACTGCTTCTGCTGATTTTGTGCCTTACCAATATTCTCCTTAAGAGCCCTCGTAATGTCTTGGCTCTCCTGCAATAAGTCTCCCGCACTAGGCACTTTACTGTCACTCAGTAGCAAATCAAGAAAACTAGGCGCCTCATACCCATACAACGCCATCAATGGGGACATCTGAATGGTCATCTGATAAGTGGTATTGTAACAATACTTACATACTATGTAATTCCTGAGGTAGCCTTCCACCCATTTGTTCACTATCTCCGTCTGACCATCGGTTTGCAGGGGGTAACTGGTGCTCGGTGTAAGCTTGGTCCCACAAAGTCTGAATACCTCTTGCCAGAAGTGACTCAGGAATCGACTATCCCTGTCGCTAACTATGCTCCGAGGCAACCCATGTAATTTGAAAACCTCACGGAAAAATACCTCTGCTACCTGTGTAGCTGTGTAAGTAGTGGTGGTCGAAAAGAAGTGGGCATACTTCGTCAGCCGATCCACAACTACAAATATGCAATCACGTCCTTGGGCTTTAGGCAAGCCCGAAATAAAATCCATCGACAGGCATTCCCACTTCCTATCAGGTATCGGAAGTCGCTGCAACAACCTTGTCGGATATGTGTTCTCCTGCTTGTTCTGCTGACAAACAGGGCACTCTTGCACAAACTAAAGAACATCTGCCTTAAGCCCCTTCCATGTAAATCTCTCCCGAACTTGTCTGTATGTCTTAAAGTACCCATGATGCCCTGCGATAGGTACATCATGGAAAGCTCGCAGAATGGTGTTCTTCATTTTTGACCCTGGGATCAAGAAAATCCTGTTCTTGTAAATGATCAACTCATTTACTAGTGTGTCCCTGGTGTCCACAATAGATCCCTCAACAATGCCAGATGACCATGTATCCTTGGCATACTCTGCCACAATCAGGTGCCTCCAATCCTCTGCAATCTGTACCATAGAACTCAGATGAGGCCGACGTGAAAGAGCGTCAGCAACATCATTTTGTGTACCTTTGATATAGGTGATGTCAAAGTCATATCCCTGTAACTTACCCACTTTTGCTGACGGTCATTTAAATCTCTCTGTTCTAGGAAATGCCTCAAGCTATTATGATCAGTTTTAATACAAAACTTACTGCCCACTAAATATTTCCTGAATTTGACCAAGGCATGCATCATGGCTAGCATTTCCTTATCATATGTACTGTAAACCTTCTCTGGTCCTTTGAGCTTCCAAATCTCATAAGCAATCGGGTGCTTGTCCTGCATAAGCACCGCTCCAATGCCCTCACCAGAAGCATCACATTGAAGCTCAAAAGGCTTCGTAAAATCTGGCAGTGCCAACACTGGACATGTAGTCATAAGCTCCTTGAACCTCACAAAACAATCTTGTGCCTCAGGAGTCCAAATGAATGCACCTTTTTTCAACAAATCCGTCATAGGTGCTGCATGGCTTGAATATCTACTGACAAATTTGCGATAGAAACCACATAACCCAAGAAATCCTCGCAGCTGTGTAAGGTTCTCAGGAGCAGGCCAATCTATGATAGCACGGATCTTCTCAGGGTCCATCCGCACTCCCTCTGCATCGATAATATTGCCTAAGTATAACAACTCAGTCATCCCCAAATCACACTTGGATTCCTTGGCATACAAGGACTCCCTATCCAAAGTGCTGAGTATTGTATCCAAATGAGCCAAGTGCTCTTGCCATGTCCCGCTGTAGACCAATATATCATCGAAGAAGACAAGTACATATCTCCTCAACTATGAGTGGAAGACCCTGTTCATGGTGGACTGGAATGTCGCTGGAGCATTGGTTAGCCCAAATGGCATAACCACAAACTCAAAGTGTCCACAATGACAACGAAATGCGGTCTTCTCAACATCCTGCTCACGAACTCTAATTTGATGATATCCCGATCTCAAGTCTATCTTCGAGAAGTAACAGGCACCATGGAGCTCATCAATAAGCTCATCTATACAGGGTATGGGATATCTGTTCTTAATAGTCCTCTTATTTAGGATGCTGTAATCTATGCACATATGAAGAGTACCATCTTTCTTCTTCACTAGAACAACTGAAGAAGCAAATGGCGACTTACTTGGTCGAATGTGACCCATAGCAAGCAGCTCCTTGATAGTCTTCTCTATCTCATCCTTAAGCCGATTTGGGTGTCGGTAAGGAGTAATCATGACGGGCTTGGCGCCCTCCTCAAGCTCTATGATGTGCTCAATACCCTTGTTTGGAGGTCTCCCTGGTGGAAGGTCACTGAAAACCTTTCCATGCTTAACTCTCAACTGCTGAATGTCAGGATGATACTCGGTCTTATGCTGTCCCACCTTTGTAGGCATCAAAGTACACTCGGCGGCCCACTCAACCATGTCATGATGCATAAGTCTCTCCATTCATCGGAAGGAAATAGTCCTGATGTTACTGTCTCGGATGGCCTTCAGTATATGAGTCTTCCCATCCACCTCAAATTGGATCTCCATGTCTTTAAGGCGAAGTATAACTTCCTCAAGAGAATGAAGCCACTTCATGCCCAAGACTATATCAATATCGCCCATATTTACCATATAATAATCAGCCTTGAATTCATAATTATTCAGGCACAAAGGAAGATCCTTAATCATACGGTCACACTTGAGAGTGTAACCATCAACCACATTAACCCGAATGCCTTCAAACTCTTCAGTTATAAGCCCACGCCTCTCCACAAATCTGGGATCAATAAAATTATGGGTGGCACCTGTGTCTAAAAGGGTGATAACCTTTTGACCAGCTAAAACTCCACGAAGTCTGAAAGATCTCTCCTGCTGTATGCTAGACAACCGTGCCTCCTGGAGCTGGTTCTCTGACTTTGCCTTCCACCTTAGGCTCTGAAGCCTCTGACTCTGACTCCTCAGAACTCTCCTGCTGTCCGGAATTTTCAGATTCCGAACCCTCATAATAAGCCCATATAACTCTATTGGCCTTACCCTTAGGCCGCAAAGGGCAATCATGGTTAGCATCATAGGGACCCTTGCAGTAGAAGCAAAACTTCTTCCTGCGCAAATCATAAGAGTCTCATGATCCAAAGGTGCTGCTGATTTTCCCTTTGAATCACTCTTAAAATCAGATTTCTCTCTATTTTTATTGAATCCGTTGTCCTTAAATGAAGAAGTACCCCTGGAATTGGACTTGCTAGATGGAGCTGCAAGTTCCATGCTGCGTGCCTTTTTCATCGCTTCCTTTAGTGAAAGAGGATGAAAGGCTTTTACCCAACCCTTCAGTGGTTCGGATAATCCTTCGGTCAACAAAACAACCAATCTCGTATCTGAGATATCTGGCACCATAACGGATAGCCTCTGAAAGTCACTAATGAAATACTCCAATCTGCCTGTCTATCTCAACTATGCCAACTCCCTGAAGTAGACTTCTGGATCCTTCTTATCAAATCTCTCTACCAACCTATCCAGGAAGTCCTGGTATGAAGTCACCTGGTTATGCTGTAGGGTAACCATCCCATGGTACCACCAATCATGTGTAGTTCTTTCTAAATGTAGTGTGGCATATTTTATTGCCTCCACCTCTATCATAGGTCTTAGTGCCAGGAAAGTGTCAAGCTTGTGAATCCAAGCCTGCGCTGTCATCTTGCTACTACCATCAAAAGTAGTCAAAGAAAACTTGCCTGTAGCCCTCTTTAGCTTACTATTTTGACCTCTAGGCCTCCTATCCTGTGTGAGTGACCTGTAATGCTCTCTCCTCTGATTTACAAAGCGTTCAAAGCTCATCCTCTCCCAAACCTGAGGAACTAATAATTCCCATTCATCATTTGCAGCCATGAGTGCATTTGCAAATATGGGGTCTCTTGCCGCCTCCTCTGTCGGAGCTTCTTCTGGCTCCTCCAGAACAAATGTAGGGCGTGTAGGCCTATCAACTGTTCTGGAATGGGTCCGCTGTGGTCTCTGATTATCTGTAGCACTCCTGTTATCTCCCTGTTCCTCATTCTATCTAACAAGTGGGTTCAACCTTTTTACCATAGTAGTGAGTCCCTGTAATGCCTGCTCCATCTGCTGCTGCCCTGTAACCATAGCACGGAAGAAATCTCTGGTACCCTGATCATCATTATTCCTGTTGCCTCTGGGTGGGCTACCCTCACGCCTGTCACCCATGATGACCGGCTGTGGTTCTAAACCCTGTTCGCCTTCAAGTAAGGCTCTCTTGCGTGTATAATACCTATGTGAATCAACCTTCTTTGGTGGCATGTAATAATTAAACCCTTAGGATGGCAGGATTTAGCTCTGATACCAATGTAAGAACCCTTCACAGGGTCGACTGCTGAACTTCACTTTTTTTTTGTTTTGTTTTGAAGGTTTTATGAATTTTTTTGAGGTTTCAGGGGGTTTGAATAAAAAAGCGCATACTGAAATTAAAACTAGTCTATTGAGAATAAATTTTGAACAATATTGAGACTTCTCTTATTGCCATATATTATTCCATTCACTGAATAAGAGTGCAAGGCCTTATTGATAATAAATACAATATGAAAAAAAACAGATTTCGATAATTGAATGAACTTGATATGATTGTGATCTGCAGATACCATCATATGTTTACCTCCAAAAGAAGTTGCGAACACTTTCTTCTATGACCAACAATTCCTCTCTATTCCCATGTACTGTAGCACGTCACTATTCACGGTACTGTAGCGCGTCACTATTCACGGGTACTGTAGCACGTTACTATTCACGATATTGTAGCAGCAAATAAAACCTCTGAAAATAATCCCTTTCTATCAGAAAATAATTTGCAACTCCAGTATCTTAAATCTGATCCAAACTTCACCAAATTCATCCAACTGAAATCCCAAATAGAGCCTCTGATTGAGACCCCCCAAAATCACCAAGTTCACTAGGTATTTCACCAGCTCAGATGGTTGCTCATAGAAGAACTACATTCTTCAATGGTTGCTACAGGTAGAAACCCTCGTTCTCCAAGGAAGTTCAAAACTCCTCAAAAATGTTCTCAAAATGCAATGATGTGAATTTTCCAATAGTTTGGGCGCCCATTTAATTATAGTAATTAATTGAAATATGGCCCTTTCTTCATGATGGTCGACCCCTTCATTAAGTCACTTAAGTTATAACATAAATTTAAATTATAACTCTATAATATAAGCTTGAATTAAATTAATATTTATTTTGGCAAATAAATATTAATATCTCCCTCAATATAAGTCCAAATGACAAGCCGCGTGAAGTCGGATGATAAGTGACTGAATCTGCATATGACCAGACCATACTGCTAAAAATAGCAAGGGTGCTCCACTGAGTGTCTCCACTTACTAAAAATAGTAAGTCAAACAAATGGCGTCCAAAAGACCCCGAATGAAAGCCAAACTGAAAAATTCTGACAATTGAAGCCAAGCCATGCCTCAACAAGACCCTCTATCCTCCATATTAGCCTATGAGGGCCACATAATAGGCTAATCTCAAGTATTGAGAGATGTCAACTGGAAGGGGACATTACACAGCCATCCGTTGATAAGTTGCTATTCAGTTTGAAGAACTTTTTTTTCCCTTGCTGCTTGGAAGAAGAGGAAGTTAGTGGAAAGCTTGAGTGCTGCGTTGGAGGTGAGGAGGATTGCATTGAGTGGTGTGCCATTCTTCTTGGAAGGAAGCATTGGTATTTGGAGAGGAGCTGCGTTGGGGTTTGAACTTTGTGATCTGTCATTTGTGCTGTTTTACCTTTTTTTGTCTTATGAGCTATTTTCTTTTTTTTTAGATTGCGTTGAAGTTGCAGGTTTGGACCATAGCAAGAAGCCAGAAGATTGCTGCGTGGCATTGGAAGACTACTGATGTGGCATTGGAAGGTTGTTGCATTGTAATTTCTGGGAAATCTGTTTTTGGACAAACTGCGTTTTTTTAATCAAAACGTGATATGTTTTTATCAACAACTCTTTACTCGTAAGGAATTTTATGAAAATATTTCTAGGTTATGAGCTTCTCTCTCATAGATTTCCAAAATATTTTATGGTTTTAAATTTTGACGAGTATTAAGAAAGTTATGGTAATTTAAATTTTCTGTTCTCGACATTTTTTCCCTTAAAAATGTGGTGTTGATATAAACGGAGTGGTTTTGACTTTCAAAAGTGGTTTGGAGCCCACATACATTAGGAAGGATTTTTTTTTTCACTTTGGCTGGCTTTGCTACGTCTATGGCAAAATTTTGGTTTCGACGAGTGGTTGGAAGCCTACATTCATTCCTATTTTGGTCACTGAAATCAGTTTATAGTGTAATTTTTAATGTTTTTGACTCATTTACTGGAATTTGTAAAGCCTATATATTTTGAACCGTAACTCGGATTTGATTTCTATTATTTTCAAAAGTGTATGGTTTTCAATTCTCTATCCATTGGTGTCATCAATTTGTAAAAATGCACTACTTTTATAAAGTGCCAAATTCTGGGTGGGGCCTTACACTTTTTTGGGAGTTTATTTATTCATTGTTATTCTTTGAATTAGGAGTTGTTATTTTGGAGGGATCCTTCTTTCTTTTTCCCGACTTCTTCCTTGTATTTCGACAATGGAGCCTCTCAACACCTCAAATTACACTACTTGGAAAATGAAAATGAAGATACACCTTCGGTTGAAAGGCCTTTGGAGAATGGTACATGGTGATCTTTTCAACTTCATTGATGAGAAAGATATTGTCTAGATTGCTTCTATGCAAGATGAGACTCTTCGCTTGATTTACCTCAATGTTTCAGACAACTTGCACATTCATATTATAGATGCCACATCACCAAAAGGAGCTTGGGATGCTCTTACAACTTTCTTTGAGGAGGATATTGAGTCTTTTGGGTTTTTTAAACCCTCTCTTACTCCACCTCCTATTCCACTTCCTTCTCCTATTAGCGAGGATTTATATTTTGACGGTGACATGGATGATGCTTCTCCATCTCCTTCTATCAGTGAGGTTTTCTCTTCTGATGATGTACTCTCTCCTCTTACTATAACTTCTTATGATGACACATTCCTAATGGACATTGCTTTTTTTTTTGTCAAGCCACCTCTATGGGATGAGTGTCTACCAGACTTGGGATGTCTATTTGTAGAACCTCTCTTTGTTCCTATGCAGGATGTTGAGCCACCATAGATTATCACTATAGAGGACTTGACTGGTTCCAATGAGAGTACATTGGTTGACCATTACGATCCACTTCCCATGGACATTCTTTCAATGAATGTTCTATGTTTTTCTTATGATCGGTCCACTTTCATGGTATTACATCATGTTCATGTGCATGATCTTGCCAGACCTATGCCACACTTCAGATTTGGACGTGATTCAGAGATCTTTGTACTGCTACCTCCATCTTCTATTGTGGAATGGGCAGACTTCCAGTACACCATTCGTATTCTTATATTGACAAAAGGAAGAAACATTGCTTGATGCGGATGGAGCTTCTACAGTCTTCTAGCCGAGGATCTTTACATCAACAATGGTCATCTTGTGATCCTGACTTGGAGTATCGATAGCTTCAGTATCGACAACAGTTGTCCTTGGGGGGATTGCATATGAAGTCGTCCCTTCCTTCTTTTACATTATTTTAAGGGATAGTTTTGTTCCTACGGGTTTTCTCTCTTTCTCCACTTTATGGATATATATTGTACATGAGTATCTCATCAGGCCTTGTTGCCGGGACTCATATTGTGGCTATGCCACTTTGTTTTTTAGCTATTTTTAGCCCCTAGATTCACTTGAGGGGAGGTGATAGAGTATGTATTTCACATATGTACTAGGTTCTAGCTAGGTTTGTCTTTTCCTAGTTTGTCTTATGTGAGGATTTATCCCACATTGCTTAGTTAGGCTAGTTTCTAGTTTTGCCTTGCTTGCTTAAGCAAGGGCTCTCTATTGTATTAAATATGTTTTTTTTGAATATCATTTGATTTGCCTTGTCTTTGCATTTCATTTGTTTGCAATCTTATCGTGATGTTCTTGTTGTCAATGCTTCAGACTCCTAGCTTGGAATGATATTGTTCTCATTTCTTTCAGTTTCAATTGGACCCTTGATAGTTGTTTTATATTGGATACTCACAAGAGGTGGTGATAAGATTATCCTAATATGTGGATGATTAGGTACTTGAACTTTACATGTAGTTGTTTGAGGTCATATGATTTTTCGTTTTAGTAGCTCTTTAGGTCGAACTTATAATCGTCACTCATAAGTAATGACTCAAGAATAGTGATTACTTTATTATCATGCACAAATTTTAGGTACTAGAGTGTATTGTTGATGACATTTCGTTATTTGTTTAAGCTAGGGGCATCCAAGTAATACCTCATATGTACTATTGTTTGGTATTACATGAAACCACACCAAAATGGTCTTAGGACCTATGTGATATGTAATGTGATACCTCTAAGTGGTGTCTTGGTAAGACCATCAAATTCTTTAATAAAATCTTGGTTGTACAATCTATATCCTTATGAGCGTATCCACAACTGGTAATAAATTTCATTGTGCACATGTTTATACTTGAACTAGTATCGACCATAATGCTTTTTGTTCAGCTTGAATGTGTATTTATGAAAGCCCATATAAATAGTGGTCCATTGTTAGAATCATCCTCTAGGATTTCATGGTTTTAAAATGTAATCAGAAGAATATCCTCACATACGTAGGCACTGCCAATTCAACACATAAGACCGTTATTTACTTGTATATATCAATGATGCCCATGCCACTCAATGAAAACCTCAGGGTTGTTTAGCATTGAACCAAAACAAATATTTGATCATTTTAGCTAACTTTTCATAAGAGACCTTAAAAGGAGCCTAACAAGAAGAGTAGTTAACAAAAAATGAAATTATGGTGCAATCTTGAAAAAAAAATTGCTTGCTAAAGACAAAGGCTTTGAAATGAATGAAATGGTTTTAATTACGTCCACGAGATCGAATGGTCTATGGGACCACCGACACTAATTGCTCCAACCAGTCAAAGATTCCTAGGACTTGAGGTATCTTTTAGAACACTGCTCCGCCTTTTGTTGAATTGGGTTAGCATCTCCCCCAACTTTTTTAATTTTTTTTCCTCAAACACATCTACCAGGCAACCAACTTTTAAATTTTATACATATTTGGTTCGTATGTCCGTGTATTAAGGACACTCAAGGATGAAGTGCTTCTCCATTTCAACCGTCCAAGTAATGCAAAAAACACAAACCCTCTCATCCCACTGCTTCTTAGGAGTCATCCATCTCCCTATCTTGCATCGGAGTCTATGAGAGCCAGTGCTTGATTGAGCAATGAGGATCTTTTCCCTCCAACTGATTTCAGCCCCCATACATGCTTTTTCATTATACTTGTAGGTCGGATTGAACATTGAAATATAGTGTTGTCTTTTCTTGCTTGTCTCCTTCCTCCACATTACCTTTCAGGATTTTTTATTCACGAATTTTTTATTCATCCATTTGTGGTTTTGCTTCATTCAAATGTTCTTCCTTCTACACAACTCTTCCTCTCGCTGCCTTAGACCATCTGTCGGTCTTCATGCTTTGTGATCTCAAGCCTTGGTCTCCAACTTTGATCTCCATTGCCTCCCTTCAAAACCCTTCTTTTCTCACTGTCATCTGTTATTTGTACTTGTTTTATACACTTTTTTTATGACACGTTTGGGGTTTCATGCATTTTGGGCTCACCCCATCTAGTAAGGGTTTTAGTGTGTGTTAATTATTGGCTGTTGAGCTCTGTATCACTCCCACATGATACTGTAAATTGTATTTTTTTTTTTAGTTAAAATGAATTACCCGGTCAGTTTTGGACATTAACTACTTTCGTTATTAGTGGACACTATTATAATTTCTTTCTTTTTCGCCTTGCTATCTTGGTTTCAAAACCAGAGGAGAAACAGAACCGAAGTGCTGCAGTGCATGGGAGAAGATGAACATATGAGTAGTGAGAGGAGGACATGAAAATTGCCGAGATACATCTCTTTATGGCTGACTTTGACAGGAGACATGCAGTTGAAGGGCGTGCATCTATTACGAAAGATAGCAGATTCCTGCTAATTGTATGCTTATTCCATATATTATTTAAAATGCTTTTCCCAGTGGCAAGTAGCTGAAATAAAGTGTATTCATGTTCGTGCATGAGAACCGAAAGTACATTCAGTTACAATAGGCAAATACTAGAGTGAAAAAATCCCAAGTTATAAAAAGCAACTATTTTTATATTTTTATAGTTTTGCCGAGTGTTGTGTCAATTTTTACTTCTTACTTGGCGAGTTCTCCAGTATGAGTGATGTGACTACGTTCCAAATCCATCTGTCATGCTGACTGTTCATGAAAAATTCCCCAACATCGCCACCTTCCAAAACAAAGGCCCCAGACATGTAGTCTATTTTCTTAAAATCTCCTCCAACGTAAGTAGTGTGCTAATCTGCAATCCTAGAGGACTTGCTGCTCTGTTGCTTACCTTCGGTATGCAACATTTAATAAATCCGAAGTTCTTGGCTGGTTAGTATGTGGGTTGATTCTTTTTGTTTGCTTATATATGAGTAGATTCAATGGCTAATGTTGAAATATAGGTTTTCTTCGTTGTAGTACATCAATGGTCGATGAATTCTGATGCGTCAAATTATTGTCTCGGTGTTGTAAAAAATAGATTTAGAATAAATTTATTATTAGCATGCTGCACCACATATCAGGGTTGATTGCATGTCATGATCATAATATAAGATTGTTTACCTTAAGCTAACTTAGGTCTTTATCCATCCATGTGTGCGCTTGCATTGCTTGATCACTCGCCCATTTGAACCTTCTGAATTTACAATTCCAAAATGTGTTTTTTAGAAGATCGCTTTGGTTTGCTATTAATAGGTTCTATACTTTTGTAGTACCTTATTCATATTGTCATTAATAGTTAGCAATGTGATTAATTAAAATTTCAAGCTGCTTGATGTCTAGTTATTAGTTCCAAAGTTTATGCCACAATTCATTTTGTCTATTTGGCCCTTCTCGTATTGTTTCACTTCTATTTGATTATCTTGTTTTGACTAATATTTGTAATATTGGGCACAGGTAAAAGCTGTGGCAGAGGAAATGGATATAGGCTTCCTAGGAATTGGGTTCCAGCCAAAATCAGAGCTCAAGGATATACCAGTGATGCCGAAGGTAGCTTTCCATCTGCATCACACTTACTAGATTTTTTAAGCTATGAAGATGTTTTTACTTTAAAGAGAAAATATGTTTAAAAAAAATCCCCTTATTTTATTTGAATTAGTGCAACAGTGGCTCTAGTAAAAAATTCAAAATAAACATTTCTCAGAAAACGTACTAGCTGCACTACCTACCAGTTTCTTTACGGTTCTAGTCTTTTGATAATATCCTATAATCTATTCAATTTGTTAGGTTGATAGAAAGAAACAGTTGCTCATAGCCTGTTTAATAGGATTTAGAAGGTTTGAAGGTTCATACCCAGACTTCATTTCTTTGAAAAATAAATTCTCCTAGATACCTTCTCCACTATCTTGATCGTCTAACATGGAGGGCATGCTGTTGCTATTCTAGGTATTGTTTTGCCTGCCCGTATGACCTTTGTAAATGTGCTTTTTTTCTGTTGCTCTTTTTCTACTTTTTGATAAAGCTATTTAAATGATTTTCAAAGTTTTAACACATTTTTAAATCTATGCGCCCATTGGCTACTTTTTGGTCACTGAGTACAGTTATGGTTAAAATATTATTGGAGTCAGATGTTAGCAACCTCCTCTCCGATACTAATATCTCTTAGAGGTGTTTGTGTGTTTTGTGAGTCCCCTTTTCTTGTGATAATTTCAAATTTACTGGAAAGGTAATAGAAGAAATGGTTACTCAAGGAAAATAGGTAATCTAAGGATGAATTGAGAACTAAGTACTACATGCAATTAATTTGAGTATTAAGTATTGCATGCAATTAAAAATCCCACAAAGCTAAATTATCTAAATTATGAAAAATGTCACTTGAATCATCCTAGTTAAAGCCTATGCTCTACTGAGTCCCCTTTTTAGGGGTATGGAGAAACGTGGGAATGCAAGAAGCGAATGCCTAAAAGTACCTGTTGTCAACCTGGAGCTGCACCCTGATTCGAAGATGTGCACGAAACGGCCAGTCCTCTATCCGGCTGAAACAATGGGATCTCACGAGGGTGGGTGCCTCGACGGTGAGAAGAACCTCCAGAGAAGGCTGGTTCCTGTATGATGTATCAATGAAGATCCCTACTCTACGCTGCGGACTACCATGGAAAAGGGAGAAGGAAACTTAAAAGGGAAATCCTACCTAAAATGGTGATACACCAGAAATTCGATCCACTCAACTTGGAACCTTGAACACTGAACAATCAAGGGAAAAGGAAGACCTTAGACTTCAATCAATCACTTATGCATAAGTGTTTCATGAAGAGGTTCGATTTAATGCTTGAAACCTAAGGGAAAATGATGGAGAGAGGTTTGATAAAAGACACTTTGCGGCCACCTAACATCCACTTACAGCTTCAACAAAAGACAATAAAGAACACTTTAACATGACCTGCACAAGAATAATCTAGCAACTAGGTATGAAACAGAATTTGGGAAGGGAGAGAAATCTACCACTTATGCAAATTGCTGAAGAAATATACATTATGCCAACGCGTGAAATCTGAAAGTACAGTCCTTCTATTGATCGAAGAGGTTACACAACTCACTAATGGCAGAGTCTGGTCTAACCAAGAGAGATTGGATTTTTTAATCAAGGCTCAAAGCCAATTTATAGAAAATTACAAGAGGCAAGATTGGCGTAGAAACTTAAAGAGAAAGATTCACTTTGGTTAACTCCAGGCTTTACTTGGCCTTTCAATAAAATATATTTTTCTTTTGTCCTTGCATGAAGCTTCTTCGTTTGATGAAGCGAACTTATCTTTGTTATGAACCGCCCACCTCCTTTTGCATTGAAATCCACGCAAATGTTAATTTTAGAACTCTACGTGAGTTGCTTGATGCCGAGTTGTAGTGTTTGAAAGCTGAGTTAAACGAAGAGATCAAGCTGAGTTGGACGAAGAGATCAAGCTGAGTTGGACTGGAG
The DNA here is from genome assembly GCA_037957365.1 of Torreya grandis. Taxonomy (NCBI): domain Eukaryota; kingdom Viridiplantae; phylum Streptophyta; class Pinopsida; order Cupressales; family Taxaceae; genus Torreya; species Torreya grandis. The sequence continues at coordinate 889,404 of JARHVA010001659.1, read as the reverse complement.
ACGAACATGACTTCAGCAGCCAGTCAACTGAAGCTTTGACCGTAGTTTGAAAATAGCCCTTGCTTGCATGCATTCTATCCTATTTTAGTCTGCCCGTTCGTGTCTATTTCTGGTGGGATTCTATATTCGGATGTATTAGTCTAATTATATCCGGTTTATATTTTCTCCATTGGGCTTGCTTTTGGAACTTTGGGTTTACCCCTATTCCAACGGTTACTTTTGGAATAATCTTCCGCAGAATTCCTTCGAACTTCTCTCTCTTCGGATACCTTCCTTTACCTTTTCTCCTGTTTGTGCCTTTTCTCCACGGGCTTTTGTCTTAGTCGGGTCCATATTGTTTTGGCAGCTGAATTTCTTCAGATTTTTGTCCGAAGAAATTTCTTTGGACAAAAGGTCTGAAGGATATCTTTCTTTTACTTTTTCTCCTTCGTTTTACTTGTCTTTCTTCGGACTTTCTTCTCGTCATTTTCCCATGGACCCTCGGGCTTTTTGCCTTTGTATTTTGCCGTCGGACTTTCTTCGGGCTTTGTTTTGTGCAAGCCTTCCGAATTTCTTCGGACTTTTTGTCCGAAGGAATTCCTTCGGACAAAAAGTCCGAAAGAATTCATTTTCTTTGTTTTGCCTTTGTTTTTTTTTTGTGCCCTTCGGCTTGTTAACCGTGGTCTTTCTTGCCCTTCGGGATTATGTGATGGACTTTTTCGGAGGACACATACCCTTCAGGGACTTTTGCTTGGCCATTCCTTAGAATTTCTTCGGACTTTTTGTCCGAAGGAATTCTTTCGGACAAAAACCCCGAAGGAATTCTTTGTTCCTTGCTGTTTGCTTTGCTTCAACTTTGAAATGTGCCCTTCGGGAATTCTGCTTCGGTATTGTCGCCGACCAAGTGCCCTCTGCAAGGGCTGTTGATCTCCTTCTGTGCCCTTCGGAAAAATTGGAGGGCACCCGGGCTTTTGCAAAGGTCTTTAATTTGGTCTTCTGCCTTGCGGAAATTTCCTTTGGACAGAAAGTCCGAAGGAATTCTTTCCCTTTGTCTTTCTTCCCTTGAAGTGCTTTCCTGCCCTCTGCAAGGGCTGTTTGGCCTCTAAAATACGCATATAAAATTATTGCTGTTAACCCAAAAAAATATAAATAAAGTTGATATTAATTACCAAAAGGATTATCATTATCCATTCTAAAACAAAGGACATCTAACTTTTGTATGTGATGGTCATAGTGTAGGCAGTTGAGGGAAAAAAAAAAAAAAAAAAATGGCTGTTTGAGGCACAACATGCTGAATAATGATAGTTTATTTTTGGACGTTTCTATTTCCTCTTCATGGTGTACACTCCTCTATAGGCCTTTTTTCGTAATTCTTAAGTGATTTGAAGTTGTTTTGACCAAGGCTGTTATAATGCTTTAATCTGGCATGTACAATTGATTTAGGATCATTCTAAAGTTCTGATTGAATATATTACTATAATTTCATGATTATTAGGACTTATTTATGGAATAACATTGAAATCATTTAGGATCATTCTAAAGTTTATATGCTCATAGGAAAAAGGAAACGCGCCCTATCCGCCATGAAGGCCTTATTCTGTTAATCGAAGGCTACTGCAAGAATAATGCTATGGTAAAGCACCCTAAACAGGGGAAAAACAAGGAGTCAGGGAACAGAAAGAGTGAATGTGTTACTGAGAAAGGTAAAATCAAGCTCCCTAGTACTAAAAAGCAAATTGTAGAAGAAGATATGGAACGGGAGAGAATTGATAAACCCAGTGAGGAAAACTTGGAGGAAGAAGAAGGAACTGAAAGTCGGGCTACAAACTCTAATGAGGAAGAAGAATGTCCTGAGAAGAATGAAAAGGATGATGTCAATACAGAGGAGGATTCTGCAAACAGAACTGAAGACACTGAAGAAAATCAGAAAGTGGCGGAGTTTGATTTTGTCGAGGATGACCCTGTTGAGGACCCAGCATCAAAGAACAAAAAGGAAACTACAGGGCAGGATGATAATCAAGATATGGATATGGAAATTCAAAATGGAATTAAAGAGCGGGAACATAAGGGTCGAGAGGATATCACTGAAGAAGACAGGTACAGTCCTAATAAAAATTCTGAGGAATGGAGGGGGAAAAAACAGAATGATGAAACACATACACCAATGAACTGGGTTAATTGCAAAGCAGAGGCATCTTCCCAATTTGATTCTTGGATGTGCAGGGAGATTATGAACCTCAAAAGGAAAGTGGAAACTATGGAAGATACCCTGAAAGAGGTATGGAACAAAATTAACAATATGGATAATCAAAGAGGAGAGATCCCAACCAAGCTCAAAGCCTATGAGAATAACCTCCGGGAACTAATTAAGGACAATAGAATGAAAATGGAGGAAGCTACGTCCAATAATTGTGCTGCTGCTGTCAATATTGGTAAAAGAGCCAGTGAGGAGACTAAAGCCTTGGAGGGACCCAGCAAAAGAACGAGACAAAGTTCTAGAAAGAAGGTAACACAAAAAGGAGCAATGCTGGTGGAAACCACTACCCAGGATATTGTTTTGAAAGAAAAAGAAACCATGAAAATGATATTGGAACTGGATGAATAATCTGGTTCCTCTTGTTGGTTAAGAATCTGGTCCAGTTCTTTGTTTTCTTGTTGTTTTCCTTTGTCTTAGGTGCTGCCAGATCTCTGTTTATCTGGGTTGTGACCAATAGTCTTTTCAGTGGTTTCAGGTCCATTAAAAACCTGTTTTTGCTACTTCCTTGTAGTAGTTTTTAGACTTTGTCTGTGTTTATGGATGCTCTATCTTTTTTCCTTGTATTAGGGTTTCGGGGCCCCTTCAAAACCTGCTTTTACCATAATCTAAAACATTGAAATCATTTGGAAAGGCATTGGTAGATAGAGATACAAATACAGAGGCTTGATTCTTGCTTAGCCAAGACACCAAGCATTCACCCATGAAGAAAACACCACCACTAGTACTCCTTTTGTCATCCACACATCCTGCCCAACCTGCATTAGTGTATGTCTTTAGAGTGAATTCTTTGCTCCTAGGGTACCATAAACCATACTATATTGTGCTCTTGAGATACCTTAAGATCCTTTTAACTGCTTTCAAGTGAGATTCTCTAAGATCAACTTGAAACCTTCCCACAAGGCCTACTGCATGCTTGATATCAGGCGTAGATGTAGTAGAGTATAAGAGACTTCCAATCATGGATCTACACAAAGTTTGATCAACTTTTGGTGAGTCATTTTGTTTACTTAAGTTGCACCCTTTGATCATAGGAGTACTCATTGGCTTACAATCCAACATGTCAAACTTCCTTAGCATATCCTTGATGTATTTTGTTTGTGGCATGAATATCCTTGCATCAAATTGGTTAATTTGTAATCCTAAGAAGAAGGAAAGTTATCCCAACATTGACATATCAAATTCAATATTTATAGCATCTGAAAATTCTCTGCTCATGTTGTCATTGTCAGAACCAAAAACTATGTCATCAACATGGACTACAATTAGTAATTGATGAGAGCCATCTGTCTTAATGTACAAATTACTGTCAACTACCACACTTTTGAAGCCTTGACTCAATAGATACTTGTCTAATCTATCATACCAAGCTCTAAGAGTTTGTTTAAGACCGTATAAAGCCTTCTTTAGTTTGCAAACATAGTCTCGATTATTTTTTATTGAAAAACCTTCGGGTAGCTCAATATAAGCTTCTTCATCTAAGTTGCCATTCAAAAATGCAGATTTTACATCCATTTGGTAAACTTTAAAACCCTTGAAGCTTGCATAAGATAAGAAGAGTCTAATTGCTTTCATTCTTGACACAGGAGCAAATGTTTCATCAAAATTTATCCCTTCAACTTGAGCATATCCTTTACATACCAATCTAGCCTTACTTCTTGTGACCTCTCCTTTCTCCTTCATCTTGTTTCTGAATATCCACTTGGTTCCTATCACATTTTTGTCATTTGGCCTTGGAACCAAATTCCATGTTTCATTCTTTACTATTTGATCAAGTTCTTCATCCATTGCACATGACCAATTTTCATCTTTGCTAGCTTCTAAGAATGTTTTAGGTTCAATCTTGAATAACAAAGCTTTGTCTTGTTGATTATGATTGATCAACATTCTCCTTCTAGTCTGTAGACTAGAATTCACATTTTCAATAACTTGGGAAATAGGATGATCCTTCTGTAATCTCTTCTAGAAGGAGTTTTAGTGTCTTGCCTTACCTCTTCCTCTTCATCATCTTATTGATCAGGTATGCCTTCATTATTTGAAATAGGATTCTCAATAGTGTCATTTATCTGTAAGCTAGGCTTCTTGATGTCACCTACTTCTTCAATTCTTACATTAGAGCTTTCAACAACTTTGTGGAGTCTTTTATTGAAACATCTGTAAGCAGAATTTATGGATAAATAACCCAAGAAGATGCCTTTATCAGACTTTGAGTCAAATTTACCAAGATTTTCTTCATCTCTCTTGATAAAACACTTGCTCCCAAATACTCTAAAGTGTTTGACATTGGCTGCCCTATTCTTCCATAGCTCATATGGAATCTTATCACCATTTACTCTTAATGGGAATTTGTTCAAGATGTAAACTAATGTATTACCAGCCTCTTCCCAAAAACCATCTGATAGTTTGGAATCTCGAAGCATGGTTCTAGTCATCTCTTGGACAGTTCTGTTTTTCTTTTCAACTACCCCATTTTGTTTGGGTGTCCTAGCAGCAGAATATTGTCTTCTAATTCCTTGATCTTCACAAAAGTCATCAAACTTATAAGACCAAAATTTTCCTCCTCTATCTGATCTCACACACTTGATTTTTGATTTTTTTTCATTTTCAACAAGAGCTTTGAATGCCTTAAACTTTGCAAAAGCTTCTGATTTCTCTTTAAGGAAATATATCCAAGTCATCCTCGTGAAGTCATCAATTAATAGCATGAAGTAGTTGTTACCTTGAATGCCTTGAGTTCTTGTACGTCCACATAGGTCAATGTGGATTAAATCTAATAGAACTGTGGTGAAATTCTCCTTAGGTTTGTCGCTTCTTTTGGTTTGCTTCCCATGAAACCATGCCTTGTATAGAGTTTGAGGAATCTTAGTGATTTTAGACATATGTCTTACTAGTCCTTTTGAACTGATTCTCACTAAATTGTCAAAGTTCAGATGTCCAAGTCTTCTATACCAAAGCCAACGTTCCTCTAATTGATTCATGAAGCACTCCTCTCTATTGGATTCATGAAATATATACAAGTTGTTATCTGCCTTGTGAATGTTGGCAACTAATTTGCCAGACTTGGCTCTTCTCACTTCACACCCTTTATCATGAAAATTCAGAGTATTTCCTTGTTTACACATATGTCTAACACTTAGAAGATTGTGTTTTAAACCTTCTACATATAGAAAATTTTCAGCTTTAGTGTGACCATTATCCAAGCTTACAGAACCTTTCCCAACTATATTAGCAAAATTGTTGTCACCAAATTTTATTGAGCTTGAATTGTGCTTTTTGAGAGAGATAAACTTGCTCTTGTCTCCTTTCATATGACTTGAGCATCCACTGTCTATGTACCATTTCTTGTTTTCACCCTCTTGAGTATACAAGGTAGTTTGAACAAACATTGATTCTTCCTTTGGTGAACTATCTAAATCCTGCTTCTTTTCTTCAATCTTGGATTTGTCTTTCTTGAACCCTGTGATGGTGTCAATGACTTGAATGCCCTTTTTTCAAAAGTTTCTCTTGCAGTACCTTGCTATATGTCCTTGTTGATTGCAGTTATAGCATACATCCTCATTTTTGCTCCTTGAAGGGTACGTACAGTCTCTATATCTGTGACCATATTCATTACAAGTATAACAATATCCGTTGAAGACATAACTATAGTTGTTCATGTCAGTCATCCGCTTAGCTTGACCATTATTCACCCAAGTCTTCTCATCTTTAAATTCTTTGGTAGAGTTAGAATTATGATTTAGATAAAAGCACATCTATATATGTCATAGCTTTACTTTCCAAATTATCCATCATTTGATTCATGCCTTTATTCATCATGTACTTGAATGTCCTTTTTCCAAAAGTCTCTCTTGCAATACTTGGCTATATGTCCTTATTGATTGCAGTTATAACATAGAACCTCATTTTTGCTCTTTGAAGGGTAAGTACAATCTCTATATCTGTGACCATATTCATTACAAGTATAACAATATCCATTGAAGACATAGGTATAGTTGTTCATGCTAGTCATCCCCTTAGCTTGATCATCATTCACCCAAGTCTTCTCATCCTTGAATTCTTTGGTAGAGCTAAAATTTTGCTTATCTTTAGATAAAAGCACATCTATATATGTCATAGCTTTGCCTTCCAAATTATCCATCCTTTGATTCATGCCTTTATTCATCATGTCTTGCAAATTCATGATTGTTGACGTTAGTTTATCTATTTGTGTCTTCACATCATTAATGCTTGCAATAATCTCAGGATATATTGAGGAAGTTAGATCAGAATTCTTACTTGCTTTCTTGATTTTCAATCTTTCAATCTCGTCATCTAGAGCTTCATTCACTTCCTTTAGATGTTTGATCTCTGATAAGGCACATACTATTTCAACTTGAAGAAATGTCTCAACCTCTTTGTCATCCATTGTATCTTTGATCACCTTCAAGTGGTTAAACTTGCAAAGAAGGTATGGCTCTGATACCAATTGTTAGAGGTACAATCACTAAGAGGGGGGGTTGAATCAGTGATGCAAGATAATCGAAACTTCAATTCCAATCCTTTCAAACCCTTAATCAATCACCATAAGAATTTATAAAGCATACAAGTCATTCATAACAATGAACAAGGAAGATGATGCAAGATCAAGCACAACACATGAATTATGTGGGAAAACCCCATAGCGAATAAGACCCACTCTCAACCCTGCAAACATATGGACTACTTGTCCTATAAAATAATCACAAACATGAGACCTTTTAGTGAAACACCGACTTCACAAGAAACACCCATCCCTAAGCATGAACAAGCACAAATTTGTTCTAGATGTTGAGCACCCACACAACACCTATGAAATCAATAGCTCCAGAGCTCTGATTGCCTTTCATTTTGATGGAAAAACAATGTATAACACCTCTCTTTCAACCCTTCACACTCTCAAACTTGCACACACAAGCAATGCATCACCCTTTTGGATCACTCTAGACCTCTTCGTTCATCCTCAATCTTCAACCTTGCAAGTACACTGGTATGATAACATAATTATGACCTAAAGGTCAAACACACAATCCTCAACCTGCTTTGCTCTTCAATTCATCCTGGAGGCACACTCTTTTTCTTAATTCGCCTCACAGCTTCTCTTTTTATTCACAACAAAATCACTAGAAACCATCACCTTTGATTTCACTCTTTATAGAGCCTTCATGAATATCATCTTTTTGGTCGGCCATAAGACTTGCCTTAACCCTTAATGCTTCTATCATACAAAGACAGTTCAATACCACCCTCATAGGCTGACCATAGCATCCACGGGCCACCCTTAAGACGCTGCACCTTTCAAATAGCCCTTAGTAGCCCTTATAGGTCTCATGAAGACCTATTCACCTCTTTAGCACTTCACTGAGCAATTTAGGAACACAAGACCACATCCAAATGCATAGTTCTATTCGACATGACCCCTAAGACACCTTCAAGTGATAACATCCATCACTATACTCCTCTGAATATGCACAATATACCCAAACATTAAGTTTTGTATACAAGAACACTATGAACGAACAAACAGTCAACTTCTAAGCATTTGTTCATACTGAAGATGGATTGGTTAAACCTCGAAAATTCATATAGATGGTCCTAATGGAGTCTACAACATTCTCTAACTGATAAATCAGCATGAAACATCCAACACTCATCAATACAAACTCAAACATCCTTCTCGGGTCACTTGCAGAAGATGGTCAAACACATAGTCAACTTTGTAGCTCAACAACTATAATTGTACAGAAAGTCAAACCTTATAACCAACTTTTTTGGATGCACCTTGGAGTCCTTTACAACTTTTCTTTTTATACCACTATCAAATTTGTCATACATCAAAATTTATAGCTCAAACAATACAGTCTGGTTTTTCTTTATTAATTTAAATTCCAATGGTCATTGTGGAATGCAAAAATGTCAGACACATGTCTTCATCTCGTTCCCCCTAGAAACTTGATCAAATACACTTCATTGATCTCGGGAGTCTCCTGGCCTTTACTTGTAATCGTTGGTCATTGATCTTTGATCCATGCTTACGAGATTGTGACACTTGGTAGTGCCATCTGCCTTTTGTGTCCCTGGCTCTTTAACGCTCTTACGCCACATGGCAGCCTTGTGTGCCTCCTATTTTTATTGACTTATTGACTTGATTTGCACCATTGATCTGCATCTAAATCATCGTGTTTGTGACATATGTCACTATCACATTCAATTTCACAAACCTTTGACTTATTAACCTTGTACTCGTCGTTAGATCTTCATCTGCACGATTGAACGCTCGCTGTTAGATCATTGATCCAAATGATTGATCTGATCAAGATAGATTTTGACACTTGGAAGCCCTGTATAAAGGTCACTAGATATTGCAAATTTGGCTATGGGAAACACTGCAATCTGCCTGGAAGGCCAACTTTACACCTTGATATCTTTTGCTACACACAACCTTATGACCTGAAACTTGGACCATAGAAACTAGGATCAACCCTGAACACCACTATGTGATCAACTCCTAATACTGCCACACGTGCGAATGCTGACATCATCAATCTGCTAACTCAGCCTGATTTGCCAAGATGACTAGGAGAACCTAGACATTCATATGACTGCTCTGATGAATTCCTTTCACTTCCACAAGCACTCATAACACCCCATAGGGTCTTTGCAACATAAACATAAGAACAACATTCTCTATCATCCCAAAGACCTCCACACATGATAGCACTCTCAAATCCACTTGGAACCTATCACTTTGTCATTAATGCATTATGTACTTAGATCACCTTGACATCAATGGCAATCAATGCATCTCAAGAACATGTTTAACAATCTCCCCCTTGGTCATTGATGGCAAACACCTTTCAAAATGCTCTCTCCCAGAGTGAACAACTCCATTCTGAACTTTCTCCCTCTTTGGCATTAATGACAAAGGGTCTTTTTCTCAACATGCCAACTTGATCCTTGGACCTGAAAAACTGTTCACAGAGTTTATATAGCTCCCCCTAACATCATGCTCATCTCATATAACCTGTTCTCAAACCATACTCAACCACACCAGCTCCTTAGAATTGAAACATATCACATATGCTCCCCGTCACTCTATGCATACCTTGCATATTATCAATTGAAGAGAACATACCTCTATCTGAATTGATCCTTGACACTTAGCTTATAGAAAACATGCCCAAACTTCACATACTCTTCGAGAAACCTGAGTTAGCTCCTCCTAACTCCAAAGACCTAATGATTTATAGATAAGGAGATGACTCTCGAGCTTTGTCCTAGATATTCAAATGTTGCCTTTGTCAATGGTTTAGTCATAATATCTGCAAGTTGTTCTTTTGCAGGCACATACTTCAACTTAACACTTTGATTAATCACTTTTTCTCTCAAAAAATGATATCTAATAGGAATGTGTTTAGTTTTTGAATGCATAACAGGATTATTGAAGATACTAATTGTACTAGTATTGTCACAATATATAGGACAAGGTCCATTTTGTCTTACCTTATAGTCTTCCAAGGTTTGTTATATCCACATTACCTAAGTATAACATGAAGTAGCAGCTATATATTCAGCTTTTGCAGTTGATAGAGATACAAAGGCTTGCTTCTTGCTTGGCCAAGACACCAAGCATTCACCCATGAAGAAAACACCACCACTGGTACTCCTTTTGTCATCTACACATCCTTCCCAATTCGCATCAGCATATGTCTTTAGAGTGAATTCTTTGCTCCTAGGGTACCATAAACCATACTCTATTGTGCTCTTGAGATACCTCAAAATCCTTTTAACTGTTTTCAAATGAGATTCTCTAGGATTAGCGTGAAACCTTCCCACAAGATCTATTGCTTGCATGATATCAGGCATAGATGCAATAGAGTATAAGAGACTTCCAATCATGGATCTATACAAAGTTTGATCAACTTTTGGTGAGTCATCTTTTTTACTTAACTTGCACCCTGAGATCATTGGAGTACTCATTGGCTTACAATCCAGCATGTCAACTTCCTTAGGATATCTTTAATGTATTTTGTCTGTGAAATGAATATCCCTGCATCAAATTGGTTAATTTGTAATCCTAAGAAGAAGGAAAGTTCTCCCAACATTGATATTTCAAACTTAGTCTTCATAGAATCTACAAATTCTCTACTAATGTTGTCATTGTTAAAACCAAAAACTATGCCATCAACATAGACTACAACTAATAACTGATGAGAGTCATCTGTGTTAATGTACGAATTACTGTCAAGTACCCCTCTTTTGAAGCCTTGACTCAATAGATACCTGTCTAATCTGTCATATCAAGCTCTAGGAGCTTGTTTAAGATCATATAAAGCCTTCTTTAGTTTGCAAACACGGTCTTGTTTACTTGTTATTGAAAAACCTTCTGGTAGCTCGATGTAAACTTCTTCATCTAAGTTGTCATTCAAAAATGCAAATTTTACATCCATTTGGTAAACTTTGAAACCCTTGAATCTTGCATAAAATAAGAAGTTTAATTTCTTCCATTCTTGCCATAGGAGCAATGTCTCATCAAAATCTATTCCTTCAACTTGAGCATATCCTTTACATACCAGTCTAGCCTTATTTCTTGTGACCTCTCCTTTATCATTCATCGTGTTTCTGAATACCCACTTGGTTCCTATCACATTTTTGTCATTTGGCCTTGGATCCAAATCCCATGTTTCATTCTTTACTATTTGAGTAAGTTTCTCATCCGTTTCACATGATCAATTCTCATCTTTGCTAGTTTCTAAGAATGTTTTAGTTTCAATCTTGGATAACAGAGCTATGTCATGTTGATTTTGATTGACCAACATTCTCCTTCCAGTCTGCAAATTAGAATTCACATTTCCAATAACTAAGGAAACAGGATGATCCTTCTGTAATCTTCTAGGAGTTTTAGTGTCTTACCTTACCTCTTCCTCTTCATCATCTGATTGATCATGTATGCCTTCGTTATTTGAAATAAGATTCTCAGTAGTGTCATTTATTTGTAAGCTAGGCTTCTTGATGTCACCTACTTCTTCAACTTTTACATTAGAGCTTTCAACAACTTTGTGGAGTCTTTTATTGAAACATCTGTAAGCAGAACTTATGGAGGAATAACCTAAGAAGATGCCTTCATCAAAACTTGAGTCAAATTTACCAAGATTTTCTTCGTCTCTCTTGATAAAACACTTGCTCCCAAATACTCTAAAGTGTTTAACATTGGCTGCCCTATTCTTCCATAGCTCATATGGAGTCTTATCACCATTTACTCTTACTTGGCATCTGTTCAAGATGTAAATTGATGTATTAACAACCTCTTCCCAAAAACCATCTGATAGTTTGGAATCTTGAAGCATTGTGCTAGTCATCTCTTGGACAATTCTGTTTTTCCTTTCAACTACCCCATTATGTTGGGGTGTCCTAGCAGTAGAATATCGTCTTCTAATTCCTTGTTCTTCACAAAAGTCATCAAACTTATAAAACCAAAATTCTCCTCCTCTATCTGATCTCACACACTTGATTTTTGGTCCTTTTTCATTTTCAACAAGAGCTTTGAATGCCTTAAAACTTTGTAAAATCTTTTGATTTCTCTTTAAGCAAATATATCCAAGCCATCCTAGTGAAGTCATTAATTAATAGCATGAAGTAGCTGTTACCTTGAATGCCTTGAGTTCTTGTAGGTCCACATAGGTCAGTGTGGATTAACTCTAATGAAACTGTGGTGAAATTTTCCTTAGATTTGTAGCTTCTTTTGGTTTGCTTCCCATGAAGGCATGCCTTGCAAAGAGTATGAGGAATCTTAGTGATTTTAGGCATATGCCTTACTAGCCCTTTTGAACTGATCCTCACTAAATTGTCAAAGATTAGATGTCCAAGTCCTCTATGCCAAAGGCAACTTTCCTCTAATTGATTCATGAAGCACTCCTCTCTGTTGGATTCATGGAATATATACAAGTTGTTATCTGCCTTGTGAATGTTGGCAACTAATTTGCCAGACTTGGCTCTTCTCACTTCACACCTTTGTCATGAAAAGTCAGAGTATTTCCTTGTGTACACATTTGGCTAACAATTAGAAGATTGTGTTTCAAACCTTGTACATATAGAACATTTTCAGTTCTAGTGTGACCATTATCCAAGCTTACAAAACATTTCCCAACTATGTTAGCAGAATTGTTGTCACCAAATCTTATTGAGCCTGAATTATGCTTTTTGAGAGAGATAATCCTGTTCTTGTCCCCTATCATATGACTTGAGCATCCGCTGTTTATTTACCATTTCTCGTTTTCATCCTTTTGAGTATGCAAGGCAGTTTGAACAAACATTGATTCTTCCTTTGGTGAACGATCTAAATCCTGCTTCTTCTTTTCTTCAATCATGGATTTGTTTTTCTTGAATCATTTTATGGCGTCAATGACTTTAATGTCCTTTTTCCAAAAGTCTCTCTTGCATTACTTGGCTATATGTCCATGTTGATTGTAGTTATAGCATAGAACCTCATTTCTGCTCCTTGAAGGGTAAGTACAGTCCCTATATCTGTGACGATATTCATTACAAGTATAACAATATCCATTGAAGACAACTATAATTGTTCATGTCAGTCATCCCCTTAGCTTGACCATCATTCACCCAAGTCTTCACATCCTTGAATTCTTTGGTAGAGCTAGAATTCTGCTTATCTTTAGATAAAAGCACATCTATATATGTCATAGCTTTACCTTCCAAATTATCCATTCTTTGATTCAAGCCTTTATTCATCATGTCTTGCAAATTCTTGAGTGTTGGCATTAGTTTATCTATTTGTGTCTTCACACCATTAATGCTTGCAATAATCTTATGATACATTGAGGAAGTCAGGTTTGAATTCTTACTCCCTTTCATGTTTTTCAATCTTTCAATCTCTTTCTCTAGACATTCATTCACTTCCTTTATATGTTTGATCTCTCATAAGTGTTGACGCTGTGGATTGCCCCCTTGACAGAGACGCTGAGCTTCTGTCTTCCATGCGGCACAATGGAGACTCCCGTCTTGCTGTGGAACCTGAGGGGAGAATTTCTAGATAAGGGCTAGCTCCCTTTGATGCATCTCTGAAGGTTTTCTACTACTACTACTAACAATGGGGGGGGGGGGGGAAAGAGAGAAGAAATAACCAGAACTGAAAACTACTCTAAGTGGTGATGCACGAAATGATGTTGATCTACAAAGCTGTTCACACTTCAAACCAAAAAGGGGGCGAACATACACTTTATCTTGCAAAATACCAGACTGTAGGGAGCTTTAAAAAGGGAGGCTTAATGAAGACACAGGAAATGTAACTTACCATAGGCACTGTAGAAAACACACTGTCTGATAGCTACTCTTTTCTTCCTCTGGGCTCCAGATGCAACACTTCCTGTTAACCTGCAGAACTGGTGCTTTAGCTACACTAGGTGTGTTGGTGTCAATTTGTGAGAGCATCAAGCTAAAATAACTGAACATAGAATTGATATACAGACACACTCAAAAGCATAACCAGTCAGATATAGGTAAAACACTATCTTATTGATTCAAGGTGAAATTTTCGAAGGGCTGTGCCATACAAAAATGAGAGATCCCTCTCCAATGAGAGTTTATTAATATATATAGAAAGAAAGAGGCTTTTGGCGCTTTATGGAAAAGGCTGCCCATGCTGCGTTGAACGCCTAGGGAGGAGAAAAATTGGTCATGCTGGTGTCATCCTTCTAGAAAGCCTTGAAATAACCATGCTGTAGATGTCGCCGGTTTGGACTTTAGTGCCTAACCCGTATTAAAAATCATTGCAAAAGCATGGGTTTTACGTGACTGTCTGCTCATTAATGTGAAACAAGGAAAAATAGGCCGTGCTTTCACTGTTTGTGCTCCTTGATGATCACTTGGCGGAGATTGTTTCAACTGCTGGAATAACTCCTCTGCTGACGCTTTTTTTTTGCCACCTGCGCTGTTCTGCTTGCCTCTGCGCTTGGCTGGGTGCATCTTTGGAACATTCCAAATGTTGTCGTATGTGTGCGTGGTTGTGTTCTGGATTCTCTGTTTTGTTCCCTCTTTCCTTGCTATATTTTGTCTCATTCTGGCAATCTGAGCTCTCGGAGCTATCTTCTCGTCCTTTTCTGGCTCCTTGGGCTCCTTTCTCAGCAGGTCACTGAGTTCAGCGTGCGGCCTTTGCTCTCTTCAACTGTTAACATGCACGGGCCCATTTATAAACATTTGAGAATCAACGGCTATTCCATCACTATAAAGTTGATGCTTGCAGGCCCGTCGCCATTCGAAGGCCAACGGCTATTTCACTGCCTTAAATTTGACGTTTGTGTGTCCGTCACCGAACGTTTGAACCTCCTACGGCTAGTTCGCTATGCTGAATTTTGATGTCTTCGGGACCGTTACCCCTTTGGCAATTTCTTCGGCTTCTCGTAATTGAACCTTCCTTGGATTTCTTTCGAACAAAAGTCCGAAAGAATCTCTTGTCTTGTCTTTTCTTTGGATTTCCTTCGGACAGAAAATCCGAAGGAATCCTTTGCCCTTCGCTCTCTTCTTGAATTCCTTCAGACAAAATATCCGAAGGAATTCTTTCGGACATTTCGTCTGAAGGAAATGTGCCTTTGGATTTTCCCTTGGATTTTCTTTGGACAAAAGTCCGAAGAAATCTTTTGTCCCTTTCTTCTTTCGGTCTTTTCTTTCGGGAAATTCCTTCGACAAATTGCTTGTGAATTTCTTCGGACAAAATGTCTGAAGGAATTCCTTCGGGCACTTTGCCCAAAGGAATTCATCCTTTGGCTCCACGTGGATTTTCTTCGGACCAAAAGTCCGAAGAAATCCTTTGCTTTCAATTCCTTCAGATTTCCCTCGGGACAAAAGTCCGAAGGAAATCGTTTGTCTTTTGCATGGATCTCTTCCGAAGGAAAACTTACCTCTTGGCCTTTGCCTTTTCATTTTTCTGAAGGAAAACTCTGCCCCTTTTCTGCCTTGTTCACTTTCCCAAAGGTGTTCACTGCCTTCCGCAAGGGCGCCTTGGGTCAAAATTACCCTTCGGACCATGCTTGAACGTTCCCGTTTGCCCCTGACTGCCCTCTGCAAGGGCTCTTGACCTTCGAGGCTTTGTAAAAGACTCGTACTTATTTGAAACTAGCTCCTTCTTTTGTCAATAGAAGACCTGTCCAAGGCAATTGCCCAAAGCGAAATAAGCTCCGAAATAAGCTCCATATCAAGCCGAGAACCTACAGGCTTGGATCTCTCAACTCTTTATAAGACCAGGACTATTGCAAAGGGAAATGGAGCATTTGCAATAGTGTTGATGCATCCAACATTGACGGCTCAGAACAACAGGGAAAGGAGACCAACTTTTGGTCTGCTGGGCCAAAAATGGTCAACAATAAGGCACATACTATTTCACCTTGAAGAAATGTCTCGGCCTCTTTGTCATCCATTGTACTTTTGATCATCTTCAAGTGGTTAAACTTGCAAAGAAGGTATGGCTTTGATATCAATTGTTAGAGGTATAATCACTGAGAGGGGGGTGAGTCAGTGATGCAAGATAATTTAAACTTTAATTCTAATCTTTTCAAACCCTTAATCAATCACCACAAACATTTATAAAGCATACAAGTCATTCATAACAATGAACAAGGAAGATGATGCAAGATCAAACACACAACACATGAATTATGTGGGAAACCCTCATTGGGAATAAAACTCACTTTCAAGTCTGCAAACACATGGACTACTTGTCCTATAAAATAATCACAAACATGAGACCTTTTAGTGAAGCACCGAGTTCACAAGGAGCACCCATCCCTAAGCATAAACAAGCACGAACTTGGTCTTGATGTTGAGCACCAACACAACACCTATGAAATCAACAGCAATAGAACTCTAATTGCCTTTCAATTTGATGGAGAAACAATGTATAAGACCTCTCTTTCAACCCTTCACACTCTCAAACTTGCCCACACAAGCAATGCATCTAAAACACCCTTTTGGATCACTCAAGACCTCTTCGCTCATCATCAATTATCAATCCTACAAGTACACTGTTATGACATCATAATTATGACCTACAGGTCATACACAAAATCATCAACTTGCACTGCTCTTCAATTCATCCTCGAGGCACACTCACTCTTTTTCTTCATTCGCCTCACAGCTTCTCTTTTTATTCACAACAAAATCACTAGAAACCATCACCTTTGATTTCTCTCTTTATAGAGCCTTAATGAATATCATCTTTTTGGTCGGCCATAAGACTTGCCTTAACCCTTAAGGCTTTTATCGCACAAAAACAGAGTTCAATGCCACCCTCATAGGTCGACCATAGCATCCATGGTGTAATGTCCCCTTCCAGTTGACATCTCTCAATACTTGAGATTAGCCTATTATGTGGCCCTCGTAGGCTAATATGGAGGATAGAGGGTCTTGTTGAGGTATGGCTTGGCTTCAATTATCAGAATTTTTCAGTTTGGCTTTCGTTCGAGGTTTTTTGGACGCCATTTGCTTGACTTACTATTTTTAGTAAGTGGAGACACTCAATGGAGCACCCCTGCTATTTTTAGCAGTATGGTTTGGTCATATGCAGATTCAGTCACTTATCATCTGGGTTCAGACGGCTTGTCATTTGGACTTATATTGAGGGAGATATTAATATTTATTTGCCAAAATAAATATTAATTTAATTGAAGCTTATATTATAGAATTATAATTTAGATTTATGTTATAACTTAAGTGACTTAATGAAGGGGTCGACCATCATGAAGAAGGGGTCATATTTCAATTAATTATTATAATTAAATGGGCACCCAAACTATTGGAAAATTAAAAGTGAAATTCAAAGTTAATTTAAAGGATGCTTTGGAAGGAAATCAGCTTGCTTGAGGGCATATAAGGTTTTCTTTTGAAGAAATTCAGAATTATTGCATTTTGAGAACATTTTTGAGGAGTTTTGAACTTGCTTGGAGAACGAGGGTTTCTACTTGCAGCAGCGATTGAAGAACGTAGTTCTTCTATGAGCAACCATCTGAGCTGGTGAAATACTCAGTGAACTTGGTGATTTTGGGGGGTCTCAATCAGAGGCTATTCGATATTTCAATTGGATGAATTTGGTGAAGTTTGGATCAGATTTAAGAGACTGGAGTTGCAAATTATTTTCTAATTGAAAGGGATTATTTTCTAATTGAAAGGGATTATTTTCAGAGGTTTTATTTGCCGCTACAGTACTGTGAATAGTGACGTGCTACAGTACCCATGAATAGTGATGTGTTATAGTACTCGTGAATAGTGATGTGCTACAGTACCCATGAATAGTGATGCGCTATAATATCGTGAATAGTGACACGCTATAGTATCGTGAATAGTGACATGCTACAGTACATGTGAATAGAGAGGAATTGCTGGTCATAGAAGACAAAGTGTTCGCAACTTCTTTTGGAGGTAAACATATGATGGTATCTGCAGATCACAATCATATCAGGGTCATTCAATTATCGGAATTTGTTTTTTTCATATTGTATTTATTATCAATAAGGCCTTGGACTCTTATTCAGTGAATGTAATAATATATGGCAATAAAAGAAGTCTCAATATTGTTCAAAATTTATTCTCAATAGACTAGTTTTACTTTCAGTATGTGTTTTTTTGTTCAAACCCCCTGAAACCACAAAAAAAACTCTTAAAACTTTCAAAACAAAACAAAAAAAAGTGAAGTTCAGCAGTAGAACCTGTGAAGGGTTCTTACATTGGTATCAGAGCTAAATCCTGCCATCCTGAGGGTTTAGTTATTACATGCCGCCAGAGGAGGGTGGTTCACACAGGTATTATACACGCAGGAGAGCCTTACTTGAAGGCGAACAGGGTTTAGAACCACAACCAGTCATCATGGGTGACAGGCGTGAGGGTAGCCCACCCAGAGGCAACAGGAATAATGATGATCAGGATACCAGAGATTTCTTCTGTGCTATGGTTACAGGACAACAGCAAATGGTGCAGGCATTACAGGCACTCACTATTATGGTAGAAAGGTTGAACCCACCTGTTAGACAGAATGGGGAACAGGGAGATAATAGGAGTGCTACAGGGAATCAGAGACCACAGCGGACCCATTCTAGAACAATTGATAGGCCTACACGCCCTACATTTGTTCCGGAGGAGCCAAAAGAAGCTCCGGTAGAGGAGGTGGCAAGAGACCCCATATTTGCAGATGCACTCATGGCTGCAAATGATGAATGGGAATTATTAGTTCCTCAGGTTCGGGAGAGGATGAGCTTTGAACGCTTTGTAAATCAGAGGAGAGCATTACAGGTTACTCACACAGGATAGGAGGCCTAGAGGTCAAAATAGTGAGCTTAAGAGGGCTACAGTTAAGATTTCTTTGACTACTTTTGATGGTAGTAGCAAGATGACAACGCAGGCTTGGATTCACAAGCTTGACACTTTCCTGGCACTGAGACCTATGACAGAAGTGGAGGCAATAAAATATGCCACACTACATTTAGAGGGAGCTGCACATGATTGGTGGTACCATGGGATGGTTACCCTACAACATAACCAGGTGGCTTCATACCAGGACTTTGTGGACAGGTTGGTAGAGAGATTTGATAAGAAGGATCCAGAAGTCTACTTCAGGGAGTTGGCATAGTTGAGACAGACAGGCGGATTGGAGTATTTCATTAGTGACTTTCAGAGACAATCCGTTATGGTGCCAGATATCTCAGATAGGAGATTGGTTGTTTTGTTCACCGAGGGATTATCCGAACCACTGAAGGGTTGGGTAAAAGCCTTTGATCCTCTTTCACTACAGGAAGCGATGAAGAAGGCACATAGCGTGGAACTTGTAGCTCCATTTAGCAAGTCCAATTCCAGGAGTACTTCATTTAAGGACAACAAGGGATTCAATAAAAATAGAGAGAAATCTGATTTTAAGAGTGATTCAAAGGGAAAATCAGCAGCACCCTTGGATCATGAGACTCTTAATGATTTGCGCAGGGAGAAGCTTTGCTTTTACTGCAAGGGTTCCTATGATGCTAACCATGATTGCCCTTTGCGGCCTAAGGGTAAGGCCAATAGAGTTATGTGGGCTTATTATGAGGATTCGGAATCTGAAAATTCCGGATAGCAGGAGAGTTCTGAGGAGTCAGAGTCAGAGGCTTCAGAGCCTAAGGTGGTGGCAGAGTCAGAGATCCAGCGCCAAGAGGCACGGTTGTTTAGCATACAGCAGGAGGGATCTTTCAGACTTCGTGGAGTTTTGGCTGGTCAAAAGGTTATCACCCTTTTAGACACAGGTGCCACCCATAATTTTATTGATGCCAGATTTGTGGAGAGGCGTGGGCTTATAACCGAAGAGTTTGAGGGCATTCGGGTTAAGGTGGTTGATGTTTACACTCTCAAGTGTGACCGTATGATTAAGGATCTTCCTTTGTGCCTGAATAATTATGAATTCAAGGCTGATTATTATGTGGTAAATATGGGTGATATTGATATAGTCTTGGGCATGAAGTGGCTTCATTCTCTTGAGGAAGTTATACTTCACCTTAAAGACATGGAGATCCGGTTCGAGGTGGATGGGAAGACTCATATACTGAAGGCCATCCGAGACAGTAACATCAGGACTATTTCCTTTCGACGAATGGAGAGACTTATGCGTCATGACATGGTTGAGTGGGCTGCCGAGTGTTCTTTGATGCCTACACAGGAGGGACAGCATAAGACCGAGTATCATCTTGACATTCAGCAGTTGAGAGTTAAGCATGGGAAGGTTTTCAGTGACCTTCCACCAGGGAGACCTCTAGACAGGGGTATTGAGCACATCATAGAGCTTGAGGAGGGCGCCAAGCCCGTCATGATTACTCCTTACTGACACCCAAAGCGGCTTAAGGATGGGATAGAGAAGACTATCAAGGCGTTGCTTGCTATGGGTCACATTCAACTGAGTAAGTCGCCATTTGCTTCTTTAGTTGTTCTAGTGAAGAAGAAAGATGGTACTCTTCGTATGTGCATAGATTATAGGATCCTGAATAAGAGGACTATCAAGAACAGAAATCCCATACCCCGTATAGATGAGCTTATTGATGAGCTTCATGGTGCCTGTTACTTCTCGAAGATAGACTTGAGATCGAGATATCATCAAATTAGAGTTCATGAACAGGATGTTGAGAAGACCGTATTTCGTTGTCATTGTGGACACTTTGAGTTTGTGGTTATGCCATTTGGGCTAACCAATGCTCCAACGACATTGCAGTCCACCATGAACAGGGTCTTCCATTCACAGTTGAGGAGATATGTACTTGTCTTCTTTGATGATATATTTGTCTACAGCAGGACATGGCAAGAGCACTTGGCTCATTTGGATACAGTACTCAGCACTTTGGATAGGGAGTTTTTGTATGCCAAGGAATCCAAGTGTGATTTGGGGATGATTGAGTTATACTTAGGCCATATTATCGGTGCAGAGGGAGTGCGGATGGATTTTGAGAAGATCCGTGCTATCATAGATTGGCCTACTACTGAGAACCTTACACAGTTGCGAGGATTTCTTGGGTTATGTGGTTTCTATCGCAGATTTGTCAGTAGATATTCAAGCCATGTAGCACCTATGACAGATTTGTTGAAAAAAGGTGCATTCATTTGGACTCCTGAGGCACAGGAGTGTTTTGTGAGGTTCAAGGAGCTATGACTACATGTCCAGTGTTGGCACTGCTAGATTTTACGAAGCCTTTTGAGCTTCAATGTGATGCTTCTGGTGAGGGCATTGGAGCGGTGCTTATGCAGGACAAGCACCTGATTGCTTATGAGAGTAGGAAGCTCAGAGGACCGGAGAGGGTTTACAGTATATATGATAAGGAAATGCTGGCCATAATGCATGCCTTGGTCAAATTCAGGGAATATTTAGTGGGCAGTAAGTTTTGTATTAAAATTGATCATAATAGCTTGTGGCATTTCCTAGGACAGCGAGATTTAAATGACTGTCAGCAAAAGTGGGTAAGTTACAGAGATATGACTTTGACATCACCTATGTCAAAGGTACACAGAATGTTGTTGACGCTCTTTCATGCCGGCCTCATCTGAGTTCTATGGTACAGATTGCAGAGGATTGGAGGCACCTGATTGTGGCAGAGTATGCCAAGGATACATGGGCATCTGGCATTGTTGAGGGATCTATTGTGGACACCAGGTACACACTAGTAAATGAGTTGATCATTTACAAGAACAAGATTTTCTTGATCCTAGGGTCAAAGATGAACACCATTTGCGAGCTTTCCATGATGTACCTATAGCAGGGCATCCCGAGTACTTTAAGACATACAGACAAGTTCGAGAGAGAATTACATGGAAGGGGCTTAAGGCAGATGTTCTTCAGTATGTGCGAGATTGCCATGTTTGTCAGCAAAACAAGCAGGGGAACACATATCTGGCAGGGTTGTTGCAGCCACTTCCGGTTCCTGATAGGAAGTGGGAATCCCTGTCAATGAATTTTATATCGGGCTTGCCTAAAGCCCAAGGACGTGATTGCATATATGTAGTTGTGGATCCGTTGACGAAGTATGCCCAGTTCTTTCCGATCACCACTAGTTACACAGCGACACAGGGAGCAGAGGTATTTTTCCGTGAGGTTTTCAGATTACATGGGTTGCCTCGGAGCATAGTTAGCGACAGGGATAGTCAGTACCTGAGTCACTTTTGGCAGGAGGTGTTCAGACTTTGTGGGACCGAGCTTACACCGAGCACCAGTTACCACCCCTAGACCGATGGTCAGACGGAGATAGTAAACAAATGGGTGGAAGGCTACCTCAGGAATTACATAGCAGGGCAACAAAAGGCATGGGTTAAGTGGATATACTTATGTGAGTATTGTTACAATACCACTTAGCACATCACCATTCAGATGTCCCCATTCATGGCATTGTATGGGTATGAGGCGCCTAGTTTTCTTGATTTGCTATTGAGTAACAGTAAAGTGCCTAGTGCGGGAGACTTATTGCAGGAGAGCCACGACATTATGAGGGCTCTTAAGGAGAATATTGCTAAGGCACAAAATCAGCAGAAGCAGTATGCAGATCAGAAGAGGACCGAGAGATCTTTTGAGGTGGGAGACATGGTATATTTCATGTTGCAGCCCTATCGACAGTCTACTCTCAGGAAGAGTGGATCAGAGAAGCTCAAGCCACGGTACTATGGTCTTTTCAAGATAGTTAGGCGTGTTGGAGAGGTGGCTTATGAGCTAGAGCTTCCAGCGGATAGGAAGGTCCACAATGTTTTTCATGTGTCACGCCTCAAGAAGGCGTTAGGACATCGTGTGGACATCATGATGAGGGAAAGTACCCATAATAGTGACGTGCTATAGTACTCATGAATAGTGATGTGCTACAGTAGCCATGAATAGTGATGCACTATAGTACCGTGAATAGTGATGCGCTACAGTACCATGAATAGTGACATGCTACAGTACATGTGAATAGAGAGGAATTGCTGGTCATAGAAGACAAAGTGTTTGCAGCTTCTTTTGGAGGTAAACATATGATGGTATTTGCAGATCAGAATCATATCAGGTTCATTCAATTATCGAAATTTATTTTTTTCATATTGTATTTATTATCAATAAGGCTTTGGACTCTTATTCAGTGAATGGAATAATATATGGCAATAAAGAAGTCTCAATATTGTTCAAAATTTATTCTCAATAGACTAGTTTTACTTTCAGTATGTGTTTTTTTGTTCAAACCCCCTGAAAACACAAGAAAAAGCTCATAGAACCTTCAAAACAAAACAAAAAAAAGTGAAGTTCAGCAGTAGAACCTGTGAAGGGTTCTTACACATGGTTCACCCCTAAGCAACCAAACCTTTCAAATAGGCCTTAGTAGCCATTATAGGTCTCATGGAGACATATTCACCTCTTTAGCACTTCACTGAGCAATTTAGGAACACAAGACTTTATCCAAATGCATAGGTTTATTCCACATGACCCCTAAGACAACTTCAAGTGATTACATCCATCACTAAACTCCTCTGAATATGCACAATCTACTCAAACAATAAGTCTTGTATACAAGAACACCATGAACGAACAAACAATCAACTTCTAAGCATTTGTTCATACTGAATATGGATTGGTCAAACCTCCAAAATTCACACAGATGGTCCTAATGGAGTCTACAATATTCTCCAATTGATAAATCATCATGAAACATACAAAACTCATCAATACAAACCCAAATATCCTTCTCGGGTCCTTTGTAGAAGATGGTCAAACACAGCCAAATTTGGAGCTCAATAACTGTAATTGTATGAATAGTCAAACCTTCTAGCCAACTTTGTTGGATATGGCTTGGAGTCCTTTACAACTTTTCTTTTTATACTACTGTCAAATTCGTTATACATCAAAAGTTATGGCTTAAAAAATACAAACTGGTTTTCCTTTGTTAATTTAAATTCTAACGGTCACTGTGTAATACAAAAACATCAAACATGTGTCTTCATCTCGTGCCCCCTGGAAACTTGATCAAATATGCTCCGTCAATCTCCTCAGATTCTCCTAGCCTTTACTTGCAATCGTTGGCCGTTGATCTTTGATCCATGCCTCCGAGATTGTGACACTTGGCAGTCCCGCATGCCTTTTGTGTCCCCTCTTGTTTAATGCTCCTATGCCACTTGACAGTCCTGCGTGCCTCCTGTGCTTATTGATTTGATTTGCACCGTTGATCTGTAGCTAAACCATCGTGTTTGTGACATATGTCACTATCGTGTTCAATCTCAGAAACCTTTGACTTATTGACCTCGTGCTCGCCGTTAGATCATCTACACGATTGAAAGCATGCCGTTAGATCCTTGATTCGAACAATTGATCAGATCGAGCTAGGTTTTGACACTTGGCAGCCCTGTATAAAGGTCACTTGATATTGCAAATTTGGCTAAGTATGGGAAACATTGCAATTTGCATGAAAGGCCAACTTTGCACCTCGATCTCTTTTGCTTCACACAACCTTATGACTTGAAACTTGGACCATATAAACTAGGCTCAAACTTGAACACCACCATGTGATCAACTCCTTATGATACGACCACATGTGCGAATGCTGATGTCATCAATCTACTCATTCAGCTTGATTTGCCAAGATGACTAGGAGAAGCTAGACATCCATATGACTTCTCTGATGAATTCCTTTTACTTCCATAAGCACTCCAAGCACTCAACACTCCATAGGGTCTCTTCAACATGAACATAACAACAACAAGATTCTCTATCATCCCAAAGACCTGCACACATGATATGCACTCTCAAATCCACTTGGAACCTATCACTTTGTCATTAATGCATTATGTACTCAGATCACCTTTACATCAATGACAATCAATGCATCTCAATAACATGCTCAACAATCTCCCCCTTTGTCATTAATTACAAACACCTTTCAAAATGCTCTCTCCTAGAGTGAACAACTCCATTTTTGAACTTTCTCTCCCTTTGACATTAATGGCAAAGGGTTTCTTTCTCAACATGCCAACTTGATTCTTGGACCTGATAAACTGTTCATAGAGCTTAGAAAGCTCCTCCTAACATCATGCTCATCTCATATAACCTGTGCTCAAACCATACTCAACTACACCAACTCTTTGAAAATTGAAACATCTCACATATGCTCCCCCTCACTCTATGCATACCTTGCATATTATCAATTGAAGAGAACATACCTCTATCTGAATTGCTCCTTGATACTTACATTATAGAAAACATGTCCAAACTTCACATACTCCTCAAGAAACCTGAGTTAACTCCCCCTAACTCCAAATACCTTCTAATGATTTATAGATAAGGAGATGACTCCCAAGCTTTGTTTTAGATATTCAAATGTTGTCTTTGTCAATGGTTTAGTCATAATATCTGTAAGTTGTTCTTTTATAGGCACATACTCAGACTTAAGACTTTGATTACTCACTTGTTCTCTCAAAAAATGATATCTAATAGGAATGTGTTTAGTTTTTGAATGTATAACAGGATTCTTGGAGATACTAATTGCACTAGTATTATCACAATAGATAGGACAAGGTCCATTTTGTCTTACCTTATAGTCTTTCCAAGGTTTGTTTCATCCACATTACTCGAGTACAACAAGAACTAGTAGCTATATATTCAACTTTTGCAGTTGATAGAGATACAAACGCTTACTTCTTGCTTAGCCAAGACACCAAGCATTCACCCATGAAGAAAATACCACAACTGGTACTCCTGTCATCTACACATCTTGTCCAATCTGCATCAGTTTATGTCTTTAGAGTGAATTCTTTGCTCTTAGGGCCATAAACCATACTCTTTTGTGCTTTTGAGATACCTCAAGATCCTTTTAACTGCTTTCAAGTGAGATTCTCTAGGATCATCTTGAAACCTTCCCACAAGGCCTACTGCTTGCATGATATCAGGGGTAGATGCAATAGAGTATAAGAGACTTCCAGTCATGGATCTATACAAATTTTGATCAACTTTTGGCGAGTCATCTTGTTTACTTAACTTGCATCCTGCGATCATTGGAGTACTCATTAGCTTACAATTCAACATGTCAAACTTCCTTAGCATATCCTTGATGTATTTTGTCTGTGAAATGAATATACCTGCATCAAATTGGTTAATTTGTAATCCTAAGAAGGAAAGTTCTCCCAACATTGACATTTCAAACTCAGTCTTCATAGCATCTACACGTTCTCTACTCATGTCATTGTCAGAACCAAAAACTATGTCATCAACATAGACTACAACTTGTAATTGATGAGAGCCATCTGTCTTAATGTACAAATTACTGTTAACTACCCCTCTTTTGAAGCCTTGAATCAATAGATACTCGTTTAATCTGTCATACCAAGCTCTAGGAGCTTGTTTAAGACCATATAAAGCCTTGTTTAGTTTGCAAACACAGTCTTGCTTACTTGTTATTGAAAAACCTTTGGGTAGCTCAATGTAAACTTCTTCATCTAAATTGCCATTCAAAAATGTAGATTTTACATCCATTTGGTAAACTTTGAAACCTTTGAAGCTTGCATAAGATAAGAAGAGTCTAATTGCTTCCATTCTTGACATAGGAACAAATATCTCATCAAAATCTATCCCTTCAACTTGAGCATATCCTTTACATACCAGTCTAGCCTTATTTCTTGTGACCTCTCCTTTTGCATTCATCTTGTCTCTGAATATCCACTTGGTTCCTATCACATTTTTGTCATTTGGCCTTGGAACCAAACCCCATGTTTCATTCTTTACCATTTGATCAAGTTCCTCATCTATTTCACATGACCAATTTTCATCTTTGCTAGCTTCTAAGAATGTTTTAGGTTCAATCTTGTATAATAGAACTGTGTCTTGTTGATTCTGATTGACCAACATTCTCCTTCTAGTTTGTAGACTAGAATTCACATTTTCAATAACTTGAGAAACATGATGATCCTTATGTAATCTTCTAGAAGGAGTTTTAGTGTCCTGCCTTACCTCTTCTTCTTCATCATTTGATTGATTAGGTATGCCTTCATTATTTGAAATAGGATTCTCAATAGTGTCATTTATCTATAAGCTAGGCTTCTTGATGTCACCTACTTCTTCAACTCTTACATTAGAGCTTTCAACAATTTTGTGGAGTCTTTTATTTAAACATCTATAAGTAGAACTTATAGAGGAATAACCGAAGAAGATGCCTTCATTAGATCTTGAGTCAAATTTACCAAGATTTTCTTTATCTCTCTTGATAAAACACTTGCTCCCAAATACTCTAAAGTGTTTGACATTCGCTGCCTTATTCTTCCATAGCTTATATGGAGTCTTATCACCATTTACTCTTACTTGGCATCTGTTTAAGATGTAAACTGATGTATTAGCCATAGTTGGAATAACCATTTGGGGCGAGTACTCGCCAAGGGCCCAAAATGGGTAACCGACGATTATTCCCTCCACTTAGTTGAATAACTGGAATAACCGGTAAAGGCAAAAAATACTCAATTTTTAAAAAATAACATTACTTTTCTAGAAATTATGGAAACAAAATAGATGCAATGAGTCTGTAAAACATAGGGAAAGTAGTTTCTATTAGATTTGAAAACATAGAATGTATAGAATCGCATAATCATGTGAATACAACAAAGTTTCAAAGTACAAATAGACTTGTAGTCTTATACAAGAATCTACAAGACTACAAGTACAAATTACAATCATCTATAATTTTCTCTTTTCTGCCCTCTAAAAAATAAGGGAGGCTGTAAAACTTGTCCTCCCACTCGGTTGACATGCCTCGCTCTGTCTAGAAGGTTGCACCTGCCCCTGTGGCTCCACCTTCACCTCTATCTTTGCCTCTGCCTCATCTCGAAGGATTTTCTCCAATCCAATCTCTACTCCTATTTTAGCTGCACCCTCCATAACTTGCCTCTCGAAATCAACAATCTCCTTTGTGAACATGGGGGCCTCCTCCTGTGCAACGTAATCGTTGTAGGGATCGATCTCATCTAGATCGATAGGCTCCTCCAATGCGTTTTCCAACTTCTTTATACGAAGTTGAAGATTGTATTTTACAAACACCAAGTCATTGAGCCGTTGTTGACTCAACTTGTTGCACTTCTTTATGTGAATGGATTCAAACAAACTCCAATTGCACTCACATCAAAAAGCGCTACAAGGCTGAGATAAAACTCTGAGGGCTAGCCTTCGAAGATCTGGGGTATTTTCACCCCAATCTTCCCGCCATGACCTTGTAACCCTGTAAACAAGATATTCAATTTATTTTTAAGAAATTAATAATTGTAAATTTGTAAATATGTAATTGATAAGGTACAAGTACAACTGCAAATAAAGACTTCATTTTGTATTACCTGGTGACTGCGTGGTTCTTCTTTGGAAGACTAGTGTTGAAGAAAAGAGCCTTACTTTTCTCTGCTTGTAGTTCTGGATTTCTGAAATAATTAGGTCCCTCACCTCAATGTCAGGGGTCATACTCTCAATGCATGTTGAGAGTCCCTCCATAACCTCTCTACTACCATCTGTGAAGTGATCGGAGTTTGAAAACTTGAAGTTAAGGTAGTACCCCGCTGCATGGATGGGTTGGTGGAGTTGATTGTTCCACCTCCGATCAATCAACTCCTAAATGGGATCAAATCTAGCACGATTCCCTTTATAATAATGTTGCACTGCCTCTTTGGCCCTATCCATGGCCTCATAAACATATCCCATTGGTTTTTTTTCTCTATCAACCAATCATAAAACCTTCACCAAAGGCTCCGAAAGCTACAAAGTTACAAACAAATTAAAGTTAGACTTATTGTTACAAACTTATAGATAAATTATAAAAGAAAAACTTTAAAAAATTGAAAACAAGGGAAACTTCAAATTGAAATTGCAATTTCAAGTTACCTTCACAATCTCTATAGCTTTCATTTCGAAGGCCTCACTGAAAACTATCTTTGAAACCTTCGCTCCATCAGCTTTCTTCGAATAAAAGGACTCCATCCATGCTTGAGAGACAAATATTTGCTTCAAAGGAGTCAACAAATTACAAATACTTTGCAATGTAAGGAAGTTCATTGCAAACCTAGTGACCTCTGCTCGAATAAGCTCATTTCCTTTGGTTTGCTCTCTCATCAACCTGAGAACCCGATGGTGATTATAGATATACTTAGTTATTTCTCTGGTTTTTTCGACAACCGGTCTCACCCAATCTAGTTTGCCTATGTCCTCCAAAAGAAGGTCAAGACAATGTAACATACAAGGTGTCGAAAAGAGAGATGGATGTCTCTCCATAAGAAGTCTTCCAGCTGCCGCATCTGCTCATGCATTGTTTGTAATAATTTGGACAACATTCTCAATGCCCACCTCTAAGACCACCTCCTCTAGCATCAAACTCAAAGTTTCTACATTTTTTTTTTTATGCATCAATAGATTTCAAAAATATAAGCTCACCATTTGAAGACACCAGAAAGTTGATTAGGATGCAGTTTTTTCCATCTATCCATCCATCAGAAAGAATGGTGCATCCAAATTTATGCCACAATCTCTTTTGATCTTCAACCATCAACTTTGCATTTTCAACTGCATTCTTGAGCAACTTCCCACTCAAGTCTTTTTGAGAGGGTGCCTTGTACTTTTTCCCTGTAATTGTCAAAGCTGTAACCAAATATTCTGAGTACGGGTTGTTCACCATGTTGAAGGGAAAGTTGTTGAAGTACTAAAAATTTGCACATGCTTTATTTGCTTTTGCATGCACCTGTTTGTTCCAACATGTAGTTTCGAATGAAGGTTGTGCCCCAAGAGTGTTTCTAGGCACAAAGGAGTGTAGCTGAGATGAAAGTGTTGTAGATGTACCATGGCGCTTGCGTGGACCACAACTAGAGCCCACAATCTTTGTCATCGCTGTTGCTGATAGCACTGCTTGCATCTTTGCCCTCTTTAATTTATTTTCATCTAATGAAGCAAGTTCCGCCATCATCTCTCATTTCCCCTCTTCAGTGACATTGAGACAAGGTGTAACATTACGTTAAGTAATGCATGCAAGATGGTACTTCATGCGATTGATGCCTCTTGACATACTCTTCAAATAAAAGTTGCAAATCAAAACCGTCTGAGATGTTCCAACTCATGTAGCATATTTCCATGCACTTGTGCGAGCATGGGGGGAGCCAACTGGCTACCATTGACTGAATGTGAGCCTGATGCACTATTGGATGCCATTGCTTGCTACTGGATAACCTGCAAAATGCAACAATGTTAAAATCAATATAAAAAATAAAAAAAATAAAAGCATTAATGATTAAATACAAAATATTAATTAAAATACGATAAATAAATGATAATTATAAACTATAAAATAGAAACTAAAATGCGTATACAATTTACAATTTTAACGATCAAATTAAAAACATAATCTATAACGGTTATTTAACAGAATAATAAACAACAATTTTAAATAAATAATAAACACGAAATTTTAACGAGAATGCATAAAATTCGATAGAATGCATCAAATTTGTATACTAAGCAACAAAAATATTTATCAAACATGTATTTAATTAAATTACAAAACTTTACATGCTTGGAATTTTAAAAAATAAATAAATAAATGCATGAAATTTATAGAAATTCACGAAATGCATGTATTAAAAATGAAATTCATCAAATTCGTATACTAAGCATCACAAATATGTAGCAAACATGTTTTCAATTGCATAAGAATTTTTTTACATGCTTGGAAATTAAAAAATAAAAAAATGCATGAATTTTGACGAAAATTCATGGAATGCATGCAATTAAAATGGAATGAATAAAATTTGTATATTAATCATCACAAATATATCTCTAACATATTTTCAATTAATTTAGAATTCATTTCTATGCTTGTACATTTATTAAAAAAATGAATTAACCTAGAAATTTCTTGCTCAAATTTTCTCAATCCGTCTTAGAACACTCCAAATCTTGTGTGAGTGAAGAGTGAGGTGTGATGCATTTTATAACACTCTAATACGCGTTTGATGAGTGTTTGGGAGGTCAAAGACATGTTTCAGCGCGCTGGAGCCATCTAACTTGCGTGAGAATCATGGGACACAAACTTGGCGAGTAACCAATGGTTACTCACCGAGTCTTTTATTTTTTATTTTTTTCATTGTTTCGGCTGTTATGAGTGGCGAGTATTCACCACCGGGAATTCCTGTCGAGTAACCGGCCAACCGGCGGTTACTTGCCGATTATTCCAACTACGATCACAATATTAGCAGCTTTTTTCCAAAAACCATCTGATAGTTTGTAATCTTGAAGCATGGTTCTAGTCATCTCTTAGACAGTTCTGTTTTTCTTTTCAACTACCCCATTCTGTTGGGGTGTCCTAGCAGCAAAATATTGTCTTTTAATTCCTTGTTCTTCACAAAATTCATCAAACTTATAAGACCAAAATTCTCCTCCTCTCTCTGATCTCACACACTTGATTTTTGATCCTTTTTCATTTTCAACAAGAGCTTTGAATGCCATAGACTTTGCAAAAGCTTTTGATTTCTCTTTAAGGAAATATATCCAAGTCATCCTAGTGAAGTCATCAGTTAATAGCATGAAGTAGTTGTTACCTTCAATGCTTTGAGTTCTTGTAGGTCCACATAGGTCAGTGTGGATTAACTCTAATGGAACTGTGGTGAAATTCTCTTTAGGTTTGTAGCTTCTTTTGGTTTGCTTCCCATGAAGGAATGCCTTGTAAAGAACATGAAGAATCTTAGTGATTTTAGACATATGCCTTACTAGCCCTTTTGAACTGATCCTTACCAAATTGTCAAAGTTCAGATGTCCAAGTCTTCTATGCCAAAGCTAACTTTCCTCTAATTGATTCATGAAGCACTCCTCTCTATTGGATTCATGGAATATATACAAGTTATCTGTCTTGTGAATGTTTGCAACTAATTTGCCAGACTTGGCTCTTCTCATTTCACAACCTTTGTCATGAAAAGTCAGAGAGTTTCCTTGTTTACACATTTGGCTAACAATTAGAAGATTGTGTTTCAAACCTTCTACATATAGAACATTTTCAGTTCTAGTGTGACCATTATCCAAGTTTATAGAACCTTTCCCAACTTTGTTAGCAGAATTGTTGTCACCAAATCTTATTGAGCTTGAATCGTGCTTTTTGAGAGAGATAAACTTGCTCTTGTCTTCTATCATATGACTTGAGCATCCACTGTTTATGTACCATTTCTCGTTTTCATCCTCTTGAGTATGCAAGGCAGTTTGAACAAACATTGATTCTTCTTTTGGTGAACTTTCTAAATCCTGCTTCTTCTTTTCTTCAATCTTGGATTTGTCTTTCTTGAACCATTTGATGGTGTCAATGACTTCAATGTCTTTTTTCCAAAAGTCTCTCTTGCAGTACTTGGCTATATGTCCATGTTGATTGCATTTATAGCATAGAACCTCATTTCTGCTCCTTAAAGGGTAAGTACAGTCCCTATATCTATGACGATATTCATTACAAGTATAACAATATCCATTGAAGACGTAACTATAATTGTTCATGTCAGTCATCCCCTTAGCTTGACCATCATTCACCCAAGTCTTCACATCCTTGAATTCTTTGGTAGAGCTAGAATTCTGCTTATTTTTAGATAAAAGCGCATCTATATATGTCATAGCTTTACCTTCCAAATTATTCATCCTTTGATTCATGCCTTTATTCATCATGTCTTGCAAATTCTTGAGTGTTGGCATTAGTTTATCTATTTGTGTCTTCACACCATTAATGCTTGCAATAATCTTATGATACATTGAGGAAGTCAGGTTTGAATTCTTACTCCCTTTCATGTTTTTCAATCTTTCAATCTCTTTCTCTAGACATTCATTCACTTCCTTTATATGTTTGATCTCTCATAAGGCACATACTATTTCACCTTGAAGAAATGTCTCGGCCTCCTTGTCATCCATTGTACTTTTGATCACCTTCAAGTGGTTAAACTTGCAAAGAAGGTATGGCTTTGATACCAATTGTTAGAGGTAGAATCATTGAGAGGGGGGGTGAATCAGTGATGCAAGATAATTTAAACTTTAATTCTAATCCTTTCAAACCCTTAATCAATCACCACAAGCATTTATAAAGCATACAAGTCATTCATAACAATGAACAAGGAAGATGATGCAAGATCAAGCACACAACACATGAATTATGTGGGAAACCCTCATGGGGAATAAAACTCACTCTCAAGTCTGCAAACACATGGACTACTTGTCCTATAAAATAATCACAAACATGAGACATTTTAGTGAAGCACCGATTTCACAAGGAGCACCCATCCCTAAGCATAAACAAGCATGAACTTGGTCTAGATGTTGACCACCCACACAACACCTATGAAATCAACAGCAATAGAACTCTAATTGCCTTTCAATCTAATGGAGAAACAATGTATAAACCCTGTTTCTCATCCCTTCACACTCTCAAATTTGCATATGCAAGCAATGCATCCAAAATAACCTTTTAGATCACTGTAGACCTCTTTGCTCATCCTCAATCTTTAATCCTGCAAGTACACTATTATTGCATCAGAATTATGACGTAAAAGTCATACACAATCCTCAACCTGTTCTACTCTTCAATTCGTCCACTAGACACACTCATTTTCTTCATTCGCCTCACAACTTCTCTTTTTATTCACAACAAAATCATTAGAAACCATCACCTTTGATTTCACTCTTTATAGAGCCTTCATGAATATCTTCTTGGTCGTCCATAAGACTTGCCTTAACCCTTAAAGCTTCTATCACACAAAGACATAGTACAATACCACCCTCATAGGTTGACCATAGCATCCATGGGTCAACCTTAAGCAGCCACACCTTTCAAATAGGTCTTAGTAGCCCTTATAAGTCTCATGGAGACCTATTCACCTCTTAGGCACTTCACCAAGCAATTTAGGAACACAAGACCGCATCCAAATGCATAGGTCTATTGCGCATGACCCCTAAGACACCTTCAAGTGATTACATCCATCACTACACTCTGAATATGCACAATCTACTCAAACATTAAGTCTTATATACAAGAACATCATGAACGAACAAACAGTCAACTTCTAAGCATTTGTTCATATTGAAGATGGATTGGTCAAACCTCCAAAATTCACACAGATGATCCTAATGGAGTCTACAACATTCTCCAATTGATAAATCATCATGAAACATCCAAAACTCATCAATACAAACTCAAACATCCTTCTTAGGTCACTTGCAGAAGATGGTTAAACACACAATCAACTTTGGAGCTCAATTACTGTAACTGTATAGATAGTCCAACCTTCTAACCAACTTTTCCGGATTTGCCTTGGAGTCCTTTACAACTTTGCTTTTTGTACGAATATCAAATTCGTCATACATCAAAATTTATAGCTCAAACAATACAGACTGGTTTTTCTTTGTTAATTTAAATTCCAACGGTCATTGTATAATGCAAAAATGTCAAACATGTGTGTTCATCTCGTGCCCCTTGTAAACTTGAACAAATACGCTCCGTCGATCTCCTCGGGAGTCTCCTAGTCTTTACTTGCAATCGCTGGTCGTTGATCTTTAATCCATGCTTCTGAGATTGTGACACTTGGCAGTCCCGTGTGGCTTTTGTGTCCCTTGTTTAACGCTCTTACGCCACTTGGCAGCCCTACGTGCCCCCTGTGCTTATTGACTTATTGACTTGATTTTCATGATCGATCTGCGGCTAAATCATCGTGTTTGTGACCTATGTCACTATCGTGTTCAATCTCAAAAATGATTGACTTATTGACCTTGTACTTGTCGTTAGATGTTCATTTGCACGATTGAACACTCACTGTTAGATCCTTGATTTGAACAATTGATCCGATCGAGCTAGGTTTTGACACTTGGCAGCCCTGTATAAAGGTCACTCGATATTGCAAATTTGGCTAAATATGGGAAACACTGCAATCTGCTTGGAAGGCCAACTTTGCACTTCGATATCTTTTGCTACACACGACCTTATGACCTAAAACTTGGACCATAGAAACTAGGCTCAAACTTGAACACCACCATGTGATCAACTCCTTCTGGTACTGCCACACGTGCGAATGTTGATGTCATCAATCTGCTCACTCACCTGATTTGCCAAGATGACTAGGAGAACCTAGACATTCATATGACTGCTTTGATGAATTCCTTTCACTTCCACAAGCACTCCAAGCACTCATAACACCCCATAGGGTCTCTGTAACATGAACATAGCAACAATAACATTCTTTATCATCTCAAAAACTTGCACACATGATATGCACTCTCAAATCCATTTGGAACCTATCACTTTGTCATTAATGCGTTATGTACTCAGATCACCTTGGCATCAATGACAATCAATACATCTCAAGAACATGCTCAACAGGATTTGTGTGTGAACCAAATAAAATGTTAAATAGACAAGAGACATATATAAGTTACATACTTATCATATAAAAATTAAGATGGTTAAATAATATTAGGAGTTAGCAGTATATTACTGGTAAATAAAATTTTAAATAGAGCTGACAAAAATAGCCTTTTGATCATAATGGGTATTAAATGTGAACAGAATCTAAACTGAGCACTGACTATTGGGTCAGTTTGCGTAATGCCTAGCACCAGCTTTTGGCTAATCCCAGAGAAGGGGGTTTCAAAGGGCATACCACAGATGACATAATTTTAGCACTCCTGAAACACGTATCAATGCATGCAATGTTTTAACTTCTGAAGGATGTCAGAATTTATTCCTTGTGTGACACTGTTACTGGCCAACAAATTTACGAAGTTTGTATTTGTTTCACATGTTATTTTCGTATATATGAGCTCTTATATTCATATGACAATTAATGTTGATGTGAACATCATTTGCATTTTTGATCAAGTGAAATACAAAGTATCCTATTCGCTTTTTGCATTATCTACATACAGAAAATAGTCTGATTTGGACCTGATTGTGCAGAGGAGATGCAACATAATGCATAACTACCTGCCTAAAGTAGGGACTCTAGGACATGAAACGGTATACCGAACATGCTCAGTGCAGGTGCAGTTACTTCATTTTCTCAACATTATTGTAATGTCATTCTTGTATTTCATCTTTAGTTGCTTCAATTTTGCATCCTTGATGCTTAAACTATACACAGTGGGGGGTGATAAAGGATAATTATTTCCAAGACCTCACTAGCAGGAAGCTTTTTTCAAAGACCTATGGATAAGTTTATTTTCATACAGGCAGCAGTGAGGCATTTCTTTCCTGAGATTTGTGCATTTTAAAATTTCTTAATCTGAGCACTTTATGATGCTTAATTACTTGGAAGGCTTGCCTAGAAGCATGTTGGTTCACCTAGGAGCGTATTCTTTACTTCGAATTTACAGTATATCTACTCTTATTTAGAAGAAGGGCATGCCCTTCTTTCATATTTGAATTTTTAACCTGGTCCTTAAATCTTTTCATGGGTTTAATGCAAGTAGAATTCTGGACAGCAACAATTGTCTAGTCCATAATATTTCTTCAACTTGTAGTTGGATTTACAAGGCAATGCTCAAGTGGCATTTTATTGTGAATTTTATATTTTGTTACTAGATTCTTGTTCTTACAAATTTCTGCATAACACAAGTTTAGGGCTCTGCAAGAGTCTTCATCTTCATGTATACTACATGCATGAATTGTAATGCTTGCAAACACTCTGGCTCTTGCCGCCTATTCTTTTTGTATAGACATTATGAGACAAAATTTTGAAAGAAACTCATTGGTGGTGGAAAAATTGTTCAATTCTAGTATTAAAAGGATTGAGATAGTAAATGACTTACCTTATGCACTTAAATTAGAAAAAAGAGATCTGCAAGTTTCATGCTACAAATACCTGATGTATTCTCTTCAACAACCCCCCAACATACCAAAAAGCTAATCCCTCTCGATGAGTGAGCTGATTCAGACTTGAGATTCCTTCTAAGAGGAGGCCATGGCCTCCTCAGATCTCTTGCTTGCTACCTCCTCAGCTGGGCCTGATTTCAAAACAGTAGTTTCACAAGACAATCCTCATATCAGCAAGACAGAAATGCAAAACAAATTGTAATATCATGCTCATCGTACCATAACCAGGCCATCCTTTCCAACAAAAAAACCAATGTATGTTACCTGAAAATGGAAACCCTACCAAAGGTCTCACTCTCTCTTGATGATATGGAAAACAAGCTGTGGTACTTCAAAGAAAAAGCTCTCCTATGCAGGTTCATGGGTGTCGGAAAACAGGAAACCCTCTGGCTCAGTGGATATCCTTGTGATGCCAAAAGGATACTTCATGGCTATTTTTAGCTTCAGAGAAGAGAGTTAAATATCCTTTTTAGGGAGGATTCTAGTTTATGATCAAATCCTGGTTGTTTATGAAACATTGATCCCAGTTTTCAATCAAACTGAAGATCTTCCAAGTATTGTCAGTGTTTGGGTTCGACTTCCATTACTACCCAGTGAATACTGGCACAAATCATATTCCATTACTATCCAGTGAAAATTACAACATCCAAATTCAGAAGAAATCCGGGAGTTCTTAACTATGCTAGAATATGCATGAACTTGGAGTTAGAAAAGCCACTACTAGACAAAATAGTCTTGGATATGAACGAATATAATGGGAACATCCTATAGTCATGGATGTGGAAGGGATATAATGAGAACATCCTATTGATTATGTCTTTGTCATGAACATGATTATCTTGCAAGAGTATGCCCCACATAGGATGAACCAAGTGTAGCAATCGCCTCAGGATGAACCTACCTAACAACATCAACATGTTAATCCATCTACAAAAAAGACAAGTAGTCAGCCGGTGAATCCTTCCTTCAATGCTTGAACACAAGTCAACAACAAATTTCAAATAGCATACATGAGAAGGAAAATGGCAATCTAGTCAGCCCTCTTCCCTGACCCTCTATAACCCCTTTAAAGCCTTGGCGATTTGACTTATCAGAAACTGAAATAGCTCATCCATGTGAGCCAAATGTAGAGAAGAAAGAAAAAGACAGTTCCCAGGTTGAAGGTTATTCTATCAAATTATCTTTTACACCTTTCACTATTACTACAAGAAATCAAGGGAAAAAGAGTCAGATGAATGCCCAAGAGGATCTTATCCATTCGACTCTCTAAAACTGGGACCCAAAACATATTGAAGATCATGAAGAAAAAAGAAAGCATCCAGGGGAAACATTGATACAGAGGAAGAAAAAAGTATAACAACAACAACAAAGAGAATGATCCAAGTTTGGATGCCTAAAGCAGTGGAAAATGCAGCAGCCCTAGAGGAAAGACCCACCCCCATGATTGGCTCTTATTGTAGATTCTCTAATGGAATATTAGAGGCCTCAGGGTGCCGAACAAATGCCTATTCCTAAAAGATCTGATACTAAAAGAAAACATAGATATGCTTTCCCTCCAAGAGTATGCTCTTGCTGGATCTACAAAAAAGTTTTGTTTCAATGGGATGTGGGGAACCAAACAACACAGCACAACCAGAACCTTTTTTTTATTGGGATTGAGCTAAGTGTGATTTCATCTGTCACCAACGTTTTCCTTTTAGTCGCTATGTTGTTTTTCACTCCTATGAATGGCATAGTCAGGTAATTTCATTAAACATATACATCCATCAAACCAGGAGTAATCGTATCCAAATTCTAGAAATGGTGACAACTTGGATCAGTACTCTCAATGGGAATAACCTCATCCTTCTGGGGGATTTCAACTCCATCAGATACCATCATGAAAAGAAAAGGGGTGTAGGCTTCAATTGCAGAATAGCTATGGCTCTTGACCATGTAGAGAGTGATACTAATCTCGTGGAACCAAAGCACTATCAAACAGAGAGGCAAAAATTCTATAGCAGAAAAATTGGACATGATCTATCTTTTTTAAGATTGGAATGTGCTCAACAAGAAGATTGAAGCCAATGTTATTGAAAAAACAGCCCTAGTTGATGTTTGACTCTACCTGGCTCACTAATCAAACAACCTTTCAATGAAAAATGAGTGAATGGTTGGAAAAAGCCCTGGGTTGCCAAGAATATCAGACGTACATATTCGTTAGTAAATTGAAACATATCAAATTCGAAATAAATAGTGGCACAAAGATGAGATGTGCATCCTTCATACTCAAAGCACTTGGCTGAAGGGTAGATTGGTTGGAATACAGATCCATATCCACGATCAAGGACATAGTGACAACCTAGAGCAAGAAAAACAAAAAGCAATTGATGCATTGTCAGATTTCTAGAAGATGCATGAGTTACATTGGTATCAAAAATTATGGGAAAAATGGATCGAATCAGGAAACTCATACTTTCATGCAACATCCTGTAACAGAAAATAGATGAATATAATCCAAAAGCTTCAATATAAGAATGGGAACTATATCTGTAAAGTGATAAAGTGAAAAATATCAGGTGTACAATCATCTAAGATATACTCTATTTCTAGTTTGGAAGACTTAGTTAATGTATTGGTCTAAGAGTTTCAATCCAATGACTTTGCCTACAAACAATTTAGCTCACTTTATCAATTGTAAACAAGAGGACAATGATATTGCCCAAGACTTCATCAAATGTTGGAAAGCCTTAACCAACAAAGCTAAGCACATTATGATGGAAGACAACCTCTTCCACCTCTTTACTACCACACTAAATGCAAAATTACAATACATTGTTAGGAATATTTCTCCAAAATCATTGGTGGAAGCCTGAGATCAAGAAAAATGAAGGGACTATTTCCCAAGACAATTTGAGCCTTCCCAACCTAAGCCTGGAAATCGAATGCTTATGAGACTTAAAATTATGATTTCAAGAGAACCATCCATGCCATTATGCCAGGAAGCTCCAAAGAAGTGACTTTTTCCCAATCTATAACGGGAAGTCCCTTCTAGCTTTCTCCTCCTCCCTCACAAGTCAAATACTTGTGAGCTTCATCAACATCTCACCCTTGATGAGATTAGGAAACGTCTTCCTATACCCTCATCTAGAAATGTTTATCCTTCCCGTCCTATTAACCATTGGTGTGATCCCCGATTTTTTTTTTGGTTTCATACTTAGCATTTGAGTTTTTGCTTGGTCCAAACTTTCATCATGAAGCCATGATTAGAGAGCGTCACCAACCCAGTGATAAGGTAGCTAAGACTCACGACTCTAAGTTCAAGCATTAAGCACTTGACCATGACAATTCTCACCTTACCATCTATTCCAACCCACTTCCAAATCATACTCAAAATCAACAAGTTAACAATCAACTTCAAGCCTCTCCCCAACCACCCACCAATGTTGTCAAAACCATAGTTAATCCTCATTCCTCCAATGATGCATAAAACCTGGTGAACATGAGCAACATGAAGTGTGTCGTTTCCCATAGTGATCCTTATCCTTTTCGAACTTACATTCCTCCTGCAACTTTAAGAACAATTCAATATTATCTGCCACATCATTTTTTCGCTGTTGGATCTGAAGAAATCATTACTTATATGTTTTCAAAAATTCCAATTGTATTGGCCAACTCGATACATTTTTTTGTTGATCCTACTGCATTGGCCAACACAGTACATTTTCAAGTGTTTGCAACTATATTGGCCAACCCGATACAGTTACTTGTTGATCCTACTATATCAATTGTAACAACCATTTCAATTGTAACAACCAACTTGATGTAGTTTGTTTCTAGTTTAGGTCCAATTGTATCGGTCAATCCAATACAGTCTTTTTCTTAGAAAAGTTTTGTTTCAATTGTATCGGCCAACTTGATGCATTCTTCTTTGACCCACTCTTTCCCAATTGCCGATACGGTTTGTTTCTACACCTAGTTCTTACTCTATTGTATCGGCTAACTTGATTCAGTCAGTTTTTGAAACTTTTGTGTCACCAATTGCATCGGCCAAACCGATACAGTTGCCTCAACCTACTCTACTCCATCGGCAATGCCAAGACTATACACTTTAGTTCAAAATTAGTTTCAGTTAGGTTCAGTTTCATCTACAAATAAACCTTACTAGTTTCAAAACTTGGTCCCTCTTTTGTACTTCTATCCAACTCACAATAGTCTTCATGATTGGGATACAATAGAAGAGCTTTCTAGACTCCCATCTAAAATTTTGTTTCTTGAGCTCATGAGGACTTCCCCAAGACATAGAAATTGCCTTATGCAGCTTATGTTTGACATGAACATCCCTCAACCACCACTTGTGGGGCAATAAGCTACTTTGCCCGTGTCCGAGGAGAGTATCATGTAACAATGTGAAGAGATGTTTATCTATGTTGATCGTACAACGGATATGGCTCTCTTCCTTAGATTTTCTATCGCATCTATGATTCTCGAAAAAACCTTACTTCGTGCAGATGATCCTCTTTTTTTTATTATGGTTCAAGTAGGTGACATCTGAGTCAAGCGACCTTGATTGATGAAGGCTCTGGAACTTGTTGCCTCTTTGGAGCTTATTAAAACCTTAAGATATTCTAAATGCAATGCTAAGTCTACCTATAACATATGCTAAGGATATGACCAAAGACAAATGCCTTCATTAGGATGTGTTTGGCTTCTTATCATGGTACAACTTGTTATGAATTAAAGTTAAGGTCATGATATTCAATTTTCGTCTTATCTTATAATGTTTTTCTCAAACATCCTAAGACTCATTGTATGAGGCTCGTGGCCTCTTCAACATGATAATGCATGAAGTTTCTATTATCACTCGAACCTTGCACTCGTTGAATTGGAAGGATTGGTTCAGTGAGACAATGAGAACATCCCCAAGGTTGTGGGACCCTTGCGCTCCTTGGGATGAACCTCTGGAGTAGGCCAGATTCCTTCCATTCTAAGCGCACTTGGTTTAAGACCAGTGCGTAGGCCTAAAGAGCAAAAAAGTAATCTACCACTAGTCTAAACTTAAGATCTTCGAGGAAAAGGGAGGGAGAAGGTAAGAAATGCTGAAACATAAAAGGTGATGTGCCTAGAATGGAGCGAGCACTCCTATTGCCGTAAACACAATGCCAACCTTTGAGAACAAGACGGTATCACACAGTTTATGCCAAGTCGCTCGAAATGCATAGGTTGTGGGACCCTTGTGCGCCTTGGGATGAACCTCTGGAGTAGGTTGGATTATTTATATTCTAATCGCACCTGGTTTAAGACTAGTGCGTAGGCCTAAAGAGTAGAAAAATA
The DNA here is from genome assembly GCA_037957365.1 of Torreya grandis. NCBI lineage: Eukaryota > Viridiplantae > Streptophyta > Pinopsida > Cupressales > Taxaceae > Torreya > Torreya grandis. The sequence goes on along the minus strand of JARHVA010001659.1, from coordinate 847,494 downwards.
ATCTTCCACTAGTCTAAACCTAAGATCTTCGAGGAAAAGGGAGGGAGAAGGTAAGAAATGCTGAAACATAAAAGGGGATGAGCCCAGAATAGAGCGAGCGCTCCTGTTGCCGTAAACACAGTGCCAAGCTTTGAGAACAAGATGGTATCACACAACGTCAACCAAGGATACTCCAAGTGCATAAGTGTTTCGCATGGAGGCACAGGAACACAATGCAACACTGAGAGGGATGACAAACAGTCCACAGACAACGTCAACACAGACTCGAGTGTGCATAGGATACGGCCTGCAAGTGAGTTTCAAGTGCTATGGAGAGGTGCTGGGAATGGACAATGGTGAGAGGGGCGAACATTACCCACAGTCAAGGATCAACAAACACAAACAACATACAGATCATCAGAATAACAGAAAGAGGTGAACTTAATTCTCATTAATTTACAAGGTTTAGTCAATACAAGTGCTTATGGAGGTAAAATTCCAACAGCGTAAGGTTGCTAAAATGTGTTGACCCCTTTACAATGGAAAGCTCGGCTTTTTGTAGAGAACAAGCCTGTTTTACAATTAATGCCCACTTGGGGCTATGGGTACAACTTTTAATTTCTTTGTGGCATCGTAGGAACGCTTTTTGAAGTTTGTTTGACAAATTGATCCTGGAAATCAAAGCAGGGACCTTATGTGCGCATGGGGAGGAGGAAGATTTCCCTGATAAGATCAGAGAGTGGCGTGAACTTGCATTCTAATGTCTAGTGGCCGCTTATACATTCAACTATTCTGGCAATACCTTGAACTCCTACGTTTTATTGAAGGACAAGATCACCATGCTTATGAATTTGACAGAGCCATGGCAACGTCTTGTTTGGGCGGTTACTTGTTGAAGATATGGCTCGAATGCTCCTCCATTAATTGCGCACATCTGCCTCTGCTTTGAAACCTAGACCTGAGCCTACTATAGACAAAAACCAATCTAGGATTATTGGTTTTCTTATAGTTTATATAGATGGCACTCTACTCGATGCTTGGTCCCTTTTACAACAAGTTGCCACCCCTTTGGCCTAAACAAACCTATCTTACCTCTATGGAGCTCTGCTGGCAATGCCTTGTCCTTATTGTCAATCCTGGTTCAACTCGGGTTGCTCGAGCTCAGTTCCATATATTTTCCATCAGAGCGGGTCCATTCATTTGTTTTGCTCGAGTCGAACTGCTCTATTGACCTTAATTGAAAATGTCCCGGCTCGGTCCTTTGTTCATTAGTTGTTGGCAAACTGACTCGGGCTTCATTGAACTTGACCCCTGCTCGCACTGTCGGATCTCTTTGATAGGTTGAATGCGTGCTGTTAGTTCTGTTGCCCGGGCTTACACGCTGGTGACACTTGGCACCCACATGTTTGGTCTTTGGATCTGTTCCTGCACTTATGCCACGTGTCAGCTCCTCGGCTCTTGGACTCTTCTCGCGTGACGTTGATTTACCTTTGTACGCTCAAATGTGCTCCGTTAGATCTGCCTGGACCCATTGACCTATCGGTCATTCTCGTCGTTGGATTTGATCCGATCTCCTGAGATCTAGACACTTGTCAAACCTGCGTTCAGTTAGGGACCCTTGCACGGTTTTTGAATGCCAACGGCTACTTCATGAAGACCAACTTTGACGTCTGCGCGAACCTCCTTGGATTTTCAAATTCAAACGGTTACTTGTAGGGGCCCAAACTTGACATCCACGCACCTGTCTTGGGATATTTGAATCCTAATAGCTATTTGTTGCGCTTGAATTTGATGTTTGCAGGACTGTCTTGGACCTTTTGAATCAACTTTGCCAAAACAATTTGTATGAAGGAATTCATCTGCGGGCTTTGCCTTGGTCAATTTGTTCGAAAGAAATTGGTCTTCGAGGAAATTGTTGCGGAACAATTTCCCCGAAAGAATTCATGCCTTAGCCAAATTTCGAAAACAGTTTTTTCGAAAGAATTTGTGCCCTTGTACATTTTGTTAGATCTTTTGTTAAGGACACTTGCCCTATAGAATTGCCTTTCGGCTCTTTCGAAATGGCCCTTTGCTCCTTGAGATTACCATCGGGCTTTTTGAAAGTGCCCTTCGGAACTTCTGCTTTGGTCCATTTTGCTCAAAAAGTACACTTCGAAAACTCTGCTTTGGACCACTTTTCTCGAGAAATGACTCTTCGGGAAAATTGTTTGGGGGCACTTTGCTGCAAAAATTCACCTCTTGGGAAAATTGTATAGGACACTTCCCTGAAAATATATCTTTCGGAAAATTGCATAGGACACTTTGCTTGAGAAGTGCCCTTCAGGGATTTTGAATGGACCACTTTGGCTAAAAAAGACCCTTCGGACTTTTTGTTTGGTACACTTTGCGAGAAATGATCCTTCATGTTTTTTGTTTCTGACAAAATGCCTGAAACAATTCCCGACACTTGGCCCACAAGACCCGAAACAAAAATTCTGAAATAAATAACACAGCCAAATAAAAGGGCAGAAGAAATGAACTTATGAAAGGAAAGCCCGAAAAATTTCCCAAGGATTTACTTGAAAAGCCTTGAACTGTAGCTTGATCCTTGAAGGCTCGGACATTATGAAAATCTGTTCATAAAACCTGTTCCTCAGAACTCTTTAGGACATGGCATTGCATCTAGGCAAACTTTGTATGTGGGCCAAAAATGGCTAATAGTTTCCTTACATGGGTGTTATCTATAAGGTACAAGGTGATGCCAACCCTTGGAATTTTGAACAATTCCAAGAACACATTGTCTATATAATCCCTACTCTTGAATTTTTACCTAGCACACCATTTTTACTTAGCTAGGTTTGAGATGGAGCCAATTTCCACTACACACATAGTTCTAGTCATTTTCGAGCTTCTTTGGAGCATGCTTAATGATCAATCTATGACCAAACCTTATCGTTTCGCTAGATATTCCAATCCTTTGAGTTCGTTTCCTCCAGAGATATTGGCTACACTCATATGACTAGTTCCTATTATTTCTGAACCTACGGATGATCAATCCAATACACGACCATTTTTTTTTGCTCCACACTCCCATTCATTTGATGATGTTGACAACTTGGATGGTTTACTTCCTAGTAGACCATGCTATGTACCTCCTCAAAGGTTGGCTCCAACACCACGCCCACCAACCCTAGAGGACAAGTTATTTTTTGAGTTCCATAAGGTCTCTAAACATTCAGTTCTGGATTGTCGAGCTTACCAAATATTTCTAGCACAGCAAAAGCCGAAAGACCCAGCTCCTAGCATGGATAGTCGATCACTTCGATCTTTTACTCCTAGGCACTCTTGTTTCTATGGGAGTAATACATATTCATCGAATACCTGTCGTGCTCTTTGACAATATGTGGATGTACTTTGTCTCGAGGCAATTAATTTTCCTATTCAGTTGAAAATTCCACCTCTGAAGATCACATCTATTTATATACCCCAAAACAAGGAGGTGTATAGTCTTTGACACGAGTGTTCTACACATTATATGGATAAATGTAGAGCTATTCAATAGCATTTAAATGTATTGTAGATGCAAGATAAATGTTTGTAATCCTTTTTCCCCTGACCTAACATTCCTCAAAGCCCTTAACTATTGCAATATATGCAAATATTTTCACACCATCATTTGCATCAAAACCCATGCTACAACAATGACACAGTGGTCGAGCAAACATATCGCTAAATTCTAGCTCTCCACGTGATTAACAATCCCCATCTGGTGACAACACAAGACCATCAAACAACACTAAATCATGATCTATATATCCATTGACTACAAGAATGTTTGCACTCACATCTCATTTGATAGGCTCCCGACAAGTGTATCACTCATATAGTCTAGATCGAAAATTATTCAATGTAAATAAAATTGATTTGTTCGTCTTCTGTGAGGTCGTTGAAAATGGAAATGCACAAAGCAAAGAAAATTGTTTAAATATCTAGTCAAGATATGCCTCTTCAATACCCTCTTGGACAATATAGTGAAGCAACCTCTCCACTGAGCAATTCTCATGGCTGCAATAACTTCTCAAAGAATAGTTTTTGAACCTTGTCAATGCTTATATGATCTAATGCAATCCAATCAATATCACTCTAGAAAAACCCACCTCACCCTTGCAGTTGTCAGTGAGACAGGGACAAAAAAAAGAGGCCTTCATGACTTACAAATAAGGGAAAGCAAAATGCAAAGCATAGGAACAACATACATAACAAAGAGCTTAAAGTTTATCAGATAAACTAACATGTTGAGAATTTGGTAGAAAATACACAGTGTGTTCCAAAAAAAGAAGCTACACACATGAAGAACACTTAGTAGATGCCAATCAACATAGAGGATGATAGGATAACAAGCATGTGGGAAGAACTTTCAACAAAGCTCACACTCAACCAAGTTCGCACCCTCACTTTCAATATTGCTAGGCTCAAGAAATGGACTTTACGAAAGTAATGGAATCTACCTCTGCATATGCAACATTTCTCCACTATAAATAAACCCCCTATCCTTACTCGTACCCCTCATTTTGTGCAGGGTCTTTAAGAGGAATTTAACACCAGAAAAATGGATAAAGACACTTATGCTCTGAACCTTTCATTCAAATGCCTTGGCCTTTGACATACTAGATATATTTGGAATGCACATGAAATTCTATTTCATGCTTCAATTGAAGAGAGGAGAAAACATTATCCTTGAAAGAGGCTCAGCGTCTCTCTTCCACGCGGCACAATGGAGACTTTCCTCTTGCTGTGGGCTTGGCAAAACTGAGGAAAGAATCTCTAGATAAGGGCTAGCTCCCTTTGATGCATCCTTGGGGGTCTTTAACTGCTACTGTTAATAATGGGAGGGGGTGAAAAGGGAGAAGGATATGACAAAAGCAGAACCTATCTAAAACGGTGATGCACCAAATGATTTTGATCTACTCAGCGATATCAACACTTCAGACCAAAAGGGCGAACAGACACTTCATCTGAATAGAAAACCAGACTGTAGGGCACTTTAACAGGGGGCTTAATGACGATACAAAGATAAAGAACTTACCACAGGCGCTGCAGAAGCACACTGTCAGATAATTGCTCTTCTGTCTCTATGCCCCAACTTGGGCACTTCCTGTTAACCTGCATAAATGGTCTTGGCTATACTATATATGTTGGTGTCAACCTATGAAAGCATCAAGCTGAAATGACTGAACACAGAGTTGATACACAGACATATTCAGAAGTATAACCAGTCAAATAGAGGTACAACGCGTTCTATTGATTCAAAGGTAAAATTTGGCAAGACTTCGCCTTACACAAGTGAGATACATTTCTCAGTTGAGAGGTTACAATATATAGCATTAAGAGAAAGACTTTTTGGCGCCTTCAAGAACAGGCGGCCCATGCTGTATTAAACACTTGGGGAAGAGGAATCCGCTCATGCTACTGTCATCATTCCATAAATGGCCTGAAAGAACCATGCTATAGATGTCACAGATCTTGACTTTGATGTTAAAGCTGTATTAAATGTTCTCGCAAAAGCATGGGTTGCCTTGTTGTTTGAAAGACAAGGCAATCTCTTTATGAAACTTATGCGGTTGTCTGCTTATCAATGCTAAACGAAGAAAAATGGGCTGCGCTATTGAATGCTTGCGCTCTCCTTGATGACCACTTGGTGGGGACTATTTCATCCATAGCAATAACTTCCCCTGCCAACACCTCCCATGCCACCTGGACTATTCTATTCGTTTCTGTGCTTGGCTTTTGTCTTTTCCTGGCTCTTCGGCCTTCAGGGCTATCTTTCATCTTGTCTTGGCTCTTCGGGCTCCTTTCTCGACGAGTCGCTGAGTTTCCTTTTGGCCTTAAGCCTTTGAATTCCTTCGGGCCTGTGCTCATGAGTTCTTTCGGTCACTTATCATGAGTTCTTTCGGGCAAAATGCCCAAAAGAAATCATTCGGGCGCTTGTCCGAAGGAATTGGTTCTTTGGCTTCTCTTCATCAACCGACGCATCCCAACAAAATTGACGTCTACGGCCTTGTCACTATTTGAAAAGCAACGGCTATTTCATCACCGTAAAATTGAAGTTTGCAGGCTTGTCACCGTTTGAAAACCAACGGCTATTTTATTATGTTAAAGTTGACGTGCTCGGGCTCGTCATCACTTTGGTAATTCTTTCAGCGTTTTGCAAAACGAACCCTCCCGAAGGGAAGGTGATCTTTCGAAAAAGAGCAGAGGGTACCTTTTTGGCAGCCGAGAGCCCCTTGCAGGGGCACTTGCGCTTCGGGCTCCTTTGTCTTCCCAATTCCTTCGGACAAAATGTCCGAAGGAATTCCTTCGGACATTTTACCCGAAGGAAATCTTGCCTTCAAAGTCTCGGCCTTTTCTTTGTAAATTCCTTTGGACAAAAGTCTGAAGAAAATCCTTCGGGCATTTGTCCGAAGGAATTTTCCTGGGTTTCTTCCTTGGATTTTCTTCAGACAAAAGTCCGAAGAAATCCTGTCTTTTGCCTTGTCATTTTTCTGAAGGAAAACTCCCCTTCGGGCCTTCTGCCTTGTTCTCTTTTAAATGTGCTCTCTGCCCTCCACAAGGGCACTTTGGGTCCAAAATGTCTTTCGGAGCTTGCTTGAACGGCCCCATTTGCAATCTGTTTGCCCTCCGCAAGGGCCCCTGACCTTTGGAGCTTTTGTGGAAGACTTGCATTCCTTTGAAAACTGGGCCATTCCTTTGCCAAAAGGCTTGTCCAAGGTAATTGCTCAAAGCGAAATAAGCCCTAGATCGAATTGAAAACCTACAGGACTTAGATCACTCGACTCTTCATAAGAACAGGGCTATTGCAAAGGGAAATGGCACAATTGTAGTAAGGTGAATACATCAAAGACTGATGGCATGAGGACAACAGGAAAAGAAGGGAGATCGATTTTTGGTCTGCAAGACCAAAATGGTCAACAAATTTGGCGATTCCCAAGGGAAGCATGCCTGCTATGCTTAAGAAAACCAGTGGCTTACAAGTTTGTTGGGCGCGGAGTCAAAATACAGCCTGAAACGCTGACAACTTTGAAGAACCTCAGAATCAACATGAAGCTTTTACCCCAAATGGTAAACAAAACACACACAAGGCTAAAAAACTACAGACATGTGCAAAAGCACTTAGGAAAAACAAGGGGAAAAACAGAGAAAATGTGTACATAACAAGAGAAGACTCAGTGACAATGCTTAAGATATATCCCATTAACTGGGATATGTAGTTCCCCACCATCAAACCTGGAGAGTTGGAATGCGTTATGCTGCTTGCACTGAGTGATGACATACGGACCACTCTATAAGGCATCAAACTTCATGTGTTTTTCAGGTTTAGCTCGGTCCTCATCCCATTTCAAGACGATGTCGCCTTTCAAGAAGCTTTTTGATGAGGATTTCTTATCAAAATGCTTCTTTGATTGTTGCTAACGGCTGGTCATGGAAGCCATGGCTTGGTCTCTTGTCTCCTGAAGCTCCATCAATTCACAAAGTCTACCCTGCATGCTGTCGCTTTTTTCCAATTGCAGCTTGTGGGCAAGGTCCAAGGTTGGCAATTCAAGTGAAATAAGAAGTCTAGCTTCCCTTTCGTACACGAGTGTGTATGGTGAATTGCCAACTTCTCTTTTTGGAGTAACTCCGTCTGCCCATAGGGCTGTTTTCAGCTTGGCATGCCAAGTTCTTTGATTTTCCTCCATTGTCCTTCTTATGTTCTTGATCAGATTCTTATTGCAGGACTCAACCAGCGCATTTCCTTGTGGGTAGTAATTAGAAATGCTAAGGTAGATGTCATATCCCAATGCCCACTCGCTTGTTTTGGTTCCCAAGAAAGCTAATGCGTTATCTGAGATGATGGTAGCTGGAACTCCATATCTTGTCACCAGGTCTTCATAAAAGTCCAAGACTTCACTTTTGTTGGCTTCTTTCAAAGCGATAGCTTCTACCCATCTCGTGAAGTAGTCTATAGCAGTCAAGGCCCATTTGTGGCCAGCACTGGAAGGAGGGTTGATCATTTCTATGAAGTCCAGGCTCCATTGCATGAACTGTTCCACTTGAATAGGTTGCATAGGCATTGCAGCCAGCCGTTGCTTTCTATCAAAGAGAGCACATTTTTGGCACATTCGTATCCAGGCATGGATATCTCTGAATAAAGTGGGCCAAAAGTAACCAGCCCTCATAATTCTTGCAGTTGTAGGCTTAGGAGCAAAGTGACCACCAGCTGGTCTGTCATGAAACTCGGATAGTACCCTGTTGATCTGACTTGAGTCTATGCATCTCAAGAGTACTCCTGAAAAATCCCTTCTAAATAGCACCCCGTCAATTAGGGCATAAGGAAGAGATTGGAGTCTGAAATACCTCCTTAATCCTATGAAGGTCTTGTGGGCACTCATCGGTGAGAAGGAAATGTGTCATGTCTTGTGCCCAATCTTTCATGACCACTGGTTCCTCTGCTGTAGCTTCATATGGAGTAGCAAAATGCCCCCTTTTTTGTTGTTTAAGGTCTGTAGCGAGGTGATCACACAACCCTTTTTCCCTTACCAGCTTGGTGGTTTTGATATTCACATCATATTCTATTACCTTGGTGATCCACTCTGCCTTTTTTTCATTTAAATCACGACTAATCAAGAAATCTGACACTGGGATGTGGTACCATGACATGAACCTTGCTGTTTGACAGCATATGTCTGAATTTTTTCAGGCTTCGTATGACCGCAAGCATTTGCTTTTCAACATGTGTACTTGATTTCAAAACTTTCTAGACCTTGGCTAAAGAACGCAATAGATTGTTCAAGGTTTTCATCATTTGCTTGAGTAAGCATGGCGGAGAGTACCTTTTCATTTCTGAAAGTGTAAAGGTTGAAATCTTTGGAGAAGTCAGGACTGATCAAGGTGGGAGCCTAGGTAATAGTTTGCTTAATCCCTTCAAAACTATCTTTCTTTTGTGTTGTCAATGCAAACTTCTAATCCTTCTTCAGCATGGAGGTTAGTGGCTTGACTATCTCGGCAAAATTTGGGATAAATCTCCTAATAAAATTTATTCTGCCAAAGAAACTTTGCAGACCCTTATACTTAGGTAATGACAATGCTAGGATGGTGCGTACTCTTTCTGGATCAATGGTCAAGCCCTCTTTTGAAACAACATGGCCAAGGAGTTTACCTTCGTGGACAGTGAACACACATTTCTTTGGGTTGAGAGATACCAAATTCTCTACACCTATCAAAGATTTGCCTCAGGGGTTTCAGATGTTGGCCTGTCTCCTTAGAAAACACTATCACGTCGTCAAGATAGAGCAGTATAATTTTATTTATCAGGCCCTGGAAAGCCATATCCATGGCTTGCTGAAAGGTGGCTCTAGCATTTGACAGTTCAAATGGCATTTTCCTATAGGCAAAAGTTTCCTATTTGGTAGTGAAGGCTGTCTTGTAGTGATCACAGTCTTGCACTAGAATCTGATTGTAACCTGAATACCCATTTCGGAGGGAGAAACGTTCACTCACTGTCACCATTTGGAGGATCTGTTCCATACTCGGGAGGGGATAGTGATCTCTTAACGAGACCCTATTGAGGTCTCTAAAGTCCACACAGTCTAATCTCCCCATTTTTTTCTGTAAGGGACTAAATTAGCCAGCCAAGAAGAATGTTTGATAGAAAAAAAAATTCTGGACTCAATCAACTTGGTGAGTTCCTTTCGCATCAGACGCTTAATCTTCGGATTGATAGGCCTTTGTCTTTGTTTGATAGGTTTGGCGCCTTCCTCCAGCTCAATTGTGTGTTGGGTCAAGCTTGGGTCAAAACCCTTCAAGTCGCTATACTCCCAAGCAAAAACATCGGCGAAATCTTGGCATAGCAAAATGAAAGAATGCCTCTCATCATTTGTACATACCTTTTCAAGTGCAAGCAACATGTTCTTGAATATTTCAACTCTTCTATAGTTTTTTTTTTGGTTGTGATGCATGCTTTGTCATTTTTCAGTTGGTCATCCTCATTAAAGATGCTTTCGAGAGTGACCAAGCCTTTAGGAAGTTTGTTGTTTTTCAACTGAACAATTTGGCCGCTGTACTGCTGCTGCAGCTTGTCTTGATTTTTAGAAGCAAACTCAGCCTCCTCTTGTAAGAAGAGTGCTATCTGTTGATCACTGTCAAACACCTGCCAATTGGTGACATTATCAGGGATGGAGGGTTTAATTACCACTTTTAAATGACGCGAACTGCTATCCTGATCTATTTCTTTGGGAATGTCAAACTGAGCACCAACTGTTGCTAGTCTGTTTGCTTAATTATTTTGTTCTCTTGGAATGGAATTAATGTTGAAAGCAATGAAACTCTCTACTAAGTCCCACATCCTGTGCTTGTAAGACTTAAGCAAGAAATTTTTAGTAAATTTCAGCCTCTCCCCTGGGTTACGATTAATTCATTGTCTCCAAAAACTTGCAGCTCTTTAATTCCTCTTTTCCTTGCCCACTCCAAACCATGAATGAGAGACTTGTATTCTGCAATATTGCAAGCGCAGGAGAATTGGAATCTGAAAGTCGAGAAGTATTTCTCCGTTGAGGGCGAAATTAACACTACACCACCAACGCCCAATTTGCTTCTTGAGCCATCAAAGAAGAGTTGCCATAAATCAGAGCTCTCTTGGTTTGCCTTCATCAAATTTGGCACAAAAGTACCCTCTTCATGCATGCAAGAAATTCCACGACTTGTTTCTTCGATGAACTTGTATGGGTCATGTTCAAAATTGTCACTTCCCCATTCGTTTAAGAGCAAGTCAGCAACTCCTTCAAGAGAAGAGGGTTGAGATTGGTCCATTTGGAATTCTTCTTCGTCGATAATGACATAGCTGACGTTTGCTACCTTAAGTGAGTATGGCGCCAGATGATCTGTGTGGATTGACTCCGACTCAATCTTCACTTTAGTTTCATATTTGGTTCTAAAAACTATGTAAGACCAGTTTGATGCTAAGTACCCACCTATCTTTGACGTGAAATCCTTGGATAAGCAGAGAGCAAAGTAGGGAGGAACATCTGCCACTACAATATCTTGGGGGACTGAGAAGGTTGGACAAGCATGCAACGTTATATTTAAGCCTCTCACCACTCTTACTGTCTTAGTTGGTGATCCATCTAACTGTAGGACTCCCTTGGTCATTTCCTCATATTTAAGTCCCAGCTTGTCAGCGATGCATTTGGGCATTATTGAGGTGCTTGCCCCATTGTCAATAATGTAATTGTGTACCAAGAAATCTCTCGTGACTAAAGATAGATAGAAAGGGGGAACCTTTTCGTCTTTCTTTGATTGACCTGTCATGGAAGGGTGCCCATTCATAATCAAAACATTATCGGTCTTTGCTGAGACAGCTTGTTCATTTAGCCTGTGCAATTGCTTCTGGATTATGTCTTTTTGTCCTGGCATTGCTAAGGAATCCCACAATGAGATATTCATGTGCAGCTTCTTCATTTGGTCTACCACATTGATCTAAGGGTTGCTCCCTTTTGAAGTTTCTTTGGGGGCACTTGCAACCTGAGGTGTAAGTCGAAGAGCTGAGGGTGCAACCGGCGGCTTGTTATTTGGGAACTTCTGGTTCACTTGTGATGAAGAAGATGGTGCAGACGTTTGAACACTGCCTGTGTTTCATCGATAGCTCTCTTTTTGGACCTAGTATTGGCTGCAACATAATCACCCTGGTTACTTGGACTACCCACATAATTAACTGCATATAATTCACCTTCCAGGTGATTCATGAGGGTGGAATCAGACTGAGCCTCCTTGTTGTTCATGCTAGGTTGTACTGACGCCTCAAAGCTTGGGAATTGGGTTGCTTGATTGTCTTGTGCGTTCATATATTGATTCGGCATCTCATTTGTATAAGCAACTTGTTCTTGACCATATCCCAGGGGTGGGCAATTACGCTGTTCTTGTACCAGATTATTTTGAGTGGGAACAAGAGCTTTGGATGATGAAGGAGCACTTGTATTATAACTTTGATATGGTCTGGCTTGTGCAAACTGACCTTGTCTTTGATTATAATTTTGAAAAGGGGGTCTGTTCGTTTGTCCGAACTGCTGGTATTCTTGATTCGGTCGACAATTTTGAGCCTGTTGCCTCTTGAGAGCCACCAATTCATTGGTTACACTTTGTAACAAGCTCTTAACATCATGGAGGTCATTGGGTGAGGTAGCAATCGACTTTTCTATGCCAGGGAAAAGAGCTAAGGTGGGTGCAGCAGTCTGAACTGGGGGTGGCAATTCAGGAGAGAGCGGCATATGAGGTTTAGGGGCTATCTTCTGTGCTTGTACCAGATAATTTTCAGCGGCTATGGCTATTTCATAGACAGCAACACTTACCCTCCCATGGACTGTATCATGACAGCAATGTCACTGTTCAAAGCCTTTAAGTAGTAGAGGAAGGCATAGCTTGTGGTCGGCCTCACTAAAATGGGGATTCTGTCCCAGGGCTTTTGGAACTTGGTATTCAAATTTTGCATAAACTCATGTGGAGCTCTTTTCATAGTGGTCAATTGCTCAGCAAGAGAGAGATGATCACTCTTCTCCCCGAATATGTTTGTCAAGAGGGTGCCTAATTCGTTCCATGAGCCGACTGAGTTAATAGGCAAGGTCCCATACCAATCCAGAACTTTGCCCTTAAAAGACAATGCCAGTAACTTGATGGCTATGTTCTCTTCAGTGACATTATGAATGTTACAGAGGTTGGCTATATTCTTGATATGCTCAATAGCGGTAATAGGCCCCTCTCCATTAAAAGGAGGAACACTCTTAAGGGCTGTCCCTGGGATTGGATCATAATGTAGAAGGTTTAAAGGGCTCTAACCATGGAAGGCTACAAAAGGTAAAGTCATGGCGATGACAGGTTTCAACTTGGGCCTTCTTGTGTAAGTATATTTCATGGCAGGTCTGGGAAATTGGTTTGTTACATATGGATGAGTCCTTGCAAACCTTCGCTGCTTTGCTGAGATTAAGGGCAGGTCAACGAATTCGAAAGGGACACCCTTGGCAGAAGATCTTGTGGTGACCTTAGGCATGGAATTTCAGGCTGATCTCTTACCAGAGATTGATGTTCTTGAAAATGGAGTCGTCAGATGCTAGGTTAGTGGTTCATTTTTGTAGTAACATGACCAACACCAATCCTAGAACTTCTCTGAGCGTTAAAAAATGGTCCCATCAGGCGTGCCAAAAATTGTTGACGCTGTGGATTGCACCCTTGAAAGAAGGCTCAACTTCTCTCTTTCACGCGGCACAATGGAGACTTTCCTCTTGCTGTGGGCTTGGCAAAACTGAGGAAAGAATCTCTAGATAAGGGCTAGCTCCCTTTGATGCATCATTTGGGGTCTTTAACTACTACTGTTAATAATGAGGGGGTGAAAAGGGAGAAGGATATGACAAAAGCAGAATCTATCTAAAATGGTGATGCACCAAATGATTTTGATCTACTTAGCTATATCAACACTTCAAACCAAAAGGGCGAACAAACACTTCATCTGAGTAGAAAACTAGACGTAAGGCGCTTTAACAGGGGGTTTAATGAAGATACAAAAAAAAAAAAAATTTACCACAGGCGCTGCAGAAGCACATTGTCAGATAATTGTGCTTGTGTCTCTATGCTCCAACTTGGGCACTTCTTGTTAACCTGCATAAATGGTCTTGACTATACTATATATGTTGGTGTCAACCTATGAAAGTATAACGCTGAAATAACTGAACACAAAGTTGATACACAGACATATTCAAAAGTATAACCAGTTAGATAGAAGTAAAACACGTTTTATTGATTCAAAGGTAAAATTTGGCAGGACTTCGCCTTACACAAGTGAGAGATACATTTCTCAGTTGAGAGGTTACAATATATAGCATTAAGAGAAAGACTTTTTGGCGCTTCCAAGAACAGGTGGCCCATGCTGTATTAAACACCTGGGGAAGAGGATTCCGCTCATGTTGCTGTCATCGTTCCATAAATGCCCTGAAGGAACCATGCTGTAGATGCCGCAAATCTTGACTTTGATGTTTAAGTCGTATTAAATGTTCCCGCAAAAGCATGGGTCGCCTTGTTGTTTGAAAGACAAGGCGACATCTTTATGAAACTTATGCGGTTGTCTGCTTATCAATGCTAAACGAAGAAAAATGGGCCGCGCTATTGAATGCTTGCGCTCCCCTTGATGACCACTTGGTGGGGACTATTTCATCCACAGCAATAACTTCCCCTGTCGATGCCTCCCGTGCCACGTGGACTATTCTATTCGTTTTTGCGTTTGGCTTTTGTCTTTTTTTGACTGTTCGGCCCTCGAGGCTATCTTTCATCTTTTCTTGGCTCTTCTAGCTCCTTTCTCGGCGGGTTGCTGAGTTTCCTTTTGGCCTTAAGCCTTTGAATTCCTTCAGGCCCGTGCTCATGAGTTCTTTCGAGCAAAATGCCCAAAAGAAATCTTTCGCGCGCTTGTCCGAAGGAATTAGTTATTTGGCTTCTCTTCATGGGCTTGTCACTATTTGAAAACCAACGACTATTTCATCAGCATAAAATTGACGTCTGCAGGGTTGTCACCATTTGAAAACCAATAACTATTTCATCACCATAAAATTGACGTCTGTAGGCTTGTCACCATTTGAAAACCAACGGCTATTTTACTATGTTACAGTTGACGTGCTCGGGCCCATCATCACTTAGATAATTCCTTTGGCCTTTTGCAAAACGAACCTTCCTGAAGGGAAGGTGATCTTTCGAAAAAGAGGAGAGGGTCCCTTTTTGGCAGTTGAGAGCCCTCCGCAAAGGCACTTGCCCTTCGGGCTCCTTTGTCTTCCCAATTCCTTCGGACAAAATGTCTGAAGGAATTCCTTCGGACATTTTCCCCGAAGGAAATCTTGCCTTCAAAGTCTCAGCGTTTTCTTTGTAAATTCTTTCGGACAAAAGTCCGAAGGAAATCGTTCGAGCATTTGTCCGAAGAAATTTGCCTTGGTTTCTTCCTTGGATTTTCTTCGGACAAAAGTCCGAAGAAATTCTTTGTCTTTTGCCTTGTCATTTTTCTAAAGGAAAACTCCCCTTTGGGCCTTCTGCCTTGTTCTCCTCTTTGCCCTCCGCAAGGGCAGTTTGGGTCCAAAATGTCTTTCGGAGCTTGCTTGAACGGCCCCATTTGCATCTTGTTTGCTCTCCGCAATGGCACTTGACCTTTGGAGCTTTTGTAGAAGACTTGCATTCCTTTGAAAACTGGCCTATTCTTTTGCCAAAAGGTTTGTCCAAGGTAATTGCTCAAAGCGAAATAAGCCCCAGATCAAACTGAAAACCTACAGGGCTTAGATCAGTCGACTCTTCATAAGAACAGGGCTATTGTAAAGGTAAATGGCACAATTGCAGTAAGGTGAATACATCAAAGACTGACGGCATCAAGACAACAGGGACAAAAGGGAGACCAATTTTTGGCTTGCAAGACCAAAATGGTCAACAAATTTGGTGATTCCCAAGGGAAGCATGCATGTTATGCTTAAGAAAACCAGTGGCTTACAACTCTGTTGGGCGCGGAGTCAAAATACAGCCTGAAACGCTGACAACAACTTTGAAGAACCTCAGAATCAACATGAAGCTTTTACCCCAAATGGTAAACAAAACAGACACAAGGCTAAAAAACTATAGACATGTGCAAAAGCACTTAGGAAAAACAAGGGGAAAAACAGAGAAAATGTGTACATAACAAGAGAAGACACAGTGACAATGCTTAAGATATATCCCATTAACTGAGATATGTAGTTCTCCACCATCCAACCTGGAGAGTTGGAATGCGTTATGCTGCTTGCACTGAGTGATGACATACGGACCACTCCATAAGGCATCAAATTTCGTGTGTTTCCTAGGTTTAGCTCGGTCTTCATCCCATTTCAAGACGATGTTGCCTTCCGAGAAGCTTTTTGATGAGGATTTCTTATCAAAATGCTTTTTCATTTGTTGTTGACGGCTGGTCATGGAAGCCATGGCTTGGTCTCTTGTCTCTTGAAGCTCCATCAATTCACAAAGTCTAACTTGCATGCTTTCATTTTCTTCCAATTGCAGCCGGTGGGTAAGGTCCAAGGCTTGCAATTCAAATGAAATAGGAAGTCGAGCTTCCCTTCCATACACTAGTGTGTATGGTGAATTGCCAACTGCTCTTTTTGGAGTAACCTTGTTTGTCCACAGGGCTATTTTCAGCTTGGCATGCCAAGTTCTCTGATTTTCCTCCATTGTCCTTATGATCCTGATCATATTTTTATTGGACTCAGTCAGCGCATTTCTTTGTAGGTAGTAATTGAAAGAATTGATAAGGTAGATGCCGTATCCCAATGCCCAGTCGCTTGTTTTGATTATCAAGAAAACCAATGCGTTATCTGAGATGATGGTCGCTGGGACTCCAAATCTTGTCACTAGGCCTTCATAAAAATCTAAGACTGCACTTTCATTGGCTTCTTTCAAAGCGACAACTTCTACCCATCTCGTGAAGTAATTTGTAGCAATCAAGACCCATTTGTGCCAGCACTGAAAGGAGGATTGATCATTCCTATGAAGTCCATGCCCCATTGAATGAACGGCTGTTCCACTTGAATAGGTGGCATAGGCATTGCAGCCAGCCATTGCTTTCCATCAAAGAGAGCAGATTTCTAGCACTTTTGTATCCAGGCATGGGTATCTTTGAATAAAGTGGGGCAAAAATAACCAACCATCATAATTCTTGCAGTTGTAGGCTTAGGAGCAAAGTGACCACTAGTTGGTTTGTCATGAAACTCAGATAGTACCCTGTCGACCTGACTTGAGTCTATGCATCTCAAGAGTGCTCTTGAATTTTTTTTTCTAAACAGCACCCCATCAATCAGGGCATAAGGAAGAGATTGGAGTCTGAAATACCTTCTCTTAATCCTATCAAGGCCCTGTGGGCACTCACCGGTGAGAAGGAAATGTGTCATGTCTTGTGCTCAGTCCTTCATGACTGTTGGTTCCTTTGATGCAGCTTCATCATGGAGTAGCAAAATGCCCTCTTTTTATTGTTTAAGGTCTTTAGCGAGGTGTTCACACAATGCTTTTTCCCTTACCAGCATGGTGGTTTTGATATCCACGTCATATTCCATTACCTTGGTGATCCACCCTGCCCTCGTTTCATTTAAATCACGGCTAATCAAGAAATCTTTGACGCTGGGATGTGGCACCATGACATGAACCTCGCTGTTTGACAGCATATGTCTGAATTTTTTCAGGCTTCGTATGACTGCAAGCACTTGCTTTTCAACATATGTACCTGATTTCAAAACCTTCTAGACCTTGGCTAAAGAACGCAATAGGCTAGTCAAGGTTTTCATGATTTGCTTGAGTAAGCATGATAGAGATCACCTCTTCATTTTCGAAGGTGTAAAGGTTGAAATCTTTAGAGAAGTCAGGACTGATCAAGGTGGGACCCTGGGCAATAGCTTGCTTAATCCCTTTAAAACTATCTTTCCTTTCTGCTGTCCATGCAAACTTCTCATCCTTTTTTCAGCATGGAGGTTAGTGGTTTGACTATCTCGGCAAAATTTGGGATAAATCTCCTAAATAAATTTATTCTGCCAAAAAAACTTTGCAGACCCTTCTTATGCTTAGGTAAGGACAGCAGTAGGATGGCGTGTACTCTTTTTGGATCAATGGTCAAGCCTCGTTTTGAAACAACATGGCCAAGGAGTTTACCTTTGTGAATAGCGAACACACTTTTCTTTGGGTTGAGAGAGATACCAAAATCTCTACACCTCTCAAAGATTTGCCTAAGGGGTTTCAGATATTGCCCTGCCTCCTTAGAAAACACTATCATGTCGTCAAGATAAACCAGTACAATTTTATTTATCAGGGGCTAAAAAGCCATGTCCATGGCTCGCTGAAAGGTGGCTCCAGCATTTGACAGTTCGAATGGCATTTTCTTATAGGCAAAAGTTCTCCATTTGATAGTGAAAGTTGTCTTGTACTGATCACAGTCTTGCACTAGAATCTGATTGTACTTAGAATACCCATACAGGAGGGAGAAATGTTCACTCCCTGTCACCATTTGAAGGATCTGCTCCATACTTGGGAAGGGAGGGTGATCTTTCAACGAGACCCTATTGAGGTCTCTAAAGTCCACACAGTCTGATCTCCCCATTCTTTTTTCTAACATGGACTAGATTAGCCAGCCAAGAAGAGTGTTTGATAAGAAAAATAATTCTGGACTGAATCAGCTTTGTGAGTTCCTTCCACATGAGAGGCTCAATCTTCAAATTGATAGGACTTTGTCTTTGTTTGATGGGTTTGGCACCTTCCTCCAGCTTAATGGTGTGTTGGGCCAAGCTTGGGTCAAAAATCTTCAAGTCACTATTCTCCCAAGCAAAAACATTGGCGAACTCTTGGCATAGCAAAATGAAAGAATGCCTCTCATCATTTGTACATACCTTCCCAAGTGCAAGCAAATTGTTTTTGAATATTTCAACTCTTTTGTAGTTTTATTTCTTTGTTGTGATGCTTGCTTTGTCATTTTTCATTTGGTCATCCTCATTAAAGATGCTATCGAGAGTAACCAAACCTTTGGAAAGTTTGTTGTTCTTCAATTGAACAATCTGGGCGCCGTACTGTTGCTGCAGCTTGGCTTGATTCCTGGAAGCAAACTCAGAGTTCTCTTGTAAGAAGAGTGCTATCTGCTGATCACTATCAAACACTTGCCAATTGGTGACATTATCAGGCACGAAGGGTCTAATTATCACTTTTAAATGGCGTGGACTTCTGTCCTAACCTATTTTTTTGCGAATGTCAAACTGAGCACCAACTGCTACTAGTCTGTCTGCGTGCTTATTTTGTTCTCTTGGAATGGAATTAATGTTGAAAGCAAGAAAACTCTTCACTAAGTCCCACACCCTGTGCTTGTAAGACTTAAGCAAGGAATTCTTGGTTAAATTTTGACCTCTCACCTGGTTTACGATTAACTCATTGTCTTCAAAAACCTGCAGCTCTTTAATTCTTCTTTTCCTTTCCCACTCTAAATTGCAAGTATAGGAGAATTAGAATCTGAAAGTCGAGAAGTATTCCTCCTTTGAGGGCGAAATTAACACTACACCACCAGCTCTGAATTTGCTTCTTGAGCCATCAAACAAGAGTTGCCATAAACTAGAGCTCTCTTGGTTTGCCTTCATCAAATTTGGCACAAAAGTACCCTCTTCATGCATGCAATAAATTTCAAGATCTGTCTCTTCGATGAACTTGTATGTGTCATGTTCAAAATTATCACTTCCCCATTCATCTAAGAGCAGGTCAACAACTCCTTCAAGAGAAGAGGTGGAGATTGGTCCATTTGGAATTCTTCTTCGTCAATGATGGCATAGCTGACGTTTCTTGCCTTAAGTGAGTACGGCTCCAGATGATTTCTATGGATTGGCTTCGACTCAATTTTCAATTTAGTTCCATATTTTGTTCTAAAAACCATGTAAGACCAATTTGCTGCTAAGTACCCCGCTTATTTTAGACGAGAAATCTCTGGATAAGCAGAGAGCAAAGTAGGGAGAAACATCCGCCACTACCATGTTGTGGGGGGCTGAGAAGGTTGGACAAGCGTGCAACGTTAGATTCAAGCCTCTCACCACTCCTACTGTCTTAGCTGGTGATCCATCTAACTGCAGGACTCCCTTGGTTATTTTCTTGTATTTAAGTTTCAACTTGTCAGCTATGCATTTGGGCATTACTGAGGTGCTTGTCCCACTGTCAATAATGCAATTGTGTACCAAGAAATCTCTTATTACTAAAGATAGATAGAAAGGGGGAACCTTTTCGTCTTTCTTTGCTTGATCTGTCATGGAAGGGTGCCCATTCATAATCAAAACATTATCGGCCTTTGCTGGGACAGCTTGTTCATTCAGCGCGTGCAATTCCTTCTGGAGTATGTCATTTTGTCCCGGCATTGTTAAAGAATCCCACAATGAGATATTCATGTGCAGCGTTTTCATCTGGTCTACCACGTTGATCTGAGGGTTGCTCTCTTTTGAATTTTCTTTGGGGGCACTTGCATCTTGAGGTGCAAGTCGAGGCGCTAAGGGTGCAACTGGTGGCTTGTAATTTGGGAACTTCTTGTTCACTTGTGATGAAGAAGATGGTGCAGACATTTGAGCAGCTGTCTGTGCTTCCTCCATAACTCTCTTTTTGGACTTAGTATTGGCTGCAACATAACAACCCTGGTTACTCGGACTACACACATAATTAACTGCATAGATTTCACCCTCCAGGGAATTCATGAGGGTGGAATCAGACTGAGCCTGCCTGTTGTCCATGCCAGGTTGTAATGACATTTCAAAGCTTGGAAATTGTGTTGCTTGATTGTCTTGTGCGTTCATATATTGATTCGGCATCTTATTTGTATAAACAACTTGTTCTTGACCATCTCAGGGGTGGGCAATTAGACTGTTCCTGTACCAAATTATTTTGAGTGGGAACAAGAGCTTTGGACGATGAAGGAACACCTGTATTATAACCCTGATATAGTCTGGCTTGTGCAAACTAACTCTGTCTTTGATTATAATTTTGAAAAGGGGGTTTGTTCGTTTATCCGAACTGCTGGTATCCCTGATTTGGCCGATAGTTTTGAGCCGGTTGCCTCTTGAGAGCCACCAATTCATTGGTTATACTTTGTAACAAGCTCTTAACTTCATGGAGGTTATTGGGCGAGGTAGCAGTTGGCTTTTCTATGCCAGACATAAGAGCCAAGGTGAGTGCAACAGTCTGAACTGGGGGTGGCAATTTAGGGAAGAGCGGCATATGAGGTCTAGGGGCTATCCTTCCTGCTTGTACCAAGCAATTTTTAGCGGCTGTGGCTATTTCATAGGCAACATGTAAAACTTGCCCTCCCATGGACTGTATCATGACAACAATGTCACTATTCAAAGCCTTTAAGTAGTAGAGGAAGGCATAGCTTGGGGTCGGCCTCACTAAAATGGGGATTCTGTCTCAGGTCTTTTGGAACTTGGTATTAAAATCTTGCATAAATTCATGCGGAGCTCTTTTCATAGTAGTCAATTGCTCAGCAAGAGAGAGATGATCACTCTTCTCCCCGAATCTGTTTGTCAAAAGGGTGCCTAATTCGTTCCATGAGCCGACTGAGTTCATAGGCAAGGTCCCATACCAGTCTAGAACTTTGCCTTTAAAAGACAACGCCAGTAACTTGATGGCTATGTTCTCTTCAGTGACATTATGAATGTTACAGAAGTTGGCTATATTCCTGATATGCTCAGGAACGGTAATAAACCCCTCTCCATTAAAATGAGGAACACTCTTGAGGGCTGTCTTTGGGATTGGGTCATAATGTAGAAGGTTTAAAGAGCTTTGACCATGGAAGGCTACAAAAGGTAAAGCCATGGCGATGAAAGGGTTCATCCTGGGCCTTCTTGTGCAAGTATATTTTATTGCAGGTCTGGAAAATTGGTTTGCTATATAGGGATGAGTCCTTGCAAACCTTAGCCGCATTGTTGAGCTTAAGGGCAGCTCAACGAATTCAAAAGGGACACCCTTGGTAGAAGATCTTGTGGTGACCTTAGGCATGGGATGTCAGGGTGATCTCTAACCAGAGACTGATGTTTTTGAAAATGGAGTCATCAGATGCTAGGTTAGTGTTTCATTCTTGTAGTAACATGGCCAACACCAATCCTGGAACTTCTCTGAGCATTAAAAAATGGTCCCACCGGGCGTGCCAAAAATTATTGACGCTGTGGATTGCACCTTTGAAAGAAGGCTCAGCTTCTCTCTTCCACGTGGCACAATAGAGACTTTCTTCTTGCTGTGGGCTTGGCAAAACAAAGGAAAGAATCTTTAGATAAGGGCAGGCTCCCTTTGATGCATCCTTTAGGGTCTTTAACCACTATTGTTAATAATGGGGGGGTGAAAAAAGAGAAGTATATGACAAAAGCAGAACCTATCTAAAACGGTGATGCACCAAATGATTTTGATCTACTTAGCTATATCAACACTTCAGACCAAAAGGGCGAACAGACACTTCATTTGAATAGAAAAGAAAACTGTAGGGCGCTTTAACAGGGGGCTTAATGAAGATATAAAGAAAAAGAACTTACCACAAGCACTGCAGAAGCACACTGTTAGATAAATGCTCTTCTGTCTCTGTGCCCCAACTTGGGCACTTCTTGTTAACCTGCATAAATAGTCTTGGCTATATTATATATTTTGGTGTCAACCTATGAAAGTATCAAGTTGAAATGGCTGAACACAGAGTTGATACACAGACATATTCAGAAGTATAACCAGTTAGATAGAGGTAAAACGCGTTCTATTGGTTCAAAGGTAAAATTTGGCAGGACTTCGCCTTACACAAGTGAGAGATACATTTCTCAATTGAGAGGTTACAATATATAGCATTAAGAGAAAGACTTTTTGGCGCCTCCAAGAACAGGCGACCCATGCTGTATTAAACACTTGGAGAAAAGGAATCCGCTCATGCTGCTGTCATCATTTCATAAATGGCCTGAAAGGACTGTTGATGCAGTGGATTGCACTCTGGGCAGGACGTCGAGCTCCTGCCTTTCACACATCAAAATAGAAACTCCCCTCTCGCCTGTGGGACTGGCGAAGCTGGAGGTGAGAGGCTCTAGATAAGGGCTAGCTCCCTTTGATGCATCTTAGTTATTCCAAAGTGCTAATACATACATATATATAATGGGGAGGGATGAAAAGGGAGAAGGATTACAGGAAAACAAAACCTAGTTTGAAGGGGGTGATGCACCAAATAACTTCGACCTACTCACACTCACACTCTGAATCATAAGACACATACATACACTTTAATTGGTTAAAGGACCAGACTGCAGGAAGGTTAACAGGGAGGCTTTAATGGAACACACAGAAAAAGGGACTCACCATAGGTGTTGTAGAAAAGACACACTGTTTAGTAACCTCTTTCTGTCTTTGCGCTCCAAGTACAACTCTTTTTGTCACCTGCAGGAATGGCGCCTTATAGATCCCAGATGTGTTGGTGTCAACCCTGTGAAAGCGTTAGGAAACAATGACTAAACACAAGACTAACACTCAGACACACTCATAGATACCTAACCAAAATAGAGGTAAAAATGCGTTTTATTGATTCCAGGTGAAAATTGCCAGGGCTTTGCCTTACAATGTGAAAGATCATTTAAAAAAAAGAGAAGTTACAATATATATACTTGTGCTTTTGTCTGTTTATTGCAAAACCTTCAGGTTGTGTTATGTGCACAATTTTACTGAGGTCACCATTTAGAAATGTAGTTTTGACATCTATTTAGTGAACTTTCCATTTGTTGTGAGCTGCTAGAGCCAACATGGTTCAAATGGTAGTCCATTTTGTTGTAGGTGCAAAGGTTTCATTGTAGTCAATTCCTTCTTTTTGAACATATCTTTTTGTTACAAGTCTTGCTTGGTGCTTTTCAAGTGAGCCATCAACTATGTATTTGTTGCAGTAGACCCACTTGCAGCGAATTGGTTTGCAATCATATGGAGGGTCAACCAATTTTCAAGTCCCGTTTTTGACCATGCACTATACTCATCTTTCACTGCTTTTCTCCAAGTTTCAAGCTTCTTGGCCTATTTGAAAGGTGTTGGTTCTGAATCAAACACAACATTGAGCTCTTCTGGAGAATCATTCAAGGTGAATTTTTCAATTCTATCTTGAATTTATTCAAGAAACTTTTCTGATTGTGATGCGACTGCATGTGCACTTCTAGTGCCTGATTTCCCAACATTGTCAAGTTTCACATCTTTTAGTGTTTGAGTGGCCCACTTAGGCATATGTTTATGTGGTTTAGGTGCTTCAATTTCATCCTGTGAAGTTTCATCAGTTTCTACCCTCTGGGATGGTGGCCCCTGTTCATTGTCTGATGAAGTTTCACTCTTTTTTTAGGAGTTTCAAGCTCATGTATAGGAAACAGTATAAAATCAATAGATTCCCAATTGTGTGTCCCCCACTCATTGTCTGGAACACCCAAATCACTCTGTGTGTAGACATAAAAGTTTGCATACTTGTCAACTTGACTTAGTTGTCGATCAATATGCTCTTTGTCCTTTGTAGTCTCACGAAAGACAACTTCTCTTGCAACATGAAACTTTTTCTCTTTCTCATCATATAGCTTGTATACCTTGGAGGATTATCCCAAGTGGATGCATTTTCGACTCCTGTGGTCCAATTTATTTCTATTCTCTTTTGGAATCAATGTGTAATAAGTGGATCCAAAAATAAAAAAAATGTTGCACTGAAGGAAGATGACCACACCACATATCATAGAGTCTTGGATTCAAGAGTTGATGGTGATTTGTTGTGGAGGTATATTGTTGTTTTAGATGCTTCGGCCCAAAATTAGAGATTTACCTCTTTGAAGTAAAACATAGCACAAACCATATTCATCATAGTTCTGTTCATTTTTTTTACAACTCCATTCTGTTGTAGAGTGTGAGGAACTATGAGATGGTGTTTGATCTCATTTTGCTCAAGATAGGATTCAAATCTCTTTGAAGTGTATTTACCACCATTATCTATCCTGAGTGTCTCAATGTTGGTTTGTGCTTCATTTTCAATCATGTTTTGAAACTTTTGGAAAGTCTCAAAGGCTTTTGATTTTTTCTTCAAAATGTATGTCTAAGTCATCTTATTGTAGTGATCAATGAACAAAATGAAGTACTTATGGACGCCAGTGGAGAGGATTAGAAGAGAACACAAGTCCAAGTGAACTAGTTGCAATTTTTTGTCAACTTTTCATTGTGACTTCTGGAACAGTTCTCTTGCATGTTTAACCAAGATGCAAGCTTCACACTTTTCATCTGATTTTGTAGGCATGTAGGCATACCAACAACACCATTCTTTTTTAATACACATGTGGTTATAAGGAGTTTGCTTGAATCTTGCATGGCACAACATGTTTGAAGATATTTCATCTTCCACGAGAAGAGCTTAATTCTTTGAATTTGATGACTCACCCCTAAGTTTGAGTAGTTTCCCTTCTTCATATCTAGTCAAGATGATTACATTGTCACTTTTTCTCCTGATTGTGACATCACCATTATCAAACATAATAGAATGGACTTGTTGCTTTATGAGCATTAGGGACAACAAGTTTTGTTTCAATTGAGGAAGGTAGAGAACATTTTTAAGTTTGAAATTTGGAAGCCCTAGACACTTGAGTCATATGTACCTCTTCCCTATGGTTGCAGACTTGATCCATCTACGAGGTATACTGAGCCACAACTTTATTCATTGTACTCCTCAAAGAAGCCTTTTTAGAAAGTCTTATGTTGAGTGTCACTAGTATCAAGAACCCAGAGATCAAACCATGACGAACTGATCGAGACATTGTTTGCTTCATCATTTGTACTGGAAAACACACATTCGCTGGTGAATTGAACTGAGTTTGACTATTTTGATTGTTTTTTTGATTTTTCCTCTTTCTTTTTATGGTACATTTCAATTTTCTCCCATGGAGTTCTGAATTCATGAGTCTCATGGCTTCCTTTTCTGTCACACCGTTCGTAGTAGAGGTTTTATTTATCATCTTGTTTTTTATTTTGACCACCATGATTTTCGTTTTTGCCACCTTTTCCCTTGTACTTGTTATTGCCTTCATTTTTGGAAGACGTGGTTTTGTTTGATGTTTTGGAAGAATTTGATTTGACATCGCACACTTTCCCCTGTTGTGGACAATTTTTCTTCCAAATGCTTTTTCTCTATTTGCCATCTTTTCAACCACTAGTTAGATGTGAGTCTTCAAGTGATTGCTTGCTTGTAGAGACTTCAAGTAGGTTAAATATTTGGGAAAAATAGCTTTTATGAATGTGGTCATATATATTTCACTTTTGACACTCGTTTCTACATCATGCTTGATGACACGTAAATTTGAAGCCAATCTCATAACATCTCATCTTTCAACTCTAGGTTGAACAACTTCAACTGCAACTGAATGAATTCTAACTCTAAGTGGGAATCATACAGCGCCTTCCTTTTGTGAAATGTTTTCGATGGTGTATTGCACCCCTGAATATGAAAAAACACATCTCCATCCATTGAATCTCTCATCAAGGCCAATGCTTTTTTGTTTGTTTGCCTCCATGTTTAAGTATCCTTTGCATTCCTTGTTGGTTCAACTAGTTTTTTCCCGTCGCAAATATCAAATCATAAATCATTGAATATGAGTGTGTTCTCCACTTGTCGAGACCATTCTAATCAGTTGTCTTTGTCGGTTAATGTTGTCCCAACAATGAATTTGATGGAATGCATCGTTTTTGTTTGAGTTTTAGGAGTTTTGATTTTTGAAAGTTTTTAGCTTTTAGTTTAACCCCAATTGGTTCCTTATCACTTCAAAATAGTCTCATTTTCTATATATCAAAATGGTACATGAAAAAGATTCACCCTATCATTAGCATTGGGTTAAAAAGAAAACCTCATACACCAATATACTTGATTTTTTTATTTCCAGATTTGTGCCTATTGATAGTGACAAATGGGTAAAAGAGTAGCTCTCCTTATTTCTCCTTGTATTTAAGGAATTTGGATGTTGGCCAATTTTGCTTAGATTAGCTTGCTCAAGTGGCAATTATATGCTTTTCAAATTTAAATGCTTTTCAAAATTTGAAAATGATCACTTAAAATGAAATTTGCTTTTTAAAAAAAGTTAAAATATTATACCTCTGCTCTTCCTTATTTGGCTTATATAATTCCAATATTGGAATATGAAATGATAGTATTAAAAAATATGGACCCTTCAAAAGCACTTGAGAATAAGGAAATTAATGGCACTTGTCCATCTTGTTCTTGTCACGAATAGCACCACGGGAGTGACTCGTAGAGGTTATGAAATGTACAAACTCTTCCCTAACTTGGTCTTGTACTTCTAGATCAGGGAAGATTCTAGATAAAGATAAAGATAAACATATTAATGTCCCTAATGACCACAAAAGTAGGTCAAAAGCACTGCAGATTACAAAAATGTGTCAGGAAAAAGCGGGAAACCAAAAAGGTCTCCGAAAACAAGAAAAAAAACAATGCTGAAAGAAATATCGCCTTATATCCCTCACCAAACTCAACATCCTTATATGGTGGGACCCTCTTGGGTAAAGAAAGTATCTTTGTGTTGTATTTTGGCATCAAGGCAAAAGCAAGGTGGTGCAATGGGGTGGTCATTCTGTTTCACCTTTCAAAGAGATGCGACTGCACTTTCTTGAAGAACCTCTTCGTAGGATCTTGCTCTTTGACATTTATGATGGATCTAATGTTCTCAATCATTGAGTTGATTCCATCATAAACCTCACCTAAACATGGATGAACCATATCCATATATCTCAACATGCCAAGGATGGGCTCAATAAAATTGATGAAATACTCTACACATTCCCACCATGCGTCATAAAAAATTCACCCTTTCACCATTGTGGCCTTTTCAATGTTTGGCTGCCAACATACACTCAAAATTTGGTTGATGACCATGCTACTCAATGCCTCACGCACCTTAACAAGTTGTCTCAAGACGAGGATGTGTGAGGCATACCAAGTCTCAGCAACCTAATAGGAAATTAAAACAAATAAAATTAAAAAAACATGTTCAAATTACAAACTTAAAAAATTAAATTAAAAATATACATGATTCATAAATGATTAAATAAAAAGTTACCTTCAACAACTGCAACTTTGAGAAGGTCCTAAAGATGCCTTAGGACATGGGACCTTCCACATTTAGATCTCGCTCGCCTCCTCATGGATTTGTTTGATCCAATCAATTTTTGTCCCTAATTTTTGCAACATAAAGTTGAGGGAATGAACGGCGCATGGTGTCCAAAATGTGTGCCCATACTTTGCCTCAACCAACATGTCCACAGCTTTGCAATTTTTAATGTCGTCTATTACAACTTGGACATATTTTGAGGCCCCACCATCTCAATGGACTCGATCAGGATGTCGGCTATGAATTGTGCATCTTTCACTTGCTCCTCACAATTAATGGCTCTAAAAAACATTGCCCCTTTAGGGCTCATTGCCACCACATTAATCAATGGCTTATTTGTTGTATCTTTCTATCCATAAAAAATGGACACTATGAATTCATGATGGGCTTCAATGCATCTTCAACTTGTTTTCTTTCTTTTGTCAACAAGGTGGTTCGCACCTTTTCATACCCTGGGTTGGTGAATTGTTTAGGGGCAGCATTGATAGATCTCACCACATCTTGCTAGTATAGTGATCTACAAACATTAAATGGTAACCCAAATACGTAAAAACGTGCAATACACTGCTTTGTGTCCCTGGATTGATTCTGAAATGACATTTCCAATGGCCCTGCATCTTTGGTTCTCTTGCAACCAAGAGGTGAATCCTCTTCCTCTACAGTTGCATCTGGTGTAGCAAGAAATGGGTGTGATAGGGCTACCATATTTTCAAAGGATGCTTTGTTTTTTGCATAACAAGGGCATTTGCTTCTTGTTGTTGTTTGATGTATGCAAGAATCTTTGTCGGTGGCAAGCCCTTTCCTAGTTTTGTATTCATGCTTGGTCCAAACAAGCTTTGATTCCAGTGCCAGGAAGTTTCCAAAAGAAACACCCTCCACGTGGCAATCGTTCTAACATGGTCACATACTTCCAAAGAGGTGCTCGATAATTGGGTTTAGAGGGTAACTCTTGGTCCATTGAACTAACACTTGCAGCGGTAGACATTCTAGCAAATATAAATCCCTATAACACTTAAAAAAATTATAATAATATTGTTGTTAGTCTATTAGAATTTAAAACATTTAGCATTTGTTGAAAGAATCTTTAAAACTTATTAAAAAAACAACAAAATTAGTCAAAATTAATTACAAATAAACAAACATTTAAAATTAGAAGTTTTTTAAAAAAAAAAAAACCTTCAAAAAAAGACCTTCAAAACTGAAAAATTCGCACCTTGAATGAAGACTCTTCTTTGTTGCAGTCTCTTCAAGCTCCTTGGCACCAAATAAGTAAGGCTAATGGTGTAGGTTTAGCACAAGAAAGGAGTTTCAAACTTATGCAAGTGAAAAAATGAACAAGAGTGAACAAATGTGCAATGAGAGGTAAAAATGTTGTTATCTTTTGATAGAATGAGTGTGAATGTTGCTTTTAGGGTTGGAAATGCACTTAAAAATGTTTTTGAATGTTTTTTGAGGTCCACCGTTGACTTTAACTGCAACAAAATTGGGAAAAAAATTAAAAATGTGTTTTTATGGGCAGATTTGTAGGGGCAACGTCCAAGTTATGTCGTTGCCCTTGCGGATACACTCGGGTATGTCAAAGGATGTACCCAAGCGTATCCATAGGGGCAGTGATGTATCGTGGACATTTCCTCAACGAATCCCCCAACGAATGGTATCCAAACACAAACCGCTTTGTACCTACAGGTCCTAGGGAGTGTATCTGGTCATATAGCTTTTTTTAGAAACTCTTATTATTTTACTATAAAGTTTTTCTTTCTATTCTTCAAATTTGTGTCACTTCAGTCGAGAAGAGTTTTGTCTATTATAACCTGCTAATTCCTCATAACTGATATGTTTTACTTTGGATTGAATCCTCGGTTTAGATCACCTAGGGTTAATGAACCTTGGAACTAGAAATGTTTTTGGGGAGATACCAACATTTAGTGTTAACTAACTAGACTAGGAAAATAAAAATGACATGAAAAATCTCAAAAATGAGCTTGAGTGTCTATTTTTCTATCCATTGGGAAATTTCTATTCTTCAGACATAAGCATACCCCCACTTCTAGAAATTTAGCAAAAATAGATGTTAGCAACGTTCATCAGTTATCCATCACACTGTCTTCTTTTATCATTCTCCTTTGTTTGATGTGATTATGAAAAGGCACTATTGAGTGCACACAAATGCAATTTTGTAAACACGTCTCTCCTCTTTTTGATTCTAAGTTTTACAAATTTTAATGATCCGAAAGCTTTGATGCTTTGGCAAAATGTTTTGAGCTTAGCTTTACTGTCGTGGAGGCAAAAGAATGAGTACAAACTATCTTGCCCAAAATTTTCTCCCCTAATTTGCCACGGAATATCCTACCATATTTTGCATCCTCTTGATATGTTAATATAAGATGTAAGAACCCCAAATAGGATCTAAAACAAAATAAATGATTTTTCCTTACGAACTCAAACCAATATGAAAATAATTGAATGCTGCCCAAAAACTTAGCAAACCCTAGCCCCAAAGATCTCTTCAAACCCTTACACAAATGTTTCAATAAATGATAAATGAAAGCTATACTTGTTTACCTTTTTTGTCGCATAAATTAATAATGTAACTGTTGGAAAATGAATGTAAAATCTGATAATTAAGCAGTGGTGCATCAGTTATATATTCTGAAAACAGCCTTGAAACCCTTGGATGATCTTCCAAAAAATAGGTCAAAATCCCTAGAATTTGTCAAAGTTATCAAAGAGCAGAATTCAGCTAACAAAGAGCACTTCAAAACCTCCACACAAGTTGCCTAACTCTCACAAAAGTATATAAATAATTTTCTGCCCTTTTCTCTTTCCAAATCTGCGATCAATAATTTATTATTTTACTCAAACAGGTTGAAACTTAGAAAATTCGTAACTTCTGAAATACTTGGACTTTTGATGCAAATGATAGCTCAAAATAACCACAAAAATAGCATCTATCAAATAAAATTAGTTTTAAAATTTTCTACCCACGGGAGGTCCCCCAAAAGTGGTCTCGAAATTTTGAAAACCTTAGTTTTCCACCCAAAAATTATGCAAATAATTTTATAATATTTTTTGAGCATCAATGAGTCCAAAACACATCAACCATACCTCACAAATGGTTTGCTCCACTTAGGAAAAATAGTATAAATTATTAAAACCTTAGGAGAGGGTTTTAATCAACAAAAACCTCAAAAAATGTTATTTTTTCCAGCTCTTATGTGGATCGCTCAAGGTGCAACCAGCCTTCTTTGATCTCTAACCAATTCACCAACCTTCGTGACCTCAAACCCTTCTAAATAGCTCAATCTAGCCCTCCAAAACAAATCGCTACAGCTGCAAATGTTAGATAGAAAACCTGCATATAAATTCTCAAAATGTAGAATAATTTTCGAAAGATAGGTGATGTCAATAGACACCATTTATAGAGCATCATAGCTCTTGGAGGGTAACATTCTCCAAAAAACTATGCCGAAAACAATCAAGCTTAACATACTTGATCTCTTTTCCAAATATCCAAATCAACATATCTTCAAATGAGTCCTCATCCTCTTTAAATAGCCTCCTCCAAGTGTAGCGCCCAAATTGGAAGGAAGAGTTAATTTAAAAATATTGAAAGTAACTCCTAATTTCACTTTAGGCCTTACGTGCCCATGACCCTTAAAAAGCCCCAACTTAAATGAAATTTATAACATAAAGTGGTTTTTCTATTAATTGTCTTTATTTTTAAGTATTTAAAAAATACTTATTATCTTAGCAATAATATTATTTTAACTTCCAAAAATGGGACATTACAGTCCTCTCTTCTCAAATTTGCTTGCCCTCAAGCAAATGCAAGCTCATATGCCCAAGAACCATGTCCAAGAGAGAAGACATGATGTAGTGACCCCAAAGCCTTGATCCAATGCCAATTAAATGTGAGATCTCTTGCCAACACAAACTCATACCTTTGATGTACTTTGGCTGATCTAAAATTTTTACAACCTCCTTTTTTTTTTGTTCTTGATCTTTTCATACCTACACATGGAACAAACATGTTAGAGAAAAGTATAGTGTTTAATAACACTTTTGTGATCTCATCTTCATGCCTTGTTGACATGACATTAGATTCTCTTCTCTTGCTTGTAATCCTTTCATGAATTCCATTTTTTTGAAGAAGTTTCCAAACCTCAAACATGTTGGCTTGTATACTCCTGTAATCTTGTTTCTTTTTCCCTAACAATGGCTTGGAAATGATTACAAACCTCTTTGGAACAATAAAAACAAAATCCCTTTTAGTAGCAAATTGTAATTCTTTTTCCAATGTGGTTGGGTGACCTTTAATAACTGAAATAGAAGTGATAAGAGGGCTGTCCTCTTTGCAATCAACAGTCCTAATTAATTTGCAGCAGCTGTTATGATAAAAAATATTCGAACAACTTTTTTGTGACCACAATAAGAGGGATGAAAATTCCTTATTTTTAGCCATAAATCTTACCAATAGATAAAAATTGATCCATTTTATGTCAATCCCTATTTTTTGGGCAGCAGCTAGTGTGTCAATCATGATATTAAACAAAAATACAACAGCGTCATACCTTGAAAGAATTGCATTGAATCATTTCTCTCATAATTTTTGACATTTGCACATGTGCCAATCATACGAAACTGAATTTCTAACTTAAGGGTAGTGATATCAAATTTGTCTTGTTCACATTCCAAACTAAAATTAGTGAGCTCAACATTCTTCTTTTTGTTTGTAAATTGAAAATTTTCATAGCATACACAAGCAAAAGGATCCACCTAATGTTTTTTCCAACAAATCATTATGGACTTGTGCCCTATATGAAGATTAGAATTGCAAAACTGAATCAAATTAATAAGCCTAGCAAGGCTGCCCATAATTAAATACATCTCATAGAAAAACACTAAAGGATGTGTGCTCCTATAGTGTGCATTCCAAGGTATGCTTGGATCTTTATACTACATCAATCCTTCTTTATTTTGTAAACATAGTCCTTCCATTGGTATAAAGGAAACAAGTTTAACCAAATTTAACCAAATTGGAAAACATACCTTGTAAATGTATAACACAATCACCTAAACTCATAGGTAGGATTTCCCTTATGTAAAATGAATGTCCTTTTCTTGGCTGCCCTATGTTATCTTCCACACATATGTATGCATTATCAAACAAACCCCACCAATATCAAGTTTTATCCCTTTTTCTATACTGTTGTACTTGGCATGTTAATTCAATTTTTCTTGTGTGACAATTTTCAGAATGCACCTTGGTACAAAGTTTCCCCAACACGGGCTGTAGTGTGCCTTGAAAGCGCCAAATTTTTCCTCTTTTATGTGGCTGAACTTGTTTTGTTAACTCAAAAAATTTGTTCTCAAAAAAATCAGACTTCTTACCACTTTTTCCAGCTCTTTCTCTTGGCAATCGATTCTCATCTCATCTCTCTTAATATCAGTATTACAAAAATCAGAACTAGGTAATTTTACCATTTGTGTTATAGCGTCCATTCTTTTTCAAGCACATGGCTGTCCATGATGCTCATAACAACCCTATCATTGTTTCTTTCATCATTCTTCCTCATACCCCTCAAATATCCCTCTATCATATCGATTGATGAAGATAAAGGAGCCTTTGTGTCATTCAAACCATGCAAAATATCCTCATAATCTCCTTTGTTAGCATAATACTCATGATGATCAAAACAATGCAAGAATAAAGTATGATGGTGGTACAACAAATCCTTGCTATGAAGATAGTCAAATTGCTTACCCTTAGTCGCTGTCCTAGCAGACTGAAAATCAGCCAATAGAGATCCGAAAGATGGTGCAAAATCTTCACTCTTAGATCCTTTGTTTACCACAAGAGATTTCTCTTTTGCTTCACTTTCGTCTATACCTTGTGTGCACATGTATGGAGTACCTTCACAACTCTTGCTAGCATCATAAACATCATTGATTTGCTCCTCATGTACTACTGTTCCAGAAAAGACAGCTAGCTGCATACCACTATCCTCATGTGAAATTGGTGTTTCATCCACCAAACTCTCTTTCTAATCCTGTAAATCTGAATTTTCTTCCCCTTGAGTTGTAGATTCCATGATTCGCTCTTCTGTCACATTACAAACATGCATGCAATCATTAGAAGATAAGGAATCATTGTTAATTAATGAAATATTTTCACCTTGCTTATCCTTGCATCCTTGCACATCGATTTTTTTCTCTTTTTTATTATCAACTTGTAGCTTTATGCGCTGTCCATCAAATTCTGATTTTTTTTGTTTCATTGCCTCTTTTATAGGAGGCCTCATGAAGCGCTGTCCCTTCATTCTTTTCCTCAACTTGCTCTATTATCAAATAGGGATTTAACTCTTCTTCACACTCCTTAACAATGTTTCCAAACATCATATGTGCTGCTAGAATTTTTCCCTTTTTTTAACCACAAACCAGCCAATAAAGTAGACAATAGAGGTTCGGAACGACCATCACTTTCTTTGAGTATCAAACTCATGATTTTCTGCATATGATTTACAATATTTTGGGTAGGATTCCTACATGCTACTGCAAGAAAATGTTGAAACATTTCAACAATAAGCTCATCACAATCCAGATCTATTATTAAAACACATACCTTGATTTCTGCCATAGTCTCTAGCAACGTGACCCTTATAGCAAATGAGTCTCCCATTTTATCCTCAAGGCCTCAAAAGCTCTCCACAATCAGCTAAAATATTTATCTCATAATTTTGTCATTGAAAGGAACCTCGAGAGCAGTTAGTCTTAAAATTTCATTGATACAACTAATAACCAAAAGTCTTACCTCTTCATTTGTGGCTCTTAAAAGTTTATGTTGAACCAAGTAAGTTATTGAGGGCTGTAGCGCCCAACTCATGGATGCATATCGTGATTGACTCACCTTAGATAACATATATTCTATTTCTTCCAATGTGCTCATCACATCTTCTTCTGGTGGACATAAGTTTCTTAGACTTCTACCTGCATTGTTAAGCCTCAACCTCTTTGTCTTTCATGCCTTTTTCCTTGATCTTACTTTCACCCCATAATTTTTCCAATATATGGCTCTGATACCATTTTAAGAATCCCAAATAGGATCTAAAGCAAAATAATTGATTTTTCCTTACGAACTCAAGTCAATCTGAAAATAATTGAATACTGCCCAAAAACTCAACAAATCCTAGCCCCAAAGATCTCTTCAAACCCTTACACAAATGCTTCACTAAATGATAAATGAAAGCTATACTTGTGTGTCTTTTTTGTAGCATAAATTAATGATTAGCTGCTGGAAAATGAGTGTAAAATCTGATATTTAAGCGCTGATACAACAGTCATATTCTGAAAACAGCGTTGAAACTCTTGGATGATCTTCCAAAAAATAGGTCAAAAACCCTACAATTTGTCAAAGCTACTAAAAAGTAGAATTCAGCTAACAAAGAGCACTTCAAAACCTCCACACAAGTTGCCCAACTCTCATAAAAATATATAAATAATTTTCTGCGCTTTTGTCTTTCCAAATCTGCCCTCAATAATTTATTATTTTATTCAAACAGGTTAAAACTTAGAAAATTCGTAACTTTTGAAATACTTGGACTTTTGATGCAAATGATAGCTCAAAATAACTACAAAAATAGCAGCTATCAAATAAAATTAGTTTTAAAATTTTCTACTCATGGGAGGTCCTCTAAAAGTGGTCCCGAAATTCTGAAAACCCTAGTTTTCCATCCAAAAATTATGCAAATAATTTTATAATATTTTTCAAGTATCAATGAGTCCAAAACACATCAACCATACCTCACAAATGGTTCGCTCCACTTAGGAAAAATAGTATAAAGAATTAAAACCCTAGGAGAGGGTTTTAATCAACAAAAGCCTCCAAAACTGTCATTTTTTCCAGCCCTTATGTGGATCGCTCAAGGTACAACCAACCTTCTTTGATCTCTAACCAATTTGCCAATCTTGGTGACCTCAAACCCTTCTAAATAGCTTGATCTAGCCCTCCAAAACAAATTGCTACAATTGCAAATGTTAGATAGAAAACCTTCAAATAAATCCTCAAAACTTAGCACAATTTCCGAAAGATAGGTGGTGTCAATAAACACCATTTATATAGCATCATAGCTTTTGGAGGGTAACATTTTCTAAGAAACTATGTCGAAGACAATCAAGCTTGATATGCTTGACCTCTTTTCCAAATATCCAAATCAACATATCTTCAAATGAACCCTCATCCTCTTTAAATAGCCTCCTTCAAGTGTAGCACCCAAATTGGAGGGAAGAGTTAATTTAAAAATATTGAAAGTAACTCTTTATAATTTCACTTTAGGCCTTACATGCCCATGACTCTTAAAAGGCCCCAACTTAAATGAAATTTATAACATAAAGTGTTGTTTCTATTAATTGCCTTTATTTTTAAGTATTTAAAAAATATTTTTTATCTTAGCAATAATATTACTTTAACTTCCAAAAAAAGGACATTACAGAAGATCTCAAAATTATTTATTTCCATCTTATTTTTTGAATGATATTGTTTATATTATAGTCATTGAATCACCATTTAATAATTAGCAATGAGTCCCTTGTCACATCGATTTTCTTCCGTCCATTTTCCTTAGCCAATCTTATTCCTTATAAAAGATCCATTGCTTCTACCTTATTATTTGTATTCAATACCAAGTTGGCTGAAAACATTAAGAGTGGTTTTACATCATCATCTTTAAATATCCCTTCTACTAATCCTAGATTTCCTTTCAAAGCTTCATCAAAATTGATCTTAACTCAATCTTTAAGATGTTTATTCCCATCTTTAAAAAATTCAGCCTCTTCCAACTAAGCCCATTATTAGATATCTTAATCAAATTTCATCTTTTTAAAATTTCCATATCTTCTTCAGATTGCTTCTTTGATTTGGAATTACAAGTATTGACAAATTTTGATATTGAAGCCTCTATCTTCCCTTATATGCTTCACAACGGATTTTCTCTCAATGATTTTGTAATGTCTTTCCAAATATAGATTCCATTTTATAATGGATGGACTTTCTTCCATGATGACCTTCAATATACCTTTTTGAACTCTTCTTGTCCCTTACCATATTAGCTTATTGATTCCGAACTTGTTATCCGCAAATTCGTAACCTTCCTACTCAACAATTTTATGTACCCTCACAAAATTTCAAGTTTCAATCTCTAGTCCTGTTATCAATCATTGCATTATAATTCCCTTGGTCTTTGAGTTCATTAAATTTATTTACCTTGCCATCTATTTGAAATTTGTATATGTTGAAAGCAAGAAAATTTGAACTTCATACACCATTTGCATCGCTCATAATGTGTGCACAACCTTTGTTTCTCGACCAATGAGATTCGTAAGTGGCTAAGGAATGAGCATCTGGATAAAAAGAGAACATCCAAAGGGGAAATATAAAATGACATGTTGAACTTTAAATTCAACCTCCACTTTGCCACCAATGGACCCAAAATTAGAAGGCATACTAGATAAAATTATGACATCTAGAAGGGAAATATAAAATGACATGTTGCACTCTTTATTTGCTCTCATGCTTATCAAAGAATGTGGGATGAAAATGATTGAGCATGATGTGATCAGAGTTGGGGGCTTAGTTGTTGGTTGCTAATGTGGTTTCAACTTAAATAATAATAACAATTTGAAGCAATTATGATATGAGGAGGTTTCGACAAAATAATTATGGATTATGTGCTTCAAGACCCTTTACTAGTACTTTATCAACATAAAAAATGAGTTTCAATTGATAGAAAAAAGCTACCAACTCGTCTTGGTTTTCTAAAAAATGCAAAAAATGATTGTAAAAACTTGTCAAATGAACTCAAATGGCTGTTTCCCATTTTGTTGGGAGTTTTCCCCCTTGAAAACATTTCATATCCATGCGGAATGTTCTATTATTGAACAAAAATTAAAGCTACAAAAGGAAAGAAATTTATACAAGGTGTCACTTATATAGGAAAGATCAATCCTTGAAGGATGAAAATTTCAGCAAAGAAGATATCCCTCATTGGGGATAAAGGAAGAGTTTCTATTGTTTATAAACACAATGACACACTACAAAAAATGTCTTAGTGATAATACATCCCCTTCATGACTATGTCAACACCTCTCTTCTCCCATATGTTTGTGTCACTTGTCATTTAGCCCCACTTGTCATTGATAGAAGCATCACAAAATGTATATTTGAAACTGGTCCTAGTATAGGAAATTCTTTGCCCTTGTGTACCTTCACAAGTGGCACAAAGTTCCTATACTTTTATTCTTTCAATCTCAAAGGCTAAGTAATAGGATTGTTAGAAGTGTAGAGAGTCCATGGCCCTTGTGTATGTCCATGAGTTCCATAAGGTTCCTATACTTCCCCTATTTAAAACTCATAAAGAATACTTCCCCTATTCAAAAATCATAAAAATGAATAAGTCTTGGCATAAAGAAAGCGTAGGGAGTCCACGTTCGGTGCGTACGTCTGAGTGTGACAAAGTTCCTATAATTCACATTATCAATTATTCAAAATTTGTCTAAGTGATGTGGGCCCAATGACAAGTAAATTTAATATTTGCATAGTGCATAGTTAAAATAATTCAATATTGAATTAATATATTCAAAATATGTACATATTACCGAAAAAAGTGACAATTGTAATTGGTTGGTAGTTTAGCTAGTTATTTAAATATCTCTACAACCAAATGTTGTATAAAATGAATTGAGTGATATCGAATAAAGTTTCTTCTCAGAGACCTAGTCAGATGGCCACCAACGTTTTGTGCATTACATTTTCTTGTGGATTTGTTTATGTGAATGGAATGTAGTTTTAATATGTGGGAATCAAATATCTTTCAATAATGGGTGTAATGTATGATTTCTTGGAAAATATGCTTTTCTCCTTGTGAATTAAGGATGATTGTCTCTACATATTTTCAGTGGTGTAATCCTTCATGTTTTGACAAACTTTGTGTTGTGGGGTTTGAATGGTGAACTTTGTATCACCTACATGTAGCTAGATTTGAAGAAGACTTTGAGCCTTAGATGGTCTCATTTTTTCTTATTACACACATTAGTTACTCATTTTCATTTACATGAGGGAGGAGAAACTTTCTACTTTTGTTTGAGAAACTAGAGTGGTTCTTTGCTTAAATTCTGTTGTAGGTTTCTCACCCTTTTGTTTTCATTTTCTATTTTTTTTTCATTTTGTGCTTCCTAGTTAAAAGTACAGAAAACCCCTAAAAGAAACGTCCTCACACAAGGGAGCTGCCGCTCTCGATTGCAAACGGAAATCACCTATTTTTTGGTGATCTTCCCACATATGTTTCAATCTTTTGTTGGTGTCGATTAGGCAAGTTATCAAAATCATGTAAAGGGTTTTGGTGACAAAAAAAAAATTCTTACACCTACTTTTACTTTATTAAAGAATCTTCCCCAAATCTTCCATATGCCATATTGTTTTTATTTTAAAAGAAAAATTATATTAAAGCAAAATCAATGAGTACATATTCTAATATGCCATATTGCAGTACATAAATAGATGATTCCTATCTTCTGAGCAAGGATATCGTGAAGGACCATGAAATCCTCTATGGGTGAGATCATCATTTGTCAATGCCTTGAAATTTCTAACCATAAATAATAATTTTTCTTGGGAAGCCCATGCTTGAGTCACATTTTTTCCTAGAAATTGCATTCCTTCCACTTCTCGAAGCAATTTATTCATATACCTCTTTAACTGAAATGCCTCTTGATTTGGTCTTATCCCATATAAGCCAATCACTTTCTCTCACATTCGAATGGGGTTATCTTTCAATTTTTTTCTAGAACTGCAATTTTATCTCACATTCATAATAATTATGAGACAAGGGTGACCTACAAGGCATTACATGCTCCATAAGCTTTTCCATTGGGAAAATAAGCTAGAGGGTATGAATCCCAAAGTGAAGGATGGCATTTAACATTCCTCCCTAACTAACAAATGCTTATGGTGCTTATGTTCTAAGTAGGTGCTCTTGCCTTGCGATTATTACCCAAAATACACTAAGGAAATTGTCATTAGGATGGTGACTACTCATGGAGGTTATAGTAAGATGACTTAAACACAAACTACTAATGGAGGTCATATTGTGATGGACGATAGAGGAGAAGGGGGGTTTCCTCCCCAGCCCTCTTGAGCAGGAGGGTCCTCGTCAACAGGTAAAGATCCAATCCATGATCTTGCTGATTTTTTTCATCTTCTTCTTGTTGGGAGGGCAAAATGGCAAGGGCCAACTATGGAAACTTACCCTGTGGAGGGGGGGGCAACCTCCCCTTCATCACCACCTTTGTTAGCTCTATTAGACCCGCCTTGATATGGGGACGATTGGCGAGAGCAAAAGAGGGGGATCCTTAAGCTTCGAGACCATTGACGCCAAACCCCCCATCCATGTCCACAAGAATGGTGGCAAGGAGGATTTGGAGGCTCATCTCTGATAGCATAAGGAGAATTCCCCCAATGGTACAATAGGATCTGCAGATGGTGAAGCTCAAGCCAAACTTTATCAGTTTGGACTTGGATCTAGAGGGTAACATTAGAAATTATAGCAAATTTGTTAGTTACAGAAAATCTTTTATCCATTTCTTCATGATTAAAACAAGCATTATTTCTGACATTATCGATACGGGTATGGATACAGATATGAGAATCAGATACGGGGATACGATTTTTTTTGTTGGGGTTTGGATACGTTTGAATACGGCCGTACAAATATATATATAAAATTAAAAATATATCCATATAAGCAAAATTAACCACTTAATATGCATAGAGGAAACAAAATAACTTCAAATAAGTTAAATAACCACAAAATATATACTCATAATTCAATGCCAAATATAATAAAATTCAATGGTCGAACTTATATTAGTTTTATAACAGGGACATGGTGCAAATGTTACAATATATGGAAAAAAATAAAGACAAATCAGCATTTCATGATTCACTATATTCATTTTTGTCTTCCGCTGTGACGTCTTCATCATGACGTCTGCATATTCATCGTGTTTTCTTTCTTTTGTCAATAAGGTGGTGTGCATCTTTTTATAACATGGGCCAACAAACCCTTTAGGGGCAACATTGATAGATCTCACCATATCTTGCCAGTATGGTGATCTAACAACATTAAATGGCAATTCACATGCGTAAAGACAATGTGCAATGTTCTGCTCCGCTGTGTCCCTGGATTCATTATGGAATGCCCTATCCAATGGTCTTGCATTTTTTGTTCTCTTGCGACCAAGAGGTGAATCCTCTTCCTCTTTGGCCACAATGGGTGTAGCAAGAAAGGGGTGTGATGGGGTCACCACATTAGCACGAGATAGATCAACGAGTGATCATTTCTTTCTCAAAGGATGCTTCGATCTTTGCCCCACAACATTTACCTCTTCTTGCTCTTTGATGTATGTAAGGATCTTTGCCTATGGAAAGCCCTTTCCCAGCATTTCATTTATGCTTGGCCCAACACAAACTCTGATTCCAGCACCAGAAATCGCACACAAAGAGCTTTCACTCGACTACAAGCTCTTGTATTTACAGTTACACTCTGAGCAAAGCCAATGAAAACACCCTCCACCAAGTATCTGTTCTAATATTGTCACATAAAGAGGCATTTGTGGATCAAATTTGGGGGCTATCCCTTGGCCCACCAAACTAGCACTTGCACTTTGAAACATTTTGACATGTCCCTGTAGCCCATAGTAAAAAATAAAACAATTGCTATTAAAATTTAACTGTGTTGCAGGGGTACGCCCCCCAGCCCGACGCCTCCTGTTCGGAGGCGCCTCCGGCACGGGGACATCCCGGGGACGCCCGGAGGCGTCCCGGAGGCGCCCGTCGGCGTGCCGGAAACGTCCGGCACGCCGGCGGGCGCCTCCGGGACGACTCCGGGCGCCTCCGGGCCGCCTCCGGGGCGTCCCCGAAAATTTCCGGCGACGTCGCGAAAAAAACCTAAAAAAAAAAAAAAAAAAAAAAACGCGGGAAAAAGCCCTAAACAGTTAAAAAACCCTAAATACTTAAGCGCTGTGTTCAGAACGCTGTCGGAGTTGGCTTTTCAGTGCGATTTGCACTTGAAAAAATGAGCTTGATCAATATAATGGGATCCTTACGAGAATCGTGGCATAGATTTTTACTTATAACTACTATGGGGAGAGGGTGTTCTTCCAATGCCCTTGCGGGAAAGCAAGTGAAAAGACGGGAAAGATATTGTTCCCTGCCTTTGCCCGCAAACAATTCCGGATGCTCGAGTTGGGAAATAAGTATTAAAAAATATATATAATAAAATATAAAATACAAATTTAAAAACTTAAAAACAACTTTAAAAAAATTTAAAAATAAATAATATTTTAATATATAAATATAGAATATAATTTATAAATTAAAAAATATATAAATATTTAGTTTTAAAAACTTTAAATATTTTAAAACAAATAAGATATACAATAAAATATTAAAATATATATATAATAAAATATTAAAAATATATATAATAAAATATTAAAAATAAAATAAAATTTAATATTAAAAATTTAAACTAAATACTATTTAGTTTTTACATTTTTAATATTATAATTTATATTTTATTTTAAATTTACAGTTTAATATATTTTTAGGTAGTATTAAAATTTTATTTTTAATATTTTTAATATTTTTAATTTTAAAATTCTTTTAAATATATATATATATATATATATATATATATAAATATATATATAGAGACGTACCCACG
Source organism: Torreya grandis (assembly GCA_037957365.1). NCBI lineage: Eukaryota > Viridiplantae > Streptophyta > Pinopsida > Cupressales > Taxaceae > Torreya > Torreya grandis. The sequence continues at coordinate 805,037 of JARHVA010001659.1, read as the reverse complement.
ACGTATCCAAATCAAGGTTTTTGAAAAATGACGTACCCGCGTACCCGAATCGTACCCGCACCCGTACCCGTATCCGTATCCAAACAACGTAGAAATTTAATAGTAAAAAATAAAAACTAAAACAATTGCTATTAAAATTTAAACATAATCATTGCATTCGGTATTTGTTGAAATAATGGGTAAAACTTAAAAGAATAACAAAAAATAAAATAAAATTAAAACTAGTTACAAACAAAACAAAAAAAGGCCACAAATCTAAAAAATTTACTTTAAATCAACAAATCCTCTTCCTTGTAATCTCCTCAAGCTCCTTGGTGCCAAATAGGTTGAGGTAATGCCGTAGGTTTAGCACAAGGAAAGAGTTTCAAGCTTATGCAACTGAAAAAATTAACAAGAGTGAACAAATGTGCAATGAGAGTTAAAAATGCAATGAAGAGGAAATGTGTTGTTAGCTTGTGATAAAATGAGTGTGAATGTTGATTTTAGGGTGGGGAATCCACTTTCTTTTGTTCTTAATTGTATTTTTAAGTCCATGTTTGACTTTTCATTGGGTGAAATTGAAATAAAATAAAATAAAATGTTTGGTGTTCAGGAGTGCGCAGAGACGCCCAGTGAGCATGTTTGGGTTGCAAAAATGTTTGGGTACGTCGCCCAAATGTGCCCAGGTATTTCCATAGCCCAGGTATTTCCACAGCCCAGGCACGCTCCTTGGGCATCTCCCCCACGCTATCCCCATGCTTTTGTATTCTAGAGCGTATCCGCTGCGCTCCCAAGGCATGGGGGCGTATCTGGTAACGTAGATTATTTATAGTTTTTCAAATATGAAAACAAATGTCAACATGGAAATTCTATTCAAATCTATTGTATTTTGCAGGAAGCAAGGCGGAGTCCCCCAGGAGAGCCATTTTCTTAGTGAATAATTCAGGTCTAAAGGTCTCAAAGAGGGTATGAATCCATCTCCAAGCAGACTGAGGATGAGAAAATAGTCAAAAAAGGTGTTTAATAGTTTTCGGCTGGTGATAAACCGAGCAAATGGGATTTGAAACCTGCATGTGCTTGAGATGGTCACCTAGAAGAAAACCTTGGTAGAGAATACACCAGAGGAAATGAGATTTTTTAGGCTATATGAGAGCAGCCCATATGATATCAAACCTTCTAGACCAGACAATATGAAGGGATCAGAGATTCCACTAATGATTGAGAGTTTTAGTGTCAATATGCTAAGGAGCCAACAAAATAATAGACCCCAGTGGAGGAGAATAATGACGAAAGGGTGTAGCTATAGGCCAATGCCAATCCTTGCAATAGGGCATAAGGGAGGAAACACCAATCTTGTGTAAATAGCCCTCAGGTATGGAACTCTGAATCTCATCAATGGATTTTACATCATTGTTAAGATTTAATTTATCTTTCACAATATTCCAAGGGAGCCAGTCGACTAATTTTGCAAAAAATATCCTCAATGGTTTTAATACCCTTTTTAAACAATCTCAAGCTCTTGATCCAAGGGACCATGGCAAAGGGATCATTGTAAAAATTGAGTCTTGGGGACCACCATAGAGAGTGAGAGTTTAGAGAGAGACCATTTCAAAACCCCTCCCCCACCTAGATGAGGCGAGGTTTGAGCTTTTCCCAAGCCTTCTAGACGCTGTGCAAGAGTAGGGGTACTGAAAAGAATGTGCATACCAACACCTTGCCAGGACTTTTTGCCTAAAGGGCATCCTTGAGAAATGCAATGCCTTAACAAAATTTTTAAGGCTTCGACACCTTCCAAACCTCTAATAATCCACTTGACATTGAGAGCCAGACCTTGGAGTTTAATGTCCATGAGCTCAAGTCCTGCTTCTTTGGGTCTATCGCAGATATCCCAAGAAACTTTATGGAATCCTTTGTGACCTTTAGAATTGGCCTATAGAAATTCCTGCAAAAGTTTTTCCAATTTAGCATGGGCAGTGTTAGGAGCCCAACAAGAGGAATAGTAGACATGAGTAGCAGCCAAAACCTGAGAGCATATCTGAATTTTTTCTGGTAATGACAAGGGTTTGGTGATCTAATAAGATTTTTTTTCTCAACCCTTTGAACCACATAAGACCACAGATCAGTGGGTGAGGCTCAAAAAGCAAAGGGAATTCCTAAGAGTATGAACTAAACTCTAGGGATAATCCACTACCATTGAAATCCCTCCATCCAGGGAGGTTTGGGAGAGAGATTGGTGACACCACTAGATTTTCTTCCATTGTATGGAGGACCTAGAAGCAAGAAAAAATATATCAAAGCATTCTTTAGCATTTTTAATAGAATTTTCTTCCTCTTGAAGGGTAAGGAAGGAGTCATTGATAAAGTGCCCATTGATCAATTGATGGTTTGAATTAGGAAGATAAAAACCCTTCACCAAACCTCTGGAAGCATAAGTAGCCAAAAGATAGCTAAAGCCTTTAGCAACAACAACATAAAGAGAAGGAGCTAAGGGGCAACCCTTCCTGATAGATCTATGAAGCTCAAAACGATGAGATTGGGCACCATTGATAGTAATTCAAGCACCAACATATTGATAAAGCATATTGACAACTTGCATAAACCTGGTGCCAAAGCTAAGAACCTGAAGTATCAACTCTTTTTGATCAATAAGCCTTCTCAAAAATTAATCTTGACAAATAAGGCCTTCTAATTGGAGACCCTAATCCATTCCATAAGTTCGTAGACAACAATGACACTCTCCAAAATGTGTCTATGTTGAATAAACCATGTTTGTTCACTTCTAACAATTAAAATAAGATGCTTAATTCTAAGGGCTAGAGCTCTAGCAATAATTTTGTAAGAACATTGAGAAGGGTGATAGGTCTCCAATTAGTGATGACTTAAGGATCACCTACCTTAGGAATAAACTTGATATTACCGTGGTTGATTAGAGGGCCCAAGGAATTATTCAACACTATTTTGGAATAGACTATGTGCAAATAAGGTCTCATAGTATCCCATAGGGTTTGATAGAACTCACAAGGAAAACCATCAATACACGGGGATTTGTCAGTGGCCATCTGTAAAACAACTTCCTTAAGATCATTCAAGTTGAGAGGTATATCACAAGGTACTCTCTGTGCTTCATAAAGATTTCAAGGGACAACACCAGGCATTGAGAGAGAGCAACTTTCCATTCGGGAGTGACGGGCTAAGTGAAATGTCCCCAAATGGGCTGAATTGGAAAAGAAAGGAGATTCTTTCAAATCCCCCTAAATCCGATTTGAAAATTAGTAAACCCTAGGTTGAGAATTAAATTCTCATAACCCTTGTTTAATGCAAGAAACCCTACATGCCAAAAGTGAGGGTTTTGTAGGGAATTTTTGCCAATTAAATACCTTGAAATAATTTGAAAATAAATAGTAAATTCTAGATTTAAATCCTCTTACATAAATAACTTTTTCTCTCCCTTTTTTGCCACGAAATGAAGAAGGAAAAATCAGATTGAATCACCAATTTTCTGCTGCTGTTAGGAGAATGAAAGATCTTCAAAACCCTTACCAAAATCGCTGCCCTCAGAAAAATATAGAAGAAATACCAATGCTTTATTTTGGCCTAAAAATTGCCAATTTGACCCTCCTACGTCAATTGCCCCTCTTAGGAACCCTGAAAAAATAGCAGAAAAATAGGACTATTCCAGCGTTCCACAAGCAAGAAAATATTCGGAAACTTGTTATAAAAATTAATAATAATTTTGAAAATTATCTATTAATTTTGTGTCTTCAATATCCTTCAAATTGTCCAAAATGCCATGATAATGATTAAAAAAATAATAAATAATTGCAGATAATTATTTATGAATCTTTTTACCGAAAAAGGCCTTCAAACCCTAGCGCCAACTTCTCCAAATGGTTTGCTCCACTTACAAAATTAATAGAATAATTTAGCAAGCCAAAAATGCAAGAAACATATGACCAAACTCTCAAAAGCAAGCACCAAAACCCTCTTAGGTAGTTCGCTCCACCTCTAGGGCACAAAACAAGCTTTCCTTTGCAAAAGGTGGTGTCAATAAACATCTTTGTAAGATTGATCAATCACCAAGCACGAACTTCTATTTGGCATGCATCTCAATAGCCTTCTTCATATAGGAAGAACAAGAATATCAATTTCAGTATGTCCTCCTTGAAGCCTTCGCTATGTATTTATAACTTTTCAAAGGGTTTGAACTCCTTTTGGAAGATAAAACATCTTTCCTTATATTCACTTTAGCTTCCATGCCAAAGTCTCCTTTTTGAAAATATATTAAATATTAGCGTTAATTAAAAATAGTAATAAAAATTACTTTAAGGCAAATATTTTAATATTTATTTCACTTAAGCACTTTAGTGGTAAAAACTAGTTTTTAAAATATTTAATTAATTAATTAATAATTGTCTTGTGATAAAAATCACTATTTTGATAATTAGTAAATAACTTATAAAATAATTTTTCCCAAAAAGGGCTCCTTTAGTCTATGGGGAGATAAATTAAAGGTCTTCATACTTGTTTGAATTAAGAAGGAAAAATGGGGACATTACACTAATTTGAGAACAAACCATGATAGTGGTGCACAAAGGATTGCAAAGTATCAGGGAGTTTGGTAACTCTGAGCGAAGCATCCTTAATGGCTTTGATTCTCTCAGCAACCCTTCTTGAACAAAGGAGAGAACAATTCCTTGATCATTGTTGACCAATTTTTGGTCCTGCAAACCAAAATTCGGCACCCCCTCATTTTTCTTTGCAAGGTCATCAATCCATGTTTTGGCTAAATTATCCCTCTGCTGCCTTGTGCAAAAAATGTTCTCCGCCAGACCTTTCTAATGAAAAGGCCAAGTGTTTTGTCATTTTGCTCAGTCTAGTGCAAATCGGGTTTGTGCAGGTGCATTACTTGTCTACTTTTATAAGTAGAAGCGATTGAAGGACCCGAAATGGTCTAAAGCAGTTCGCAAAAGGCAACGAATTTCCTTCGGAGGGCATTTTGACAGTTTGAAGGACATTTGCAAAAAGTTTGAAGGGTAATACCCTTGTGGAGGGCACCATGAGAAAGGTGAAGACCATTTCAGAAAGCCCGAAGGGCACTTTTGGATGAAAGAAACCTTTGCGGAGGGCAACCAACTGAAGGAGACAAATTGCAAAGTTCCGAAGGGCACGTGCCTTTCGAGAAAAGAAGAAATCAAAAGAAAGAATTCCTTTGGGCATTTTGTCTAAAGAAAAGCACGGCAAAAGGCCTGATAAGTCAAAAAGCAAGCAAAGAAAAGGCCAAGGCAAAAGAGAAGTCGAATGAAGGAGACAAACACGGACAAAGACAAAGTGGAAAAGACAAAACAAGAAATAGTTCCAGCTACTGACAAAGACAAAGGATAGAATCAATGACCACTCAGACCAAGACAAGTGGCATGGACGACTTAGCAAGGAGAATTATTACATTTGGTGAAATATATCTACTGAAAACCAATAAAATAAATTGGTTTTCAAACTATAGAGGAGAGCAGCCCGTGTTTTCACGCTTCGCCATTAATGCACGGTCAGTTGCGCCCAGCATTGAAGAGAGTATGGTCCAGTCAACACAACTTGGGGATGGTTTTGTCAGTTGCTAGGAGTATCCCATGTAGGTCCAGGGCAGCAAGGGCAACGACTTGGACATCTACAGCATGGCTCTCCCATACACAATTGGAAGAATACGGCAACAGTATAGGCTTGTGGTCTCTGCAGAAGTGTTTAACTCAGCATGGGTTTCCATCTCTTGACTTGTCAGCTATCTGTTTTCAAGTTCTCTATATATTTGTAATTTTTTATTTGAGAAAAATTATCTCAACATTGTATGGCGAAGCCCTGAAGGAATTTACATTGAATCAAAAGAAGCATTTTTACCTCCATTTGAGCTTGCACTTTTGCATGTCTATGGTTTTATTTTATGTCAAGTCATTTTTTTTTCATGCTTTCATAAGTTTATGCCAACATATCTAGTGTATTGTGAGTTCTCTTGCAGGTCAATAAAAAGTGTCCAGCTCAGAGTATAGGCACATGTGAACAGGTTGTCCATAGTGTATCTTAGAACACCTCTGATAGTTCTTCCTCCTTGTATCTCCATAGGATCCCCTGTTGAAACACTGATGCAGGAAATGTTCTCATTTGAATGAAGTGTATGCTTGGTTTTCTCTGGTGTAAAGTGTATTTCAAAGCTGAGTAGACCAACCATTTTGGTGCATCACTGCATTAGTTTAGGTTTTGATTTTAGTATTTTTCTCCTTTTTCATCCCTCCCATTGTTAGCAATAGGAAATCTAGGGCCTCAAGGTGCATTAAGGGGAGCTAGCTCCTAATTTAGAGATTCATCCCTCATGATTGCAACCCATAGCAAGAGTAATGTCTCCATTGTGCCGCGTGGAGGAAGAGAGTTGAGACTCCTTTCAGAGGGTGCAATCCACTGTGTCAATAGTATCCTTGGCTGGAGTTGTGTGATTTTGTCTTGTCTTCAAAGGTCTATACTGTGTTTATGATAGTAGGAGCGCTCGCTCTATTTTGGGTGCATCGCATCTTTGTGTTTCAGCATTTTTTACCTTCTCCCTCCCCTTTTCCTTGAAGATCTTAGGTTAAAACTAGCGGTAGATTATCTTTCTGCTCTTTAGGCCTGTGTGCTGGTCTTAAACCAGGTGTGTTTAAAATAGAAGGAATCCGGCCTACTCTGGAGGCTCGTCCCAAGGAACGCAAGGGTCCCACACCTTGGGGACATTCCCATCGTTGCAACAAGACAACCGATGCTCTGGCACACAACTGAGCCATAATACTTTTGCGCCCAACGCCCCATAGCAAAAACTTCCTTGTGCTGCAAAGCATCCACGGGTGTACGTTTCGAACGACAATAATCTCCTCCCAACACTAGTTCAAAAAGGGGGACATTACAGGTCTCCCTTCACAAAATTGCTTTCTCACAAGCAATTGAAAACTTGGGTGTTGAAGGATGGCTACTCCTTCCCAAGTTGCATCTTCTAAAGGCATATCTTTCCATTAAACCAAGTATTCTGTGATGGTTCGATTTCGGAGCCTCCTCTCACGAACCTCATTACCAACTCCCATATGCCTCTTAGATTCCCAACCTACCAACTCTTTCAATACCAAGTTGTAGATGATGAAGCTCCCTTTCCTTATGCCCTTATGAAGTACAATATGTAGACAAGAGTGATAAAAAAAATGCAAACAAGGAATGTTACCTTGCTGTCCCAGATGAAAAAGTCCTCTTGTCCTTCATTTTTTGCTTGCACACTATGGGGACACCCTTCAACAAACCTTGGGTAGCTCCTATATGCCAAGGAAGACTCATCCAATCTTGGAAAAAAGAAACAACAGCGAACTCCTTTTGAATCATACCTTGGAAAGAAACTTTTACAACTTGCAATCCTTCTTGGATGGTACCCTTTATGCCCCTCATGTGCTCAACCATTGGCTGCCCCTTCTCATTGTTCTCATATATGTGGAAAACAAAATAAGAGTCAAAAGAATAATCATTATGTACCAATAAGTAACCTTCCATAGACATTTTCATGCACTTACAATGTGTGCTAGGTGGCCTAGAGCTGCCACAAAGATCATTATTGAAAATCGCAACCTTGCTGCCCCATGTGAATAAGTCTATTGTAACTTTAACCATTGAGTGCATGTTATCTTCCAACCATCCCCTATTTGCAAAAAGTAAACAAACTCGAACCGAATTGAAAGCATATCTTGTAAGGGAGTGTCATGGGTAGGCACACATTCATGCATGGATCTCCTCTTGCATGTCATATATTCTCCCACTTGCTGTCCTTTGCCAACATCCTCAAGCATATTTGCATCAAAAAATAAGTCTAACAGGCATTCAAATTCATCAATGAAAGAGTGTTGTGCCTTATTCTTGCTTTCCCAACCTCTGCCATGAAAGAAATGCCCTGAATCATGAGCATTTTCAGAACTTGTTAAAGGCTGTAACAACTCAAAAAAGTTAGAATTTGTGTCCTTATGATACCTCTGTGTTCGCATCATCAACTCAGAATTTTCTGTGTGTCCAAATTCAGACTTGGTTTGTGTACTACTCGTTCCCACTTTGACCTGTAGCATGCTCCAAATTTCAACTTTGTTGACCCCAATAGGTGGCTGGAATTTTTTTACCAACCCAGAAATTTCTGAGTGTAAAAAGTTAGACCCAATGCTTGTATTTTTAGACCCTTTCCTTGGCTGTAGTATGTCAACAACATTTTATTTTATGATGGTAATGGGCAGCGAATTTGACCATACAAATTTGGAACTTACTAAGTGAGAATCAGACCAAAATTTCTTCAAAAACTGACCTTTCCGCTGTCCATACTTTGGGCCTTTGCTCCATCCAAGAGGGGTCTTAATCCCACATCCATAATCTCAAAGTCACCCTTATAACTCAGTATAGGGTGTCGCTCAAAGCAATCTAGGGGCTGCTCATGCAACCATAATTTCCTATTCTCCTTCCCATTCAACATGCAACAATTTTCAGAATCAACAATGCTTTTCAAACCCAAAGTGGGGTGGGTTCTACCATGCCGCAATGGCTGCTCATGCATGGAAATCACAACACCCTTTGCATTCCTCATAGCCATTGCAATTGGTTTCCCTAGTGATCCTACACAAGGAACAAACACATTTGTAAAAACAAGAGTGTTTAGTAACACCATTTTGATCATCTTATCAAGCTCTATGATCACAAAGGGCATCCCTTCTCGATGCCTTGATTCTTCTTTGCAACTCCCCCTCAATCGGAATTCAAAAGATATGTTCATGCTGCTCTTGTCATGGCTGTAGCAACTTCCTTTCCTTTTCTTTCCCTTATAGTGACTGGAAATCCACTTTTATATCCTTAAACCACCTTCACGGTGTTGTGGTGTGAGGGGCACACCTTCCTAGGACCAAGACACACCATGTGAACAAAAAATCGTAAGGGAAGCAAACTGGAAATGCAAAAGACAGCAGTCACTATGATCTTGGGACGATGATAACCCTTGCCTATCCCCTTCTTTATGTTGGCCCCACATGACATGCTAACAATGTTACCTTTGTAGAGCTCACCCAGATCCCATAGCCATGATGGATACTTGTCATGCACACTTACTTGGAAGAATTATTTTCCCCATTGAGTGCCCTTCACCTCAACTTCAGTGATAGCTCAACCTTTGCAACCAAGATAATGAAGGAACCAAACATGAGGAGAAATCAATGAGCACTTACCAAGATGACAACTCCATTGCTTACCCAAACACAAATCTGATTTTCCTTCTTCCAAATAGAAAACGAAATCTTCTTTCTTTTTATTTGGCATTACTCTATCAAAGGGCCCCTTTGCCTTGTCCAACTTGTTAAGACTTGTGTTTCCTTTCCAAGTGTTAATTATTTCTTCCAAGTTTTCTATTGAAATTTGAATTTATGCAAAGAAGATGAACTAAGATTAAAAACAATGCAAAAATCTTCTTTTATAACATACCTTTTCCTTATGATTTCCTTATCACTTTCCAAGCTTTCTCCTTGATCCTTTGATTACTCAAGTTATTGAACAACTTTTTCTTGCTTTAACTTTGGAAGTTTTGATTTTTCTGTTACTTCCACCTTAGTATCTACTATTTGCAACCCCCTTGGCTGCCCTGTACCTCATTGTAAACACTCACTAGGCTGCGGTTGAATTTTTAGTTCTTATGGTTCAAAAAATTCAATCGTTGGCTGCTTTTTACTTAGCTGAAACAACTCTTCTTGCTGCTCTAAAGTTTCTAATCTTTCTTCTTCTACAGCTCCATTATCAAATAAGCCATCAATTTTTCCTCACAAAATTTTAGAACATCTTTAAACAACACATTTGCAAGTGGAAAATTATTCTTTTCTTGCCTCAAACCTATCAACAAAATAGATAATAATGGCTTGGAAAGATCATCACTTTCATTGATTGTCAAAGTCATGATTCTCTGCATAGGAGTTATAGCATTTTCGGTAGGATTCTTAAAAACAATTGCATGGAAATGTTGAAACATCTCAACAATAAGTTCATCACATTCCAAATCTAGCATCAAAATACATGACCTAATTTTTGCCATAGTCTTTAGCGATGTGGTCCTTCTAGCAAAAGAGTGTCCCTTGTTATCCTCTAGACCTTGAAAATTCTCCACAATCAACTGAAATATCTTCCTCATGATTTTATCACTGTAGGGAACCTTGGGAGTGGTTAATCTTGTAATTTCACTAACACAATTAGTAACCAAAAGCCTTACCTCCTTATTGGTATGTCTCAAGAGTTGGGATTGGATCAAGCAAATCCTTGAGGGCTGTACCGCCCATTCCCATGCCTCATATTGTGACTGATCTATCTTGGACAACCCCCTTTTCCACTTCTTTCAAAGTGCTGATTAGGTCACCCGCTGGTTGCCATAGATGCCCTAGCTTCCTTCCTGCTTTGTAGAGCCTTTCTTCATCCATTTCTTCCATGGCCTCTTCTCTTGTCCTTATTTTCACCCCACAGTTGGCCAAGAAATTCACTTTGATACCACTGTAATGTCCCTAAATTGGGACAAAAAAGCAAAACTAGAGTTTTTCTATAAATCCTATCAAACTTGTAATAAATACTGTAAATTTTGATTTAATTCTAGCAACCCTAAATGTATAAATCACTCCAAAACCACCAGAATAGAGGTGTTGTAACCAATACCTCTTTGGCAAAGTGAAATGAGGGATACTGTTGAATATTACCCTTGTAGTATTTCTAATTTCTTCTTGAAAGTACAGCTGCGATTTTGTTTGTCAAGATCTACCTTCAAACCCTTGCAACATTCAAAAATAAATTATACAAAAAAACTATATAATCTATTACGACATCAATTGACCCTGAACTAGTGTATCAAGGTGATCAATAGACTTCCCAATGAAGTCGCCAAAGTCCAGAAATTGCAGCAATTAATCATATAAAATATATAATCAGATTTAGGAAGGTCTTCAATGGTCTCGCAAGTGAATCACCCTCTTGAGGGAAATTGCAATAATATTATTCAGAATTTAATGTACCACAATTGGCATCAAAATGACCTCAAATCAATGTGATAAATATTAGAAAAATATAATAATAATAATAATTTTAGAATTATTATTATCAAATTAGGGCATACTTTGGTCATTCAAAAGGCCTTACAATCCTTCCAAACCCAATTGCCCAACTTGGAATGAATCCAAAATAAATCAAATTTAATATCCAAACCCTAGGAGAGGGTTTCCTTGTAGAGCAAACTTCAAAGAGGGGTCTTCCAACCTCAATGCAATTTGCCACCCAAAGGATGACCTCCAAACCACCGCTAATAGACTCCCAAACCCTTGTCAACTTGCCCAAGTGGTTTGCTGCCCTTAGAGAGGGCTTATCATTGCAAAATTAGAATTTTAAGGGCAAAACAACCTCTGAAATGGTTTTGCCAATTCAAGATTGAAGGTTTTTGTCTTCAACCCTTTGAGTCTTGAAGGTTTCCATCTTCAAGCCCCATTACTAAGCGTTACATGCTTAGCCATAAGATTCATTATCAAAACATTCATCCCTTCCAAATGAACCTATCCTTGCCTTTAATACCCAACCTCCAAGTGTAGAGCTCAAAATTAGGAGGGAGAGTTTCCCTTTTTTTATTTTTAAAAGAAAGAAATATAAAAGCTTCCTTATAAAATTCACTTTAGCCCTCAAGTGCCCATAACCCTCAAAAAGGTCCCAAAATTGGATCATAAAGTGCTTTTCCATTAAATGCTCTTGAAGCTCTTAAATGTTCTCCTTTTTGCCTCTAATTTCCTTAGTCCTTGGGAACAAAAAGGTTAAGGGTCTCCTCCAAAGACTAGTTCAAAAAGGAGGACATTACATAAGACCAAATAGGGCTATATACAATACTATAACAGTTCTTAGGATTGAGTCAACATTTTGGACAATTTGGTGATCTAATTGGTATTCTGAGCTTGTGTAAAGACACCTATGAGTCTTGTATCATTGTCTTGAGATTTTCATTGAGTTTGTGAAGTGAATGACTCCACAAAACAAGGTAGTTGTAGACCTCTTTGTATCAAGTCCTTAAGAGGCAGAATTTGGCCTATAAGTGGTAGAGTTGTCATCTGTGTTTTGAATTGAATTTCTTCATGCAGTGAAAATCTTGAGTCAAATCATTGGTGAAACCTTAATAGTCTTGTTCAAAGAAGTGAGGATGTACAATTGAGTGTTTTAGGAGTCAAAGAAGGGTTTTGCTTGAAGGTAGATTATTGTCTTGCGACTGAGTACCCTGTTTTAAATCATTGAAAGTGTCTTTTGATCTAAATACAGAGGCTAAGAAGTTAAGAGATATTACTAAAGAATAAGGTCATTAGTTTTTCAAGACCAATACTTGGAATACCTTTTGTGATAGACCAAGAGATAGTTTATGGTTAGGAAGAGGCCTAATTGCAGGCAATTTCTAGAAGACCTTGAAGTAGACTAGGTTGAGTAAGTGGAGCACTTTGACACCAGTAGGGAATAGTAAAGATCAAGATATTGCTTGTGTATTTAGGCAAGTCATACTCATTGAGATCAAGATATGGCTTGGTTATTCAATCAAGTAGGACATGCTCAAGTAGCTAAAATAGGTGGGGAATACTCAAGTAGGTAAAGTAGGCATGTAATCCTTAATAATATAGATCTATTACATAGGTAACATGGTTCAAATCTTCGTTTATCATTCTATCTTCTAATCCTGAAATTTTGAAAACTAATTATTGGCCAGATTGGATTTTGAAAAACTAACTTCTAAATGGTAACTCCTGCAACTTTGTAATCAATTTGAGAAGATGTAGAGTGGCCCTAATTTGTTATAATTAGTCAAATAAATTTAAAGTATAAGAATATAAAATTAAATATAAACTTATACTTGCACACACACAACAAAACAAAACAACTCAAAGTGCACACAAAAACAAAAACACAACACAAAAAAATACAGGTCAGAGGGCGTACACCCTTTGGATTTCACTAAATATATCCTTGCACACCCAAAAAAAACAACACAACCAAAAAAAAAACAGTTCAAACTGCACACAAACAAAAAAATTAGGGTTTCAATAAATAAAAGTTAGAATTTATATTTCCATTCCTAGGGTTTGTTGGAAAACCTAAATTGTTTTAAATCTACCCCTAAAAGGGACATTACAGGTGCCAAATGGGTAGTTATAATGGCATACAAAAAGACGGAGTTTTAGTCCTAAGCAATTGAAAAAATTAAGGTGGGAGAGCAAATGTGTAATGAGAGGTAAAATACGCAATGAAAGGTAAATGCATTGTGGTTATTGTTTTTTTTTAATAAAACAAGTGTGAAAGATGCTTTTAGGGTTTCCCCTCTAATCTATTTTATTTTTAATTGTTTTTTAAGTCCATATTTGACTTTTTGAAAAGTGAAATTAAAAAAATGTCTTGCACCACAGATCTTGTTTGGATACGGCTAGGACCCTGTGGGAGGATTGTGGATCATCCTGGATACGTGTTTTATTTTGAAAAAATAAGTGTGAAAGTTGCTTTTAGGGTTTCCCCTATAATTTATTTTATTTTTAATTGTTTTTTGAAGACCATATTTGACTTTTTGTAATGTGAAATTAAAAAAAACATCTTGCATTGTAGATTTTGCACGGATACGGCTAAGATATTGCAGGAGGATTGTGGATCCTCTTGGATATGTATCCGAGAGGATCCACTATCCTCCCACAGGATCCTCGCCGTATCCAAGTAGGATCCTGGATGTATTCAGATCATAAATGTTTTGTATCCGGATATAGGGTTTTGGGGTAAAGGATTCTATAATGTAGATTTTTCATTATCCAATTTGGATCATGCATTGTCTTAAAAATTGGATTCCATTGTTTTATATATTTTACTCATGCATGCTTTTAAAACATCTCCTTGTAAATGTTAAAAAAATTAAACTAGGGTTATATCTAAGTTATTTCTAACATCTATGAGGTTAAATTTGGAAACTATCAATTTGGTTATGAAGAATGCTATGGTGATGTGCTCTAGTGATAGAGATAGGGCATAATTCTAGTTGTAGACCATAGTTGCATTAGGCTAGCTTTATCAGTATTTGTATTCCTACCCTTGTTTTGAGTGCAATTTTTTTTTTTTTTGGAAAAAATGCATCTTATATTTACTCCAAGGAATAGATAGTTACATCATTTGAACATAAAGCTAACAAGAATAAAAAAGAGTTACATCATTTGAGCATAATGCTAACAAGAAGAATCTCTCCCTACATAGGCAAGGAAAGAAATCCCCTGAGCTTGTGCCCCAATGGGCAAATAGTTCACATCTCTTCAAAACCACTCAAACTCAGCTTGTACAATCAAAGCCAACTCTTGTTTGAAAAGCCTCAACTTCCCTATACTGAGAAGGGAGGTATCCACCTGAGAAATGGCTTGGCATCTTCTCCTCCAAAGACGGTTGATTGCTGCCAACCAAGTTGTATGCCATAAAACTTTGCAGCTGTCCCTACCCATCCAAGAATCACCTAGAAGAGGCCCTTTCCAAGGGAGAGGAGCAATAAAAATGAAATTGAATTCAGCTTGCAGCTGCCTCCAAAGGCCTCTTGTTGGACATTTCCAAAGGATATGATCAATTGTTTCTTCTTTCCCACACACAATGCAAAATGCATTTGTAAAAGCAGTCCTTCTTAACCTTGCTTTGACAGCTAAACCCTCATGTATTGCATGTTTGGAGGATGTTCTTGTTTTTGAACTAACTTGACAATGTTGTTGCCATCTTACTTCAGGGTCCTAGACCCACCATTGTATGTTCAATCGGGGCGCAATAAAATTGGAATGGAGTACTTGATTATACAAGTCCCTTGATTTATAGTTGATATTTGCTAGATGTATTGGAGGGAGTGCGGAATTTTGTGGTATATAATTTGCATTTTGAGTTTTTAAGACAAGATAAGAAAGAATAAAACCCAAAAAGATGACTGAACTGGGTCATGCTTATCTGTATTTCAATGTTTTTAGTGGTAATTTATGTCTCTTAAGTTTATAGCTTTTCTAAACAGGTTAATCTTGACTTCAGTTCAGAAATAGACATGGTTCGTAAGTTCCGGGCCAGCCTTGCCTTGCAGCCTGTGAGCACATTTTTCTCTATAACTCATTTTGATATCCCATTTTATTAAGGTGTTTCTCAAACATATGTCACTATTTTCTTTGTTGCTAATATTTTATTTCTATTATATAGATTGCAATAGCTCTCTTTGCAAATTCACCATTTACAGAAGGAAAACCAAATGGTTTTCTCAGCTATAGAAGGTAACTGTTTACTTATCTATGCTATATTTGATTCAACGTTTACTGGCAGCTACTCACTTTTGTCAGCTTGTAGAAGATACGCTACAGTTGTGTTTCTTACTAAGTGTCTCTGCTCAATTTGCAGCCATGTGTGGACAGATTCTGATGAAAGTCGATGTGGCATGCTTCCCTTCGTTTTTGACGATTCCTTTGGGTAAAAACTTGTTTTTTTCTCCTTTCCTTTTTTGATAAGGCAAAAAGTTTATTATAAATGAAATAAAATCAGATTATATGATCTTCACCAAGAAAGTTGTGGGATCAAATCTAATTACCCAAATATTAAGGGGTAGAGGATATAAATATAAAGGCTTGATTAGAACTGATTTGAATAATTGTACTGATCTTAAGCTTTCGCTAGCTAGTTTTTGTACCCAGTTTCAGGGTTGTTTCAGACCTGTAATTATGAAGAGGGTTTTATTGAATATTGAATGACCTAGAACCACAACTTTGGCCTTTTTTTAATTTCTTAATTGAGCTGAGTTTGAGGGAAGGTAAAGCTTTGAAGAAGCCTCATAAAACCTTGAGAGATGTTTAAGAAAGGGTTGTCAAAGTTAACATGATGAAAATTCTAGTTTTGGTTAAGAATATAGATTGTTGGCTTCTCTACAGGAGCTCCTAACAATCCCATGGGAGATGGGTTTATCTTTGTCATGTCCCCTTCTCGGGTTTAGAGAGGAATGAAGACCCTTAGCCTATTCTTTTGGTTTCCCATAGGTTAAGGGAAGGAAGGAAAAAGGGGAACATGGTGTTTTCTTCAAGTTGCCAAGAAGTGACTTTACGTCGGCAACTTATTTCTAATTTGATTTTTAAAAAATGGAACTTTCTAATTTGAGCAAGTCAGCCCTTAATTAGAAATTATAAGGAGAATCACTTTTTGAATATTTGAATTCCTCCCACCCAACTTCCTCCCCACTTGGAGCGTCCTACTTGGGAGTTACTTTGGAGGGAAAAGGGTATAAAATAAGGTGGTGAGGTTCACTCTTGGGAGCTATGATCATCTACCATTTTTATTTCATTAGTTAGGCATGTTTGCTTCTACTTTCAGTTATTGAAGACAAAAAACCCTCATCGACAATCAAAAATTGGGGACAAAAACCCTCGATATTATATTGGTGGCTTCATTCAGGTGTCACAATTGAGCAAAGGATTTTTAATAAGGCATAGGGGTCATATTTGAGTGTGGTGCAACAGTTAGGGCATCCCTTGGAGGTTGGCACAGTATCTTTTTGGGAGTGGAAACTAGATGGAAGGGACTTTGTACGTTGATGTCACCCTTGTCGATTGTTATTCAGGTTTATACAGTATTTGGGGTCAACATGGGTGTATTAAGGGCTAATTCATATTTGAAATGACCCACTTTTCACAGTTGGACAATGAGTAGGGTTTGGAGATTTGCATTGGTATGGTTTGTTGTAAATTCATTAATTTAAATCTTGGAAAGTATTTTTAAAATTCAGATTTGTTGTTCCAAGGGTTTCTTATTGAAATAAATCAAATTCGTATTTTTTAAGGGTTTCTATGTGGCATATAATTTTCCTATGCTATTTCATGGTTCAAATTCAGAATTTGGTACTTTTAGCCCCAAAAGTTTCACCAAGAAAATTGATTGAATTTCTATATTTTTGTGAGGGTTTCTATGAGGTCTGAATTTTATTTTTATGCCTAAGTAGATATTTTCAGAGTTCTACAATTTCTTGTTAGGGTTTCATTAATATTTCAAAATTGTGTAAGGGTTTTCTACAAATTCTAGAATAGTTTAATTTGGCCCTAAAAGGGATATTACAATGCTATCAGAGCCATTTTCTTGCCAACCTGTGAACCATGGGGTCACTACATAAGGATATTATGGTCAGTTTTGATTTATACAAAACTTTTCCAGGAGATATTCGAATAAAAATATCGGTTACAGACTCTATGGAGTTGACGGAATCACGGAATGGAAAAGGGCACTATGAGGAAGTGTGGTCAAATAAACGGAAGAAAGAATCAAGGTACGAACCTCAAAACCCTACTAAAGAGCAAAAGGACTTCCACATGCAAGTTGAAGGTAAAGATTCTTTGATTGTAGAAATTGTTTATTGAATTCTAATGACTTCATGTATCAACAAAGGGATGAGGAATCCAAGGAAGAAATTGGGAAGGTGAAATCACCATTCATTGATTTGCCAAAGAGTTAAGCAGGAAAGAAATTCATAAATCACATAAATGAGGCAAAATTTGATAATCCACCATTAACAACAAAAGTGGATCCTAGTGTTGAAAAGAAGCTATCTACATTGTAGGCAAGTGCGGAGGATGTAATAAGGACTCATAAAAGGTGTGAGAAATGGCTAAGAAGAGCTAAGGAAGTTAATTTGATAGCTATTCAAGCAAAAACAACACAAATAAATTTAAAGAGGAAGGTGAGCGTTTGAATCATCGTTATGGCAGTTCTGAATATGAAGAAAAATCAAATTTTCAAGAGGTTTACGAAGGGGAATTCCAATAAGACCTTGTTGTGAGGCATTCACATGAGGAAAGGGCCTCACTAGCAACTTATATTGATCTTCAGTTTGCTGGAATCTTCAAACCAGCAACTAAGGATAAGCGATTTGATTATCTTCATGATTATTGCAAGAAGAGTGAAAGTATTGATTTTAAAAGAAGCATTAGGGATGGATATGCATTTGAGGTGAACATTTTGATTAACCCTAATTTGGGAGTTTTGAGTCACATGGATGGTGGTGTTGAGGTTATCTCAACAATCTCTCTTTCGAAAAAAGTGGATGAACATTGTGACTGTAGCTTAAGGTATAATAATATTTCCGGTTTGATGCTCCCTACTTTGTCTCTGCAAGATTTTTGTCATCATGGAAATCATTCCAAGAAGGGTGATAGGGTCAAGGATACAACTTAGAACATAGGGCATGTAGATTCCATGATTCAAAGTTAACATTATGTTTGCATATGGGACCCGCGCAAAATTCTGAATGACGAAGTGAATAGAAGCTTTGAATCTACTCTGACATTCTTCATATTTGGCAATTGGATAGAAAGGGAGTTCATGAGGAGACATATAGGATACATGGTGTATTCTAACAAATTTGTGAAGTATCAATCCATAGATTGTTCCTTAAAGTTGAGTTCCACATTTGAAGATAAGATCATGGGTGTTGACAAAAGGAAGATAGTCCCCACGAATCCTTGATGAGGAAGGGTGATCAGCAAAATATATGTAATTTTCATAATCAAGATGATATAAATCAACACGCATATTGGGTTGGTCTCAAACTGCATTCAGGGTTGCCACTCTTGAGGAATGGGGAATGTGCAACTGTTACAAGATGTTTTCCACCCACCACCATTCTGATTTTGTATAAGGGCAGCAAGGGACAATACCCTATGGCCAACAAAGAAAAAATGGGGATGAATGGTATAAAGTAGTAGGTCTAATTTGGTATAAAAATAGAATCTTCTTGGTACCCGAATAAAAAATTAAACATAAAATGTTAAAAGCTATTCGTGACAGTCCTTTGGCAGGCCATCCAGGTTATTTCAAAACATATAAACAAGAGAGTTATTCTTTTGGAAAGTGCTTAAGAGTGAAGTTCTTGAGTATATTCAAGAATGCCCTACTTGCCAACGAAATAAAATCGAGCATGAATTTCCAGCAGGTTTATTGCAACCTTTACCCATCCCTACTCGAAAATGGAAAAGTATTTCGATGGATTTTATTACCGGATTGCCAATGGTTCAAGGGAAGAATTGTCTCTATGTGGTTGTTGATCGTTTAACAAAGTATGCTCATTTCTTTCCACTTCCCATCAAGTATGATGCACCTTTGGTAGCTGGGATATTCTTTAGAGAGATATTCAAACTACTTGGATTACCAAAAACCATTGTTAGCGATAGATATTGCCAATTTATGAGTTCATTTTGGCAAGAACTCTTTCACTTGGCAGATACCAAGTTGACCCAAGCACAAACTATCATCCACAAACAGATGGTCAAACCGAAGCTGTCAATAAATGGATTGAAAGATATTTAAGGAATTATATTTCGGGACAACAACATGCATGGATCAAATGGTTACACTTGGGAGAATTTTGCTATAATACTTCCTATCACATGTTGATTGGAATGTCACCTTTTAAAGCTTTGTACAGGTATGATGCTCAATATTTTGTGGACTTAGTCATTCCAGATAGCAGAGTTCCAAGCGCTAAAGACTTAATTCAACAAATTCAAGATATTCTTAGAACTCTCAAGGATAATCTTCAACAAGCACAAAATCAACAAAAGCTATATGTAGATCAGCATAGAACAGAAAGGAGTTTTGAAGTTGGTGACTTGGTGTATTTGTGTTTACGTACAAGCAAAACTCTATCAAGCAAAGTGGAGCCGAGTAACTCAAACCACATTTCTATGGACTGTATAAAGTCATATGAAAGATCGGGGAGGTTGCTTACGAGTTGGAGTTACCTGGAAGTAGCCGAATACACAATGTTTTCCATGTTTCATGCCTAAAAAGGGCACTCAGCCAACATATTGTTCCTTCCATTAAGCTACCACCATTGGACGAGGAAGGTAAGTTGATCTTAATACCCAAATCTACCCTTGACATATGTGAGAAGAAGCTAAGAAATAGAAGTATCACCGAATATTTAATTCGTTGGCAAAATTTACCTCTTGAAGATGCCACATGGGAAGGAGCCTCAATCCTTGAACATCTAACTTCTAATTGCTTGAGAACAAGCAATTTTGGGAGGGGAAGACTTCAATATCCCCAAATCACTGCCAACAACAAATCGCAACTTCCCAAAACATCAATGCAACACTCAAAGAAGAGATTGCTGGTCATAATCAACAGGTCTGCAATGTAAAATGAGCTCTCAACCACCTACAAGGAGATCACAACATTATAAGACAAGTCATTAATCTTTAGGCATTAATTAATTCATTTGTTATTAGCAGCCTTCATTTAACGAAGTGACACACCTTTAGAAGAGACGCATCCCTTGGTGAGAGGTTATGAAGATATTTATATCCAGCCATTGATGGAAGAGGGGAATCATTAAATCATTCATGTATTAACATTATATCTCGTATAAGCTTGAGGCTTTATACTTACCATTAAGGACGAAAACCCTTAGTGTGTGAATAGGTGCAAGGATGAAAACCCTTGTCACCTCAACCCAAGGACAAAAACCCTTGTGGCTGATTGTAATATTCGAAATCTGAGAACTTTGTTAATCATTTTATATTCAATTCAATATTTTATTATTTAAAAATTTTAAAAAAATAATATTCTACATAAAACGGAATTTCAAAGAAAAACAATTTTTTTTATATAATATCCTAGTTTGGGATATTACACCACCACTTCTACATTGATCACACTGCTGATTGGTGTAGAGGTATGCCATTTTTGCAACTGTGACACCATTTTTATATTGCTAGTTTTGATGATTTCAGTCATGAACAGCTGTGGATTTGTGACATTTTGAGAGATTTTTCTCTCATGGTGATATTAGTAGATGTCCGATATTAGGCACAATCATCCCAGCCATCCTAATGTTGATTGGGATGAGATTCAGGGAGGTTTATGGCTGTTATGACTTGTTTATAGCCTACATGCAAGCTGTTTTGTGCCATGATGGAGGGACCAGCCCATAGAAACATTATGGGACCTACGCTAGAGCTCAAGGCTATAGTCACGAATTAAGTGTTTGGGATCTTTCATCATATGAGAAGAGCAAATGGGTACAACAAAAACACATTGGTGAGCACTTGGGCCGGCCTTTGGCCTTAAGGAAATATATGGAAGATGTTCTCATGCCGTGGGTAGAGGGCTTCATCAAGGGAGAGCATATAGATGTGGTTGATGGATAGAGTAGACACCACAATAATTTTTGGTAGAGGTTGTACCACTTGACAACTATGGGACTCTGATGTTATGGTCATTATAGTATGATGGCTTTGGTGCATTCGAGCATGTATGATGCTCTTGGAAAAAAGATTCAAGATGACAAGTATTGAGGAGTTAATGAGCTTGTCTCTCGCATGGTTAGTAGAATATCTTTGATAAAAGATTTTGACAATCACACCAACTTCAAGGGTGTTGTTTTACAGTTCAGTTTCAAATTCTCTAAGACAATAATATGGAAGGTTCTTTTCAGAACATGGGATTACAAATTCCAAAGATGGATGTGGGATCTATGTATTGGTAAGAAGGTTCAATATGGAGGGATTGGAGTTTAAATAACATTGGTTGAGGACCAACAATTTTGAGAGGGGAGGACTGTCATGTTCCCTTCTCGGATTTAGAGAGGATTGAAGACCCTTAGCCTATTCTTTTGGTTTCCCATAGGTTAAGGGAAGGAAGGAAAAATGGGAACATAGTGTTTTCTTCAAGTTGCCAAAAAGTGACATTATGTTGGCAACTTATTTCTAATTTGAATTTTAAAAAATGGGACTTTCTAATTTGAGTATGTCAGCCCTTAATTAGAAAATATAAGGAGAATCACTTTTTAAATATTTGAATTTCCTCCCCACTAGGAGCGCCCCACTTGGGAGTTGGTTGTAATATTCCAAATCGAAATATTTTACATTAATTTGGTTTTCTCAAAAATCCTTTATAAAATAATAATTTAAATAATAATAAAGTCAAATTGGATTAATTGTTTATCTCTGAATATGGATTTCGAATATTACAAAATTACACAAGGGGTTTCGTCCTTAGGTTCGATAACAAGGATTTTTGTCTTTTATTTGGGTTACGCAATTAAGGGGTTACATCCTTAAAAGGCATTGTAAAGCGATTGCTTATACAATTTATATATATATATATATATATATATATATATATATATATATATATATATATATATAACACTATTGAATGATTTCTTTCTCATCAATTCGCTGAATATAAATACCTTCATCACTTCCCATTCAAACGACATGTCTTTGCCAAGGATTGTGACCTTTCGTCAAATGAATGTTTACTGACTAATTAATTAATTAATAAATAATAATTGTTGTTAATGACTTTAATGACCGTTGTTTATAATATGTAACCGTTGTTGTATGCGTTCTATCCAAGGACGATTTGATTAATAATTGGTAGCGCTCCTTCCATGGCGATTTGCTTAATAAAATGGAAGCACTCTCTCCTCAATTGTATGGTAATCAGTGATTTAGTAAAAAGGATATTACAGACCTCCCTTCCCAAAATTACTTGTCCGCAAGCAATTGTAAATTGGGATGTTCAAGTGCCTTTCTTTGTTTCTCATTTAAATCCAACTTGATAGTAAAATCAAATAGTCCAGACAAATCCTCTAGTATATCTTCTTATAATAGTGTACAAATAGTGCAGTTAACTCTTGAAGATCATGCAACATGGACATTTTTACCTCTTCATTGCTACTCTGTAGTACATAATCAAGGACATCACAGAATATTCTTTCCAGTGGATCTTGAGTATGTCTCTGGTAAAGCAATTTTTGATGTATTTCACTTCCAACAATACTTGTAATGAATTGTCTAAAGATTGCACAAAAGGAGTCTGCCCATAAAATCTATCTCCTGGTATGTATTTGGGTGAGCGCTTTTAGTAGGTTGGTGTCGTTCGTTTGAGGGAAATGACCCTCATCTAAAACCACAATGTCTGATTATTGGTACCTAAAATAGTCTCCAAGTTTCTGTTAGGGACAAGCCTTGAATATTTTGTACCTTTCTAAGCTTGTGGCCATTGGATGTCAAAGATTGTTTCAATATTTTGCCCAATAAAGCCACACAAAGTGCAAACTTTACCACGATCATCTTCTAGAATGAAGCTATGAAGGCAATATTCTATATCATATTTGTCATAAGTAGAATTCATCTCTTGATTTACCGTACTCTGGGAACATTTGAAAGATAATGACATTTGTTTCCACATTAATGAGATCTCGTCATTGTCTTCTTTATCACTTTCATTTTGCATCTCTCTCTCCCGTGAAAAATCTATTTTTACATAATCTACAACATCAAATATTTCCATGATACCCTTTTGCATAAGATACTTGAAAGGGTTGCGACCTTTCTTAAAATTTTCAAACTGTTGTTTAGGTATGCATAACATTTTATTTTTTACTATAAGGAAAGGTCTCAAAACTCTTCCTACATTAGATAAAATGCGGATCTCATTTTGCTTATCTTTTTTAATTTCAACATGAGAATGGATATGTTGTTTTTGATGAAGATATTTTATTTCTGCAGAAGTATTTGTTGACGCAGTGGATTGCACCCTTGACAGGGGACTGAGCTCTTGTCTTCCACGCATCACAATGGAAACTCCCCTCTTGCCTGTGGGTCCGACAAAACTGGGGGGAGAGCCTCTAGATAAGGGCTAGCTCTCTTTGATGCATCTGAGTTATTCCAGTAAGTTGCTAATACACACACACACACACATATATATATAATGGGGGCGGGGGGGTTG
Organism: Torreya grandis; assembly: GCA_037957365.1. Lineage (NCBI taxonomy): Eukaryota > Viridiplantae > Streptophyta > Pinopsida > Cupressales > Taxaceae > Torreya > Torreya grandis. The sequence goes on along the minus strand of JARHVA010001659.1, from coordinate 781,226 downwards.
AAAATAGAGAAGGATGCTGAAAATGCAGAACCTAACCTAATAGGGTGATGCACCAAACAAGTTTGATCTACTCACACTCACACTCTGAACCACAAGAACACATACATACACTTTAATTGGTAAAAGGACCAGACTGTAGGGAGCTTGATAGGGAGGCTTTAATGGAAACACACAGAAAAATAACTTACCATAGGCGCTGTAGGGAAAGCACACTATCTAGTAACCTCCTTCTGCCTCTGCACTCCAGATACAGCTCTTCTTGTCACCTGCAGGAATGGTGCTTTCTCTACACCAGTTGTATTGGTGTCAATCCTGTGAAAGCATTTGGAAGCAATGACTGAACACAAGACTAACACTCAGACACATTTAGAGATATATCCAACCAAAATAGAGGTAAAAATGTGTATTTTATTGATTCCAGGTGAAAAATGGCAGGGCTTCGCCTTACAATGTGAGAGATGTCTTTCTCAAATGAAAAGTTACAATATATATAGAGAAGAGGAAAACAAAAGCGCCCCTTTTGGAAAAGACTTTGGTGCCCTTTGACAAATGGTCCACGTGTGCAGAGTGTTGGGAAGAGGAAGCCACTGAAAGATAATGCTGTGTCGGCTCCGATTTTGACTTCAGGTGTTTAAAAAACATAGGCCGCGCCGTTTGTCTACAAACAAGACCGCTCCTTGAAGGCATTCACGTGGTTTGTCTGCTCATTAATGCAAAATGGAGAAAAAATGGGTCGCACCGTTCACTGTTCGCGCCCCTTGATGACCACTTGGCAGGTAATGTTCCAACCGCTGGAGTAACTCCTTGAGTCGACGCCTTCCTTTGCCACTTGGACTGTTTTGTCCGTTTTTGCACTTGGCTCTTTTGTCTTTCCTGGCTTTGTCTTTTCTGTCTCCTTCGGCCCTCAAGGGCTATCTTCTGCTACTTCTTTGGCTCTTTGGGCTCTTTCATCAGCAGGTCGCTGAGTTCATTCTTAACTTTTGTCTTTTCCCAGCGTCGTCTTTTCTTGGTTTTGTCTTTTGCTGGCTTTTGTCTCTTTCTCTCTTAGTTCTTTGGGCTCCCCTCTGGTTGGCGCTCAAGTATTTAAAGATCAACGGCTATTTCATTGCCGTAAAATTGATGTTCGCAGGCCTTTTGCCATTTGAAAGCCAACGGCTAGTTCATGGTGCCCAACTTTGACATCCGCGGGCCCGTCACTCCTTGGTTAAGTCCGAAGAAATTTGGAGAAAGAGCCACGGGAAAAAACCCGAAGAAGGATTTTGATGGCCAAAGGAAAGTGATCGAGATAATTCTTGCGGACATTTTGTCCGCAGGAAAATGGCCAAAAAAGAAAAGCCCTACCGAAGACTAAAGGCCGAAGTAAATCCGAAGGAATTAACCAAGGAGTGATGGGCCCGCGGATGTCTTCGGACAAAAGTCCGAAGAAAGTCATTTTATTGAAGGGGCCTTGTCTTTTATTTTTTGCGGGATTTTCCTCTGAAGGATTTCTTCAGAAAAAATGTTCGAAGGAATTCCTTCAGACATTTTGTCCGAAGAAATTCTTCGCCTCTTTGCCTTGAACAAATTCGAAGGAATTCCAACTTGCCTTGTTCACTTTTCCAATGGAAAACTTACCCTTTTGGCCTTCTTTCCAAGTGCTTTTCTGCCCTCCGCAAGGGCTGTTTGGCCTCTAAAATTGCCTTTCGTAAAAGTCGCAAAGGTCCTTTTGTCACCTAAGTGACCTCCGCAAGGGCACTTGTCTGTCAGGGCTTTGGAAGACTCCTTTGAACTTTCCGAATGAACCACTTCTTGAACCATCCCTTTGAACCATTTGTTGAACCAACACTTTGAACCATTTCTTTGAACCAAGCCGACTGAACCAAGTTGTTGAACCAAGCCTTTGAAACAAGCACTTGAACTGACTGAACTGAACCAACTCATTGAACCAATTGAACTGAACCAACTCATTGAACCAATAATGGTTCAAAGTTCAAGTTCAAAATTCTTGGAAAGATCATGCCATTGGACACTGACGTCGAACCGCTGAACTGGTTCCTCCTTTTGCCGAAAGGCTTGTGCAAAAAATCAAAATTGAACTGGCTCAGAACAAGGGAAGAAGGAGACCAATTTTGGCCTGCTGGACCAAAAATGGTCAACAGTATTCTCTTGGGAAATTTGATCTTGTTAATCAAATTCCCTCAAACCATTGTCCATTGCTATGTTTGTAACTACGGCTTCCCTGGGCATATCTTTCCTGTCCATGGACTCTATTCTATTAGTATAATTGTTTATTACTATTAAAATATAATTTTTAACCATGGACATAGCAAATAAGGTTCATCTCGAATAAGAGAAACCTTTTCTATAGTCATTGCCTATCTTCTTTTCCACATTAGTATTCGGCATTTGGATTGAAACTTCAAAGAGATTTCTTGGTCCAGAAACAGCGTGAGACACTTTGTGTTTATCAGAGTACCATGTGAACACAATTTTGGGCCAATCTGGTTGGCAATTATCAATATATGCATGGTATTCGATAATATCTTCTGAAAAATGTACTCTTCATATTATTACTGTCTTCATAATCATTTTCAATAATTTGATCAGCTCTAAGTCTCCTCTTTCTAAAATGCAATAGTAATGGAGAGAATTCTTCCACATTGAGGGAAAAGTCAAGTTCAATTCCAAAATTACTAGAATCCTTTTGTGTACAGTGAAAATCTTTGTGCTCTCTAATATTTCTAATAACTGTACTATTTATGGTCACGACACCCTTACATTGACCTTGAAACAGGTTATGTTTTCTGTGAAGATTCTCTTCCTCAGTCGACCCATTATGATTCCCCATATTTCTGGTCAGAGTTATTGGTACAGGGCCTAACCGAATATCTGTAAGCTTGTATAAAACTTTTATGTTATTGTTGTTAGGACTGCCCCTACCACAATCAACACTTAGACAAACACTTATTAAATTTTCACGATTATCCTAGATTTCATAGATGATCCTTACTTTACCATTTCTTCCAAATTTTGATTGATGCAAATCCATGACATCCTTGAGATACAACCATGAGTCTTTAAGAAGCGTATCTGATTATCACAAAAAGAGATACGCGACATCACTTGTTTTCTAGTTATACTTATCTTTGAATGACTCAGTGTCCTTATCCATTCGCAGAGATCTGTTTTTAATTAAAATGATTTCTCCTATGATATATGGTAGAATGTGCCTTTATTGGTTGAATATTATCTTTAGATATCAAATAATCAATTTCCAAGAAGTCTTCTGTTATGGGCCAATCCATTTCTTTATAAGCATTATGATCATCATCTCCTGACTTAAGGTCTCTCATTTTTACGATTAGCGGGGTCCACCATTAGTTATTAGAGATTGAAAAGAATAGGAAATTTGAGAAGGCAATGAATGCTCCTCATCACTTCTAAAATCAAGCAATCCAGACTGATAAGCAATGTGTGAGTTACGGAGTTCTCCCTCATCCAACTCAAAACTTACTTCTTCACTTAAAATCTTCTCATTGCTAAAGATAGGTGCCAATACATCATTCATCAGTTTTTTAGTAGACATGCTTAGAAGGCACATCTTTGTTCGTGTCATTGTACCATGATGATTGAGATTCATCATAATTAATATGAATAAACCAGGGTTTGTCTTGAACTTCATTGGGCTTCCATCTGAAATTCCCATGCCATAACCAGGAACATGATTTTCCACTCTATTTCCAAGTATTCATTGTTTTCCTTATCTTTACCACTCTGTATAGAACACATTAATTTGTGGCGGAGTATTTTTTTATTTAGACCCACATATCTGCTGTGGAGACCATTGAATACTATCACATGTTATGTCTGACACATGTTTGGGACAAAAAAATGATGACAAAGTAGCTTCCTTTGTCTTCTTAGACCTACTCTTAAGCTTACCAAAATCATTATATTTAGTCTTAACTGCTTCATAGGAGTACTTGTTATGGTTAAGATTAGCATTGTTAGCTACTGTTTCAGTTATTTCCTGACATTTATTAAGATTATTATTATCTAAATCGTGAGGAATACTTCTTTGCAATTTGTTTGGCATGTAATCTTCATCCTCCAATTTTTTTCCATCTCACTGCCATTGCCAGCAGGGGATACATTCACTATTGATTTTTTTATTTTTCTTTCTTTTGCCCATGTCCTTAACTCTTTTGAATGTTCTTGCATAGCTTGCAACAACTTAAACATGGATTCTTCCATTGTCCTCATTATTTATAGGCTGGCAAGATCACAAATCTGATACCACTATAATATTCCAAATCAGAATATTTTACATTAATTTGGTTTTCTCAGAATTCTTTTTTAAAATAATATTTTATAAAATAACAATTTAAATAATAATAGTCAAATTGGATTAATTTTTTAATCTCTGAATATGGATTTCGAATATTACAAAATTACACCACAAGGGGTTTCGTTCTTGGGTTGATAACAAGGATTTTCGTCCTTGTATCTGGATTATGCAATTAAGGGGTTACATCCTTAAAAGACATTGTAAAGCGACTACTTATAACAGTTATATATTTAGTACATTATTGAGTGATTTCTTTCTCATGAATTCACTGAATATAAATACCTTCATCATTTTCCATTCAAACGACATGCCTTCGCCAAGGATTGTGACCTTTTGTCAAATAAATTTTTAATGACATTAATTAATTAATAATAATTGTTAATGATTTTAATGACTGCTGTTTTTAATATGTAACTGCTGTTGTATGCGTTCTATCCAAGGGCGATTTGCTTAATAATTGGCAATGCTCCTTCCATGGCGATTTGCTTAATAAAATGGTAGCGCTCTCTCCTCAATTGTATGGTAATCAGTGATTTAGTAAAAAGGATATTACATTGGTTTGGAGGAAAAAAGGTATAAAGGAAGGTGGCGAGGTTCATTTTTGGGAGCTATGATCATCTACCATTTTTATTTCATAAGCTAAGCATGTTTGCTACTACTTTCAGCTATTGAGGATGAAAACCCTCATGGGCAATTAGAAATTGGGGGCGAAAAGCCTCAATATTCTGTTGGTGGCATCATATAGGGGTCATAATTGAGCGAAGGATTTCAGATAAGGCACAAGGGAGCAGATTTGAGTGTGGCACAACAGTTAGGACATCCCTTGGAGATTGGTGCAACAACTTTTTGGGAGTGGTGACCAGTTAGAAGGAATTTGTAAGCTAATGTCACCCTTTGGAGGGCTGACATCACTCTTGTGGGCTGTTATTTAGGCTTGTGCAGTATTTGGGGTCAACATGGGCGTATCAAGAGCTGATTCATATTTGAAATGGCCACTTTTTGTCGCTGTACAATCAGGTGGGTTTGGAGATTTGCATTGGTATGGTTCATTATAAATTCATTAATTTACAGCTTGTAAAATATTTGTAAAATTCAGATTTGTTGTTGCAAAGATTTATTATTGAAATAAATAGAATTCGTATTTTTTAAGGGTTTCTATGTGGCATATATTTTTACTATGCTATTTCATGGTTCAAATTTAGAATTTAGTATTAAAAATCAAATTTGATAATGTGAGGTGTTCACCAAGGAAATTGATTGAATTTCTATATTTTTGTGAGGGTTTCTATGAGGTCTAAATTTTATTTTCATGCCTAAGTAAACCTTTTCAGAATTCTACAGTTTCATAAATAGGGTTTTAGTAATAGTTCATAATTGTGTAAGGGTTTTCTAAAAATGCCATAATTGTTTAATTTGGTCCTAAAAGGGATATTAAAATATTTTTCATGGTATTCATAGAATAAGACCCCTCTCCTTCCCATTCAACACAGATTATGAATTTTAAACCTCAACATCCTCATTTGTGAAGAGATGTTAGCTTGAAGTGAAGGACCGTGGTGCAAACCATGTCCAAGTCCATCCATTCTGTTGTGTGACACTTGAACAACTTTTGGCTGACAAGGATATTTTCTTGACTCTTTTGCTAAAGTAGGTTTTTGTTGGCCATTTTGGCCCACATATGAAGCTCTTGCATGGTTTGATGAAACATTGGGTCAAAGGCTTAGAAATGGATCCGGCAGCAGTGTTCGAGGATAACCCTGTAATCCAAAAGCCAAATGAAAAATCTATTATTCGGATAAGTCTTTTACTTGTTCATTCTTTCGGAGAACAAGTGAAAGGTGATTTCTTTCGGGCCAATTTTGGTTTCATTTTCCTTTTGGAAAAATTATGTGGACAATTTCTCGAAGGAATTCTTTCTCCTTTTAGCTAAGTGTTCTCTCTTCGGGAGTTTTGTCTTGGTTTCTTTTGTTCAAGTGTCGGAAGTCTTCGGGAAAATTGTTTCGAAAGAATTGTTCCAAGCAAAAGTTTCGAAAGATATCTTTTAAAGCGAAGTGTCTGAGACAATTTTTTCGAAGGGTTTTCTCAAGAAAATGGTCCGAAACAAAAACTTTGAAAGATCATTTAAAGATTTCCGAAGGGATCTTTCCCTTCGGGAAAGTCCTTTTCAAGAAACCCGAAGGGCTCTTTCCCTTCGAGAAAGTTCATTTGCAAAAATTCCGAAGGGTACCTTACTTTCGAAAAGGGACCATTTCACAAACCCGAAGGGTACCTTGCAAAATTCCGAAGACATGAATTCCTTCGGACAAATTGTCCATGGGAAAGTGATAAGCAAAACCCTGAGATAAAGAGCTCGAACGGATGTCGAAGACAGTGCTTGAAACGAAAGTCCGAATAAAATGATGACGTGCCCGCAAACATCAAGTTTGAGCCCTTGCAAGTAGTTGTTGGCGTTTAAAAGACCAAAAGGAGCTGCGCAACCTATGGACTCGCACCGACATAAATAAGATAAATTCAGGAAAACCAATGTCCTTAGATTGGTTTTCCATCTATAGGGAAGATCTGGTCCGGGTTTCAAGGCAAGTGCCGGTAAGTGAAGTTAATGGGGAGTCCTCGTCCTTCGACAAGGTCATCATCTCCAACAAACAACGGACAAATGTAGAAGCAACATGGCTCAGTCAAGTTTATAGATGTAAGAATTTTGTCCTCATAAATTAGTAGACGAGTGGAGGATGGCGTGGAGATCAAGCAATTAGAAAAGATAGCTCTGGAATTTAAGACTTTCCTGGGCTTTTCCTTCTTAGTGGACCATGACATTGTCATCCTCAGTGAGTTTTGTCTTCTAGTGCATTTCTCAACCAATGAGAGGGATGAAAGACTATTGGAGCTGTTGACAAACCTTCCACAAGTCAGATTTTCTCTTGCCACTTGGAAAGTTCTCGTCTCTAGCCAAGGAAGGAAGAATACATTGTTTTCCTTTACCAAAATCGGCTGATTTCTACGGACTCTGCAGGATTTCTATGGACTCTGTAGGAAAGAGACAAGTTCCCAACATTGAAGAAATCAAAAGGGCCTTTCCAATTTTTCCGAAAGACAATTTTAGAGGCCAAACAACGCTTGCGGAGGGCAGAAAAGACAAAAAGAGCCGATGAGAAAATCCGAAAGCTTCGGAAAAAGGGCGAAGGCAAAAGAGATGAATTCTTTCGGACTTTTGTCTGAAGGAATTCCTTCAGACAAAAAGTCCGAAGAAATTCGGAAGACCACAGAGATAAAAAAATCCGCACAAGGATAAAGGACCAAGAAAGAGACCCCTGCAAAAAGCCCGAAGGGTAGTTTACCCTTCGGAAAGATTGGTTTCAATATTCCCGAAGGGCACCTACCCTTTGGGAAGGCACAAGACCAAAAAGAAGAACCTTTGCAAAAAGCTCTTGTGCCCTCCAATTTTTCTGAAGGGCACGGGCGGAGGACACTTGGTCGGCGGAAGGGCACATTTGAAATCCCGAACGACACATTTCGGAGGGAAAGGCAACGGAAAGAATCCTTTGGACTTTTTGTCCGAAGGAATTCCTTCAGACAAAAAGTCTGAAGGAATTCGAAAATGGCTTACACAAAGAGAAGTCTGAAGAAAGACAAAGAAAAACAAGAAGCAAAGGGAAAAGATATCCTTCGGACTTTTTGTCTGAAGGAATTCCTTCGGACAAAAAGTCCGAAGAAAAACGAGACTAAGGCAAAGACAGAATCAAAAGAAGGATTAATTCCTTCGGACTTTTGTCTGAAGGAATTCGGACAAATAGCCCGAGGAAAATAAACCCGACGAAAAAACCCGAAGGAATTCCGAAGCCCAGAGACCAAGATAATTCTTGTGGACTTTTTGTCTGCGGGAAAGATGCGAAGGAAAGAAAGCTGCGGGAAAGTGACAAAATGGAAGTCCAAAGGAATAAAGCTTCTGGTGACGTCCCGCAAGCCATCAAATTTTGATCGTGGGAAGTAACCTTTGAAACCAAAGAGACAACAGGGAATCCAAAATAAATGGAAGCCGACTGTGCAAAAGAGAATAGAAAATAGATAATCCGACGAAAGAGTTGAATACGGAATCCTGTCAGAAATAGACACGAACAGGAAGACTAGAATAGAACAGAATACATGCAAGCAGGAGCTATTTTCGAACATCGGTCAAAGCTTCAGTTGACTGATTATTAAAGTCCTGTTCATCTCCAGTCAGCTCATGCATACGAAGGTCTAAATCAGTTTCAGCAGGAGTCCCAAATTCGAATGACGAGTTAACTGATCCAGATTTAGAGTGGACTAATTGATTAAAACGCCGCATCCACTAGAAGCTTTCCATGCGAAGGAAAATGGTCTTTTCGTCCAACTCAGCTTAAATAACAGTTAACTCAGTTTTCAAACGCTACAACTTGGCAATCAAACAGCTCATGTGGAGTTTTAAATTTAACATTTGCGTAGATTTCCATGCAAAAGGAGGTGGGCAGTTCATAACAAAGATAAGTTTGCTTCATCAAGTGAAGAAGCTTCATGCAAGGACAAAAGGGAAAATATATTTTATTGAAAGGCCAAGTAAAGCTTTGAGTTAACCAAAGTGAATATTTCTCTTCAAGTTTCTACGCCAATCTTTGGCCTCTTGTAAATTTCTATATAATGGCTTTCAGCCTTGATTAAAAATAATCCAATCTCTCTTGGTTAGACCAGACTCTGCCATTGGTGAGTTGTGTAACCTCTTCGATCAATAAGGACTATACTTTCAGATTTCAAGCGTTGGCATAGTGTATATTTCTTCAGCAATTTGCATAAGTGGTAGAGTTCTCTCCCTTCCCAAATTTTATTTCATACCTAGTTGCTATATTATCCTTGTGCAGGCATGTTAAAGTGTTCTTTATTGTCTTTTGCTGAAACTGTACGTGGATGTTAGGTGGCCGCAAAGTGTCTTTTATCAGACCTCTCTCCATCGTTTTCCCTTAGGTTTTAGTTATTGGATCGAACTTCTGCATGACTTATTTATGCATAAGTGATTAATTGAAATCTAAGGTCTTCCTTTTCCCTTGTTCGTTCAGTGTTCAAGGTTCCAAGTTGAGTAGAATCAAAATTCTGGTGCATCACCCCCTTTAGGTAGGATTTCCCTTTTAAGTTTCCCTTTTCCCTTTTCCACGGTAGTCCGCAGCATAGAGTAGAGATCCTAATTGATACATCATACAAGAACCAGCCTTCTCTGGAGGTTCTTCTCACTATTGAGGCACCCACCCTCGTGAGAAGATCCCATTGTTCCAGCTGGATAGAGGATTGGCCGTTTCGTGCACGTCTTCGAATCAGGGCGCAGCTCCAGGTTGACAATAGTTTTTGGCATGCACGGTGGGACCTATTTTTAGTTGGTCTTGATGAAATCGCAGTTGTAGCAGTGTTCAAAATATTCAGTGACTCCAAGCTCAAGCAGTTGCTTCTAACAGTTCAGGGACAGCTTCCATGTAAGTCTATTTTTATTGCATTATCGTGAATGAATTTTGATGGTTGTGTGTGGAGAGAATTCCTATGCTATGTTTCCTTATCAGCTCGATGATGGATCATACCAACCTGGTCATGATATATATGAGCCTAATCAGCCTTATAAGGGTTATTATCAAAGCTATGTTTAGCCTTATCATGTTTCTCATGATCCTTATTATCAAGAGCATGAATCTTACCTTCCTTGTGAGCCATATCAGTCTCAGGACCGGATTTCATCTTCCCCATATGGTTATGATGTTGCATATGAGCAGTATTGCCTTCAAGAAAAAATGAATGAAATAGAGCTCAGAATACTAGCATATGCAAGAAAAGTTTGTTCTAACTCTCAGTATCAGGAAGTGAATGGTCTATTTTGAAATGTGTCCAATGATCCAGAAGAGATAAATGGACTATGTATTCTTGCATTGGAAAAGATGGAGGCTTTGGAAAGGCAGAAAATCGAGTTAAACCAATTGTCTACAAAGGGCTATTGTGCTCCTTATTCTTATGAAGTTCTTAACCATCCCCAGTGTGTGCCAAGGGAGCTTCCTAGTTGGAGTCAAGAGCCTATTCAAGAGCCCATTCAAGAGCATATCCAAGAGCCTATTCAAGTGACTATTCATGAAACTATACCTTCCTATAGTCCCATTACCTCACCAATCATCTCTCAAGCTCAGGTTGTACAGGAGAACAAGCAGGTTCCAGACTTTGATGAGGTAATGGCCAAATGAAAGGAACAAAATACAGAGGTCTTTAAGATGTTCTCTTTCCCTCCCCTCCAAAAGTCCCTAGATAATTCCATTGCCCTCAATATTTCAAAATCTGATCATGATCGACCTCCCATGCTTCATATTCCCTCTCGAACAAATGAATTTTATCACCCTCCCGCCACCCCCCTTTCTCAAGAGGATCTTGCTCTTTGCAGGAATGAGAAAGAAGTTGCAGCTACAGGACAAGTTCTTGCAGAGTGTGAAGAAAATGCTTCAAGTGTGTTTAAGGAAGAGTTTCCCATTGATACTTCACTTGAGGTTGTAATTGAGCATCCAGTTATAGTTGAGAGTGAGAAGATTGATCTTGATGTAGAACTTCAAGAGGAGTTGGTACAAATCGAAGTCATACATGAATTATAGGTATCTCCTATTGAGAAGGATCCAAATAGTGTTACAGCAGATTCAGTTCAAATAGATCAAAATGAGGAACAAAAAGATGATTGGCAGCTGTACCTTGAATGTCTACAAGAGATTGAAGAGCTTTATATGGATATAGTGGCTATTAAAGAGCATGTTTGAGAAATTTGATCAAGAATCACCTATTCAAGATCTTAGTACAGATTGGCTTGCATATTCAAAGCTCCTTGAAGAGCTGGATGAACTCGCAGTAGTCAATAAGGACGTGGTCACTCAAAAGGCATGCATAGATGGGGTATCACTTGACATGGTGATAGATGACAAGCAATTTGAAAACGATCAGGAAATACTTGGTGAGTTTGTCTTTGTTAGTGACTGGTTTGCTGTTGATGACCCATTTGAGAAGATGCTAATACAGTTGGTCGACAAGGCAAATGCCTCATCAAAGGTTATGACTAATAAACATCCTGCCTTGCAACTTGTACCATCTCTTGGAAGGAGTAAATTCAATAATTTCCCATTTGATCTAGGCGGATCATGCTTTATCACGGTTAGCTAGGTTCTTTAATTATTTTTTGCTTTCCTCCAAGTGCTGTAAAAGCACAGTAGTTTGCTTCAGTTTTGTTCAATAAGTGTTGGTTGCACATTTGCTTCTTAGTTAGTTTTTCTACTTTCGTGTGTTTCCCTTCTTATTTTGAAGAAGAAGGTTACTACAGCCATGATTAGAGCAGATTTTCAATCAGAGATCAAATTCACCATTTGGGAATTCGAATAACGTCGGTCTGAGTTCTCAAGCATAGTAGGCATGCTTCCCAGTTGAGTCGCCAGAATGTTGACAAACCTTCCACAAGTCAGATTTTCTCTTGCCACTTGGAAAGTTCTCGTCTCTAGCCAAGGAAGGAGGAATACATTGTTTTCCTTGACCAAAATCGGCTGATTTCTATGTACTCTGCAGGGTTTCTATGGACTCTACAGGAAAGAGACAAGTTCCCAACACAAAAGAAATCAAAAGGGCCTTTCCAATTTTTCCGAAAGACAATTTTAGAGGCCAAACAGCCCTTGCGGAGGGCAGAAAAGACAGAAAGAGCCGATGAGAAAATCCGAAAGCTTCGAAAAAAGGGCGAAGGCAAAAGAGATGAATTCTTTCGGACTTTTGTTCGAAGGAATTCCTTCGGACAAAAAGTCCGAAGAAATTCGGAAGACCACAGAGATAAAAAAATCTGCACAAGGATAAAGGACCAAGAAATAGGCCCCTGCAAAAACCCAGAAGGGTAGTTTACCCTTCGGAAAGATCGGTTTCAATATTCCCGAAGGGCACCTACCCTTCGAGAAGGCACAAGACCAAAAAGAACCTTTGCAAAAAGCCCGGATGCCCTCCAATTTTTTGGAAGGGCATGGGCGGAGGACACTTGGTCAACGGAAGGGCACATTTGAAATCCCGAAGGGCACATTTCGGAGGGAAAAGGAATTCGAAAATGGCTTACACAAAGAGAAGTCCGAAGAAAGACAAAGAAAAACAAGAAGCAAAGGGAAAAAGATATCCTTCGGACTTTTTGTCTGAAGAAATTCCTTCGGATAAAAAGTCCGAAGAAAAACAAGACTAAGGCAAAGACAAAATCAAAAGAAGGATTAATTCTTTCGGACTTTTGTCCGAAGGAATTTGCAGAAATAGCCCGAGGAAAATAAACCCGACGAAAAAACCCAAAGGAATTCCGATGGCCAGAGACCAAGATAATTCTTGCGGACTTTTTGTCTGCAGGAAAGATGAGAAGGAAAGAAAGCCACGAGAAAGTGACAAAACGGAAGTCCGAAGGAATAAAGCTTCCGGTGATGTCCCGCAAGCCGTCAAATTTTGACCGCGAGAAGTAACCGTTGAAACCAATGAGACAACAGGAAATCCGAAACAAATGGAATCCGACTGTGCAAAAGAGAATAGAAAATAGATAATCCGACGAAAGAGTTGAATATAGAATCTTGCCAGAAATAGACACGAACAGGAAGACTAGAATAGAACAGAATACATGCAAGCAGGAGCTATTTTCGAACATCGGAGCTATTCTCGAACATCGGTCAAAGCTTCAGTTGACTGATTATTAAAGCCCTGTTCATCTCCAGTCAGCTCATGCATACGAAGGTCTAAATCAGTTTCAGCAGGAGTCTCAAATTCGAATGACGAGTTGATTGATCCAGATTTAGAGTGGACTAATTGATTAAAATGCCGCATCCACTAGAAGCTTTCCATGCGAAGGAAAATGGTCTCTTCGTCCAACTCAGCGTAAATAACGGTTAACTCAGTTTTCAAATGCTACAACTTGGCAATCAAGCAGCGCACGTGGAGTTTTAAATTTAACATTTGCGTAGATTTCCATGCAAAAGGAGGTGGGCAGTTCATAACAAAGATAAGTTCGCTTCATCAAGCGAAAAAGTTTCATGCTAGGACAAAAGGGAAAATATATTTTATTGAAAGGCCAAGTAAAGCCTTGAGTTAACCAAAGTGAATCTTTCTCTTCAAGTTTCGATGCCAATCTTTGGCCTCTTGTAAATTTCTATATAATGGCTTTCAGCCTTGATTAAAGATAATCCAATCTCTCTTGGTTAGACCAGACTCTGCCATTGGTGAGTTGTGTAACCTCTTCGATCAATAAGGACTGTACTTTCAGATTTCAAGCGTTGGCATAGTGTATATTTCTTCAACAATTTGCATAAGTGGTAGAGTTCTCTCCCTTCCCAAATTCTGTTTCATACCTAGTTGCTATAATATCCTTGTGCAGTTCATGTTCAAGTGTTCTTTATTGTCTTTTGCTGAAATTGTAAGTGGATGTTAGGTGGCTGCAAAGTGTCTTTTATCAGACCTCTCTCCATCGTTTTCCCTCAAGTTTTAGTTATTAGATCGAACCTCTACATGAAATACTTATGCATAAGTGATTAATTGAAGTCTAAGGTCTTCCTTCTCTCTTGTTCGTTCAGTGTTCAAGGTTCCAAGTTGAGTGGATCAAAATTTTGGTATATCACCCCTTTAGGTAGGATTTCCCATCTAAGTTTCCATTCTCCCTTTTCCACGGTAGTCCGCAACGTAGAGTAGAGGTCCTAATTGATACATCATACAGGAATCAGCCTTCTCTGGAGGTTCTTCTCACCATTGAGGCACCCACTCTCGTGAGAAGATCCCATTGTTTTAGCCGGATAGAGGACTGGCCGCTTTCGTGCACGTCTTCGATTTAGGGTGCAGCTCCAGGTTGACAACAGGAGCTAATGGCGGTTATTTCGTTGGAGAAAGATTAATTCTAATTAACCCAAGTGTGGGTGAGAATTCATGGAGGGTGGTTGGATCTCATTTATTGATTTTTGTTTGCTCGCCTCTTCTCTTTGGGTCTTCCACCTTTTCTATATATGTCTCGGTTCTTTTCAAAAGAAAATATCCTCATTGACAAGGAAGAACCCTGCCAACATTTGTAAGAAAGACCTTTTGAAGCAATAAAGATTATATTTACCTATCTCTTGTCTGAAAATCGTGTTTAACAAGCTTGTGCATGATGACCTTGTGAAGAAGTGTTCTTCCATGTCCTTTGTCCTTCTTACCTATTTTTAGGTATTTTCAAGTTAGTTGTAGGTCTGAACTTGAGCTCTTTCTGCCATTAATGGACGCTTGATGTGAATTTCAAAATTCCTCTCTACTTCATATATGGCTTAGTGAGCCTAGTTTATGAAACACTGATGCAATTTAACCGGTTGTGAGGTTGTGTAAGCAGAATTATCTTATGCTGAATTAGTGTTTATTTCATGCTTATGTGGGTCGCTCTCTACTTGGTGCATCACCTTTCTTAGTTCAGTTTTCCCTTTTTATGTTATCTTTCTCTCCCTTTTCCTTGATCAACAATAGGTTTTAGTGTGTGGTAACAGCTGAAGTGAAGCATTTGAGAAGCTAGCCTCATTAAAAAGCTTAAAGGTTCAACCTCACTACAGGATACCCACAGTCTGAGGTTACTCAAATTTTGTAGTTGGGAGTGAGAGAGCCTGAAAAACTCTCCCACAAGGGTACAATTCCATGCTATAATAGTTTCTGGCACACCCGGTGGGACATTTTCAAGAAAGATTGGTCAAGTTCGATGCTGGTTTGATCAATTTGTAGCAGTTGTAGCTTTCATCTTTCAATATCTGGCGACTCCAAAGAACACTCAACAATCTAGTGGTAGAACAGTAATTATCTTTCATGCCAAAGGTGACTACAAGATCGACTTCTACAAGTATTCCTTTTGAATTTGTTGAATTACCTTTAAACTCAGCAAGAAGGTTAAGGTTTGCCCATACTCACCCATATGTAGGAAACTACTTTCTTAAACCAGTCGTAAGGTATACGTACATGAGAAGATCTTTGTTAGCCCCTCTTGCAACCATGATTCCACAAAGAACTTTTGTGGGCTTCAGCAGCCAAAGTCCTTTAAATTTGCCACAATATGATCTTATGCCAGTAGCAGCTCTCAAAATCATCCCGTATTTCACAGGAGACCAAGCTGTAATTCTTACTAAACACATCATAGACACCCAATTTCTGCAATATTCATAATGTCACAATAGAAAATGTAGCCATTAGGTTATTGGCTGTATCTTTTAAAAAAAGGCTTTAGATTGGTATATAGGCCTAGCTCCTAACTCGATTCAATTATGGGATCATCTGGGAACCGCCTTATGCAAGAGGTTTGCAAATAAGAGTGATCATTTGTTAGTAGCAGAGCAACTTACCATAATCAAAAGAACCCCCCATGAAGTCATGCAAGACTTCAACACGAGATTTCAAAAGGCTTGGGATAGAATTCCAGCCGTTGTTAGACCATCCCCAAACTTTGCCTTATATTATTTAAAGGCTCTAAACAGCGATATAGTAGTAATGATCCAATCTATGGGAGGGGATATATTGCTAGATGCATATGAGGTGGCCATTAAAGTAGAAAATTGCTTGGTTCAGGCTGACAAGCTTACTCCTAGACCCCCAATGCCTATTTTTCCTGAGATCAGACCACCTCCTGCAATTGTCCCCCCACTTGATGTTATCCTTCCAACTCCAACTATTGCTGTTGTACCTTCACCAAAGCAAGAGAAGGTCTCCACTAGTGGATCCAACGACTCCCAAGAGCAAAAGAACTACTTAGAACTGAAGAGCATGCTCCAATCCTTGGGGAATGATGTGGTCAATGTCAACAGGCATCAAGCTTACAGTAAGCTGTATTAAGCTCCATATTAGCCTTAGCAGTAGCGTTATCAAGCAAATAGGCCACCCTACAAAGAAGGTGTCCAAGGACAGGGGCAGCCTAATTATGTTAGATAGCACAATTATAATCCAAATGCTGCAGGCCCTTCCAATTCTTTGGCCCCTGTTCAGAACAATATGGCTCAAGACGCTGAAGGGACAATGCCTTGGAATCATTGTTTTGGGCAATCCATTGTCCGAACTAATGGTTCTAACTAGGGTTTCAATGACCAATGGCAACAGACTATTGCTTATGGGTACAATCAAGCTCTTATGGCTCAAAGCATGGAGATCCCCATGATGATAAAAAAATACCCTTCGGGAAAGTGTGAAGTGTCTTTTTTGAAATGCACCATTCGGAAGTTTGAAAAGTCCTTTTGGATTTCTGCAATTGACCTTGTTGACGCTGTGGATTGCACCCTTGAGAGAAGGCTGAGCTTCTCTCTTCCAAGTGACACAATGGAAACTCCTCTCTTGCCTGTGGGTATGGCAAAACTGAGGCGAGAGTCTCTAGATAAGGGCTAGCTCCCTCTGATGCATCTCTGAGTTATTCTAGTAACATTTGCTAATATACATGTGTAATGGGGGGGTTGAAAAGAGAGAAGGCTTACTGAAAAATAGAGCCTAACCTAAGCTGGTGATGCACCAAACAAGTTTGATCTACTCATACTCACACTTTGAACCATAAGAACACATACATACACTTTATCTGATGAAAGGACCAGACTGAAGGAAGCTTAACAGGAGGCTTTAATGGAAACACACAAAAAATGAACTTACCATAGGCGTTGTAGGAAAAGCACACTGTCTGGTAACTTTCTTTTGCCTCTGCGCTCCAGATACAACTCTTTTTGTTACTTGCAGGAATGGCGCCTTGTCTATACTAGGCGTGTTGGTATCAAGCTTGTGAGAGCATCAAGAAAGAAATGACTGAATACAAGGTTAACACGCAGACACACTCAGAGATATATCTAACCAAAATGGAGGTAAAAATGCGTATTCTATTGATTCCAGGTGAAAATTGGCAGGGCTTCGCCTTACAACATGAGAGATGCCTCTTCTCAAATGAGAAGTTACAATATATATAGAGAGAGGAAGCAAATGGCGCCCCTTTTTGGAAAAGACTTTGGCGCCCTTTTTTAAGTGGCCCATGTGCGTTGAGAGCATTGGGAAGAGGAAGCCATTTGAAAGAGAATGCTGTGTTAGCTTCAGTTTTGACTTTAGGCATTTAAAATATATCAAACACCATATGTGAAATCACGGGCCGCGCCTTTGTCTGCAAACAAGACCGCTCTTTCAAGACATTCACGCAGTTTGTCTGCTCATTCAATGCAAAATGAAGAAAAAACAGGCCGCGCCGTTCACTGTTCGTGCTCTTTGATGACCACTTGGCGGAGACTGTTTCAATTGTAGGGATAACTTGCCTCCCCTTTGCCACCTCGGCTGTTTTGTCCATACCCATAATTTTGTATCTTCCTGGCTTTGTCTTATCGTGGAATTTGAGCACTCGGGGTTATCTTATCGTCCTTTGTTGGCTCCTTGGGCTCTTTCATCAGCAGGTCGCTGAGTTCATTCTTAACTTTTGTCTTTTCCCAGCTTTGTCCTCTCCTGGCTTTGTCTTTTGTCATCTCTTTTGTCTTTTCCTAGTCCTTTTTGGCTCCTTCCTCGGCGATCTCTTCCTTTTGGCCTTAAGGCCTTTGAATTCCTTCAGGTTCACGCTCGAGCATTTAAAGGTCAATGGCTATTCTATTGTGTTGAATTTGACGTCTTCGGGGACGTCATCTGACGTCCGGATTTCAACGGCTAGTTCATGATGCCCAATTTGACGTTTGCGGGCCCGTCACCCGTATGAATTCCTTCGGCTTTCCCTTTTCCTTCGGCCTTTCTCCCGAAGTGTTCCCTCGGACTTTTCTTCTGTCTGGGCCTTTGTCGTCAAAACCTCCCAAAGGGAAGGTGTCCTTTCGGGGCTTGGGGAAGGTCATCCTTTTGGTAGCCGAGAGTCCTCCTCAAAGGCACTTACCCTTCGGGGTCATTTGGGCGGTGTTGGTCTTCAAATCCTTTGGACAAAATGTCCGAAGGAAATCTTTCCTTTGTCTTTCCCGTTTGCTGCTTTCTGTTAGGCTTTTCCATCGAGTGAATTCCCTCGGACAAAATGTTCGAAGGAATTCCTTCGGACTTTTTGTCCAAAAGAATTCGCTTCGTTCACTTTACCGCGGGAACTTTTCCGAAAGAATTCCTTGTTCTTTACCTTGTGAATTTCTTCGGACAAAAAGTTCGAAGGGATTCCTTCGGACATTTTGCTCGAAGAAATTCAACCTTGTCTTATATTTTGCCTTAGCATTTCCGAAGGAAAACTCGCCTTTTTTATTCCTTAGCAAGGGTAAATCAAGTCCAAAGTTACCCTTCGGATCTTTTGCAATGGCCCATCTTGCTCATCATCTGCCCTTCGCAAGGGCTCCTGTACCTTCCCGAAAGGTATCCTGCCCTTCGGGTTTCTTGAAAACGACCCTTCCGAAGGGCCCTGGCTTTAGACCTTGCTTCTTTAAGTGGACTTTTGGATTCTACGAAGTATTTCTTTGTCTTAGGCGCTTTGGCCTTGTCCTTTGCCTTGCGGACGAATTCCTTAGCACTTTTCCGGAGGCTCTTTTCCGAATTAAAAAACCTTTTTGATGAACCATTCCTTTGGAAATTTCCTGTTGTAGCAAAAGGCCATTACCAAAAGCAATGTATTCTTTCTTCCTTGGCTTATGTGTGCGTGGACTTTCTAAATGGCAAGAGACAATCTGCCCTGTGGAAGAATTGTCAACAGAAGCTTTGTAAAAGCCTTGCATCCTTGAACTGGTCCATCTTTTTACCAAAAGGCTTGTGCAAACCAAATTCACGACTGATGGCTCAGAATAGCAGGGGAAGAAGGAGACCTATTTTGGCCTGCGGGACCAAAATGGTCAACAGACCCTTCAGCAAAATAGAAAGTATGCCTACGGAAAAAATGGAATGGTCCTCTCGCCCTTCGAAAAAGTTGTAAAGGACTTTTTTGAAGGAAAAGAAGCCTTCGGAAAAGTTGTAAAGGACCTTTCGGACTTTTTAACAGGGACTATTTCTTGCGAAAAGTACCTTTCGGAAAAATTGGAATGGTCCTCTCCGAAAAAATGAACCCTTTGGATTTTGTGAAAACGGACTTTCCCAAAGGAAAAGAGCCCTTCGGACTTTTTGAAAGTGTCTTTTCCGAAGGAAAAAGAACCCTTAGGAATTCTTGAATGAGCCCTTTTTCCGAAAGAATTTTACCTTTCGACCTTTTGGAGATGCCTTTCTAGAATTTTGAACTAGTCCCTTCTTTGGAAAAGTTGAAAAGGCCTTTCGGGATTTTTGAAAATGTCAATTCCTTCGGACTTTTGGAAAATCCCAATTCCTTTGGATTTGTTGAAGACGACCCCTTCGAGAAAATTGCAAAGACCAATTCCTGACACTTAGACAAAAGGCATGGTTATGCAAATTTCGAATGATAAGGGTTGCAATTTGACCCGTGGGGTCAAAATTGTCAATAGTCACCAATCTTTACTTTATGTCCATTTTAAAAATTAATGCAGACAATTTTATAGGGTTGATTCTTAGGCATATTACGATCACATTGTGGGTACTATATTTGTCTATTTCACAGTTTGTCCATGGTATAATGTGTCAAAAAAATAGGGTCTTTTGATACTGGGACAGTTTGAACCATGCAAAGATGCAGAAATTTAGGACAGAATTGCTGAATTTGTGATGAAGCATTCTCTATAGAAAGGGTAGATTTGTTTCCAAATTCTACGAAAAAATTGATCGCCATAAGATGGGTTAATATTTGTTTTGACCTTCACTCTCTTGTTTTGACCTTCACCTATAACATTACAGGAATTGTTTCTATTTTATTGCGCTAATTATTTGATTTTTTGTTAATTGACTCACAAGGACTAGTCTAGAGCAGCTGCAAATTATTGAGAGGAAAATACAGCTTTGTTTACTTTGCTTTATCTTCAATGAATTCTTATCAAATCTTATGGTGGCATGATGTCTTCCAACCAATGCTGGCCAAGTAGAATGTTGTATGATTGAATGTCATATGAAGGCTTTACTTCCATGACTTAAAAGTTTATCTTGTAATGGAATTTTTCAACTTGTACATCGGCATTTCAAACAATGGATTTTAGATGGGCATAGATTTTATTTCCCATATAATGCTCGTTTTCTAAGCATGCTAATATATATATATATATATATATATATATATATATATATATATATATATATATATATATATATATATATATATATATATATATATATATATCCTCAAGAGATTCCTTGGGCCAATGAGCTTACACACTCTACTATTGCGAGATTATGGAAATCTAGGTCAAAGGACAAAAGGATAAAATAGTTCATATTTTCCTATCAAATCAGGGAAGCAAATCTAAAACTCTAAGCTATTGCATAACACACTAAAGTGTTGATTGAATTACTGTTGTGTTTCTCTTGGGATCCATTTAATTTTCCTTTACTTCCATGACTTAAAAGTTTATCTTGTAATGGAATTTTCCAACTTGTACATCGGCATTTCAAACAATGGATTTTAGATGGGCATAGATTTTATTTCCCATATAATGCTCGTTTTCTAAGCATGCTTATATATATATATATATATATATATATATATATATATATCCTCAAGAGATTCCTTGGGCCAATGAGCTTACACACTCTACTATTGCGAGATTATGGAAATCTAGGTCAAAGGACAAAAGGATAAAATAGTTCATATTTTCCTATCAAATCAGGGAAGCAAATCTAAAACTCTAAGCTATTGCATAACACACTAAAGTGTTGATCGAATTACTGTTGTGTTTCTCTTGGGATCCATTTAATTTTCTGAATTTGCTCAAAAGTATCCCCTGATCACCTCCCATTTGTATTCTACTTGAAAAAAGGCTTTCATTATGTCATCTTCATTTTAATTCATTGGTGATTCATTTAAATTTTCTAAGCATTCCAACACTTGATCTTTGAGAGTACCTTGGAATGAAATCGTTATTTTTGCATCATCAATAGTGTTGGTCTACTTGCAATAATTCCCGAATTTCCATGTGCAGCTCGCCAATGGATTTTGTCATATTACAGTTGGTGTAATTGTTCTAGCACAAAATTAGTAATCATGATCATCTGGACCCTTAAAAACAGGGTGTGGAGGTTTTGTTGGTGGAGTCACATGAAGAAATAGGGTTAGTTGTGATCTCGGGGGTTACAAGTGAAAACTACGGAGTTGGACTAGTGGACACATGCAAAATAATTGAAAATACTATAAGGATTAATGTTTCAAAAATGAACTCTAGTAGTGGTCTAAGATAGCCAAATCCAACCGTAATGCACCATAACTAGTCTAGGCAGCCAATACAAACAACTTATATGCTATGAAATCAATGTTTACCTATTGGGTGAGATTTAAACTAAACATGTATGAGATAAAAGGTTTTTTGAGCTACTTTTTAATTATTAGCAGATCTGTAACATAGATATAATCAACCAATACATACATGACAATTTTGTAACATAAGAGAGAATCATAGCTTTTCATTAACTGAGCAGATCGAGCTATCCAAAGAATGACATTAATTCTAGTATACATTGGGATCGTCAACAAGAAGACTAAATGCAAACTAAAAGTTATTATATTTTTCCCTTAAAAGCTTTGGCTATATACAATTTTTGCTACTTAATCTTTTGCTACAAGATTTGGTGTCTTATTGGTTGAAATCTGTTTTGGTTTTTTTTGAACAACCATGAGGCCTAGTTAGAATTTAGGGTTTACCATTTAACCGCTTACCAATGATTAATAATGGATTTTATTTTCAAGGTTATTGAAAAGCCCAAATATGATTTCTATTTGGTAGGGTATTTGATGAAGGAAGTAATGCCACCACACATTGGGAGGATTTGTATATTCATAATATAGCTTCTTCTTATACAAGGGTATTTCATTTTGGAGTGAAACCTATTGAGTTTCCTCATTTTGTTTGAGATTATATTTTGTTATTGGAATATGCTAGGAAAACCCTAGAGTTCCATAATATTTTAAGCCTTAAGAAAAATAATTCACCTATGTAGAACCATATTGTAATTGGGTGTTATTCATGCAAACATAGAACATGCACAAAAGTCTAGAATAGGAGATCAATAATAGATGTAAGTTAAATAGAGTGTGTAACAAAATGGGGCACGAGTGAAGGGAAAATTTGGCAAACCGATAAGTTCTTTTCATATCCTTGACCCTTGCAAAGATAAGGTTTTCTAATTATCAGAATGACATTCAGTTAAAATGGAGAATGGAGAGATTGAATATTGACGAGTACCCTACAAATTACATCGACTATAATGTACTATTTGTAATGCCCCCAAATTAGGGATATCCTTTGAAGTCTATATTTTCTGCAAAACCCTAGGTAAATAGTCAAATCTGATTTTTATTTCCAGCAAACCCTAGCTGCCAAATATTTCAAAAAATAGCACAAAATTATGCTAAACCCTAAGCAACAATTGGCTGATCCAAACAAGCAATTTTAACCTTTCAAAAGCATGAAATAACCCTCAAACCTAGATGCCTCCAAGCTGGAATTTAATAGCAATTTACAACTAAATTATTCCAATGAAAACCTCATAAATTTGCATAAAAATTATAGAATTAATACGCAAAATTTATGATGAAAATTTAAATGTATTTGGAGCCACAAGCCTCTCAAATCAAATCCCCAAAGCTGGAAAAATAGATATAATATTTATTGAATATTTTTGGGCAAGATAACCCTCAAAATATACTGAAATACCTCACAAAACAAGTCACCACACTCTAGAAATATTGGAATAAAATCATAATAGGTTTTGACCCAAAATAGGTCTCAAAACCGTACAAGCCAGCGCTCAAGTCAATTCACCCTAGCTGGAAATAATCAATTCCAGCACCGCAATCCACACAACCCTCCATTGAGAGGTCTTCGTCTCTTTTAATCAGCTCCCAAGGTTCCAAACCCTAGTTGCCCCACTCCAAATGCAATATTTTTGTATTTTTTGAATATTATGTGCAAGTACAATCTCAAGATGAAGTTGCCCTAGTTTAGAAATGAGGATTGGCGTCCCCACTCCTTCCTTGCTTGAAAGTTTTTGTCTTCAAGGCAATGACTCAATCATTTCGTGCTTAATGACCAATATTTGAATATCATTTATACATATCTTCAATTCCTCCTTTTCTTTTTATACCACTTTATCCAAGGGGCTCGCCTAATTGGAGGGATATACAAATTCAAATCATGAGGAACACTTCCTTTTTTTTAAATGCTCATGACCCTTAGAGGGACCCAACATAAGTGATTCTTAAAACATAAAGTAACTTTCAAAAAGTACCTTTACATGTATTCAATTAGAATCACTTAATTCTTTTCCCTTCTTAGTTGTCCCTTAGCCCTCGGGAATTAGTTAGGGCTAAGGGTCTTCAGTGATGTCCCTATCAAAAGAGGGAGATGACACTATTTTTCCCAACTTAAATTCTCATAAAATAATTTAAACTATTCTCAAAGGATTTGCTATTTCAATTAGGATGTAGTACAATTCATAAAAATAACTCAACAACATTTGATTGATTATTCAACAATTACATAGTTCATAGAACAATTGTATCTCATTAAATAAGAGTTTGAATACATATCTTGGTTAGGCCCTTTGGAAGGCAATCCTCTCAATGTATATTTGGAAGCACAGATAGCATTGGCGGTGCAAGCAAGAATCAATACCAACACACATTACGCAAGCCCTGGCTAGGATCATAAGGAGTGTACCTTGTACCCCTTGTTGGACACACCGTGTGCCCCATCTCAATGCCTACAATCTCCTTGCCTTCCACTTCTCACCTTGAGTTTTCATTTCTGTCTTCTTTCTTGCTTTCCCTTTTCCAGGAATTCCAATCAATATTTAAAACACTCGGAGGTCATTATAACCAACACACCTTTTCATAACTTATTTATTTACTTGATTATATTATAATAATATCCACCCACATTCTCGGGTATTTACATATCATCTTTTATATTTGAATTTTGACCCCTTTTACATTTAACTTTATGTGACTTTCATGTATATTTTAACATTATCACACCACGTATAAATAGTCATATAACAATGACAATGAAGAGGAAGTAGAGACTTATGAAAAAATGAATAATATGGTGATGATTTTCATGCAGGGTTAAATAAGGAGATGTAAAATGTAGAGGATGAAGGGAAAGGCTAGATAAGGAGAAGTACAATGTAGAGGATGAAGGGCCAAATGCTCTGTACATTTCAGCAAGATAATATAGCTAGCAAGGCAATGTGGAGATAGAGGAGTTGTCCCACACGATGACATGGATGTCCTTTTTAGAGTGGAAACTTCACTTAAGGTGACTGCTACTTCTAAGACACAACCACCAACTTCATCTTATGAAGTTCCAAAATTATTGAAATCACATTAGAAGTTGTGTTAGAGAAAGTTCCCTTTAGGAAATGTGCTAGATCAGATGGTTCTAAAGGCAACAATCAAAGGCTGAAAACCCTTCAAAAAGGAAAAGGAGAAGATAATAAAGGTAGCTAATCTGGTTCAAGTAAGACCTTAAATTTAAAGGGTGGAAAAGCCACAAATGATGGAAGTGGTGATGAGGTTGGTGATGATCATAAACAGAAAAGGAAGATAAATAGTGAACCAGACATTAATTAATATAAGTGTAAGAAACCTAGAACAGGGAAGGAAGATTAAGGTTCAAAAAGGGTGATTCTAGCAACAAGAGTGCATAGAATATGAATGATTAGTAGGGAAATAAAAAAGAAATCAAATGTTGATGAAGAAAATAGTGAGAAAAAGATAGAAGCAAATGATGATCTTGAAATTGGTAATGAAAATGTCGATCTGAAGAGGAAGAGTGCTCTTGGGGACAATGTGCTTGTAGAAAAGAAAAAGAAAAACATTTGTTCATGTGCTTACAAATAAAGGCCAATTTCTTAGAGAGCCATTGAAAGACAACATGCTAAAAAGAGTGAGTGCAAACTCACATTGGATGAGTTCATTAGCTGAACCTACTCAAAGGGAAGTAGGGTGAAGCTAATGTAGGAATAGGCTGCAACAAAGAATCAAGATTCTACACATTGGCAAGAGTCAGTACCAAACTAGAATAGAATAAAGAAAAAATGATGGGAAATGATTATATGATTGAAGGTGACTAAAATGCATGATATTCATGACGATGAGATGAGAAAGCATGAGAAAGAGAATGTTGTGTTACATTTTGAAATTACTAATCAATTGCAGTGGGATGTTGATAATAAGAAGCATGCAAAAACAAAATAGAAAAATAATGTTGCTTATCTTTATCCCAAGAAATCAACTCAAAGCTAGGCCTCTATGCCAATTTAAATAAATATTCCTAAACTAATTGGGAAGGAATAATATCAGAGTGCAAAGTAGGCCCTCAAAGACATTGTGTTTGGTAAGGCCCTAAAAGGATCCACCTAAAACATTTGACACAGCAATGGATTTAATTAATCAAGAGTGGCGACCCTGGCAAGTATTGGGAGGTTCACAAATGTGATTTTGGATCTATAAGCCAGGTGTGGTGATGGGCTTTTAAAGCTCAATGAAATGAGAACTGATATTGGTGAAATGAGGAATGAAAGTCATAGTCAATGTATTCAAGAGATGAGACCATTGAGGAATGGTATTGTATGCTTGAATAAATAAGAATTGCATTGATGGCTTCGATGGAAGCCAGATGCTCAATTATTGTGAAGTTGGTTAGACTTCAGGTGATGATTAAAGTTTTCTTGCAAATTATAATGTGATTGTCGATGAAAAATAAGGAGTTTAGGAAAGAAGATGCCCTGAAAGAGCAAAAAATGTTCTAAATAAAATATATTTGGAACATCCCATCTACTCCATGAGCATTGACATAATTATGAGTATGATTGCTAGTGTATGTCTTCAAAGAATCAAAATATTTTATAAAGAAAACATGTCTGGAACATTCCATTTAATCTTTTTTTCATACCTTAAGTTCATGATAAAGCTTAGCCGAAATACTACTTTATTTTGTACATAAAATGCACTTTGTCAGCGCTACTTGGAACTTTTATTTTGTCAACAAGGACTTTCACATTTAAAAAACCCAATATACATCTTTGTATATAGTTTATATCTCATGGGATTTTATCTTCTTCCAGTTGTTGACGATTATTTGTGTTTATCTATAAGATTTAAAGTGTTTCCATTGTCCATAAAAATTAGACATTAGCTTCTTAATAAAAAAACACACCCAGTTTTATGTTCTTATCTAGCTAAGTTCTAGGGAATCCTCTAATGAGGAATAGAGGAGAGGTTCATACAAATCATGCATACCCTCTCTATTGCACTACTTGCCCAATTTCAGAATAACATGCCTCATAGTCATGGTCTGCTCTTGTACAAACTCTCCGATATTGATGTTGATAGATTCAGGGGATGATTAAATCGGATGAAAAATAACTCAAATATAAGAAGAGCTAACCACACAATGTTTTGGTATGATTCTAGAGGCTCCATTGTATTCTCCCAACACCATCAATTATTTGAAGCACTTTCTTCAAAATTATGGATGGAATTTAAACAACCTAATCCATATAAGGAGTTTCGATGGAGAATTTTCAGTCGGATCATTTAAGTAAATATGGGCTACATTGAGTGGTCTTGGATGGTTTTTTGTTCATGGGAAAAATTGCAATGAATAACGCATTGGCACATATAACAAATTTTTGAGGTCACTGTTGGGCTTGTTGTCACCCTAGAGCTGCACCCTGAATCGAAGACGTGCATGAAATGGCCAATCCTCTATCCGGTTGAAACAATGGGATCTTCTCATGAGGGTGGGTGCTTCAATGGTGAGAAGAACCTCCAAAGAAGTCTGGTTCTTGTAAGATGTATCAATGAGGATCTCTACTCTATGTTGCGGACTACTATGGAAAAGGGAGAAGGAAACTTTAAGGGAAAATCCTACCTAATAACGGTGATACGCCAAAAGATTGATCCACTCAACTTGGAACCTTGAACACTGAACAAACAAGGGAAAATGAAGACCTTTGATTTCAATCAATCACTTATGCATAAATGATTCATGAAGAGGTTCGATCCAATGACCAAAACATGAGGGAAAACGATGGAGAGAGGTCTGATACAAGACACTTTGCAGCCACCTAACATCCACTTACAGCTTCAACAAAAGACATAAAGAACACTTAACATGACCTGCATAATACGGTAAGCTAGCAACTAGGTACGAATCAGAATTTGGGAAGGGAGAGAAATCTACTACATATGCAAATTGTTGAATGAATATACACTATGCCAACACTTGAAATCTGAAAGTACAATCCTTCTATTGATTAAAGAGGTTACACAACTCACCAATGGCAGAGTCTGGTCTAGCCAAGAGAGGGATCCTCTTTAATCAAGGCTGAAAGCCATCTTATAGAGAATTACAAAAGCCAAAGATTGGCATTGAAAAATTGAAGAGAAGGATCAACTTAGATTAACTCAACGCTGACTTGGCCTTTCAATAAAAATATGTTTTCCCTTTGTCTTTGTATGAAGCTCCTTGTGCTAGAGGAAGTGGACTTGTCTTTGTTTATTGAAACGACCACCTCTCTTTGCATGGAAGATTATGCCAAGTTTCCAATTTTAGCTTCTACATGAGCTGCTGGAATGTTTGAAACGCTGAGTTGATAATATCATGCATGAAATCCAACGCCAATGTCAATTTTAGAACTCTGACTTGATCCATTGGAAGCCGAGCTGGAATGTTTGAAAGGCTGAGTTGACCATTTGATAAGCTGAGTTGGACCTTCGAATGCATGAGAATGACTAGTCAAACCACAAATAAAACGAATAGTTAACCGAAACTTAGCAATCTGCGAAAAATAACCCTTGTTCGTATGTATTTTCTCTTATTTTGGTCTGCCTGTGTCTTAGCTATTTTTGGCAGGATTCTATTTTTGGATTATCTTATCTATATTTGGTCTATATTTCCTCGGATATTCTATTTTCAATCCTTTTTGCACAATCAAACCTCCATTTCTTTCGGATTTCTAGTTGTCTCCTTGGCTTAATTATTTCGGATTTTTGGCTGTGGACTTTTCTGTCTGCGGATTTATTTCCTTCAGCTTCTCTTCCTTGCCCTTGGTTTATTTCCTTTGGCTTCATTTCTTGCGGACTTTTCTGTTGACTTTTCCTTCAAAGCTTTGGATTTCCTTCGGAATTTATGCTTCTTTTGGTCTTATCTCCTTCGGACCTTGCCTTTGGCTTTACCCTTCGAAGGATTTCCTGCAGACAAATTGTCCACTTGAATTGTCCTTATCTTTTTCTGTGGGCTTTTGTCTCTATTTATCCTTCGAAGTATTCCTTTGGACAAAAAGTCCGAAGGAATTCCTTCGGATTTTTTCCCGAAGGATATCTTCCTTTGTTATTTCCTTTGCTTTGTGCAATTTCTAACCCTGTCCTTTTGATTTTCTGGCTCCTCCTTGGCCCTTTATCCTTGTCTAATTTCTCGTGGACTTAAGTCCTTTGCAAATGAGTTATTTCAATTGGTCTACCTCTTGCCCAATGTATTATTTTTTCTTTGGCTAGAGACGTGAATTTTCCGAATGGCAAGAGACAATCTTGACCTGTGGAAGAATTGTCAACATTTCTGGCGACTCAGCTGGCCCAGCATGCCTGCTATGCTACAGAACTCAGACCATATAAATACTATTTGAACTCCCAAAACAATGATAAACATGATTTCTGATTGAAAATCTCCTTTGATCATGGCTGAAGTAACCTCCTTCAAAATAAGAAGGGAAACACACGAAAGCAGAAAACTAAGAAGCAAATGTGCAAACAAGCACTTATTGGAACAAAACTAAATGGAACAACTGTGCTTGAACAACACTTGGAGGAAATCAAAACAAATAAGGAATCTAGCTAACCATGATAAAGCATGATCCGCCTGGATCAAATGGGAAGTTCTTGAACTTACTCCTTCCAAGAGATGGTACAAGTTGTAAAGCAGGATGTTTATTAATCATAACCTTTGGTGAGACATTTTCCTTGTCCACCAACTGTATTAGCATCTTCTCAAATGAGTCATCAATAGCAACAAAGACAAACTTATCAAGTACCCCCTGATTTTTTTTAGATTGCTTGTCATCTACCACCTTGTCAAGTGATATCTCATCTATGCATGGTTTTTGAGTGACCACATCCTTCTTATTGACTGTTGCAAGTTCATCCAGATCTTCAAAGAGCTTTGAGTAGGCAACCCAATCTGTACTGTGACTTTGAATAGGTGATTTTTGATCAAATTTCTCATAAACATGCTCTTCAATAGCCAACATATCCATACAAAGCTCTTCAATCTCTTGTAGAGATTCAAAGTATAGTTGCCAATCATTTTTTTGTTCCTCATTTTGATCTATTTGAACTGAATCAGTTGTAAGGCTATCTGGATCCTTCTCAATAGGAGATCCCTGTAACTCATTTATAACTTCAATCTGTATCAGCTCCTCTTGAAGTTCCTCTACATCAAGATTAGTGTTTCCACTCTCAGCTATAATTGGATGTTGAATTACAACCTCAAGTGAAGTATCAATAGGAAATTCTTCCTCAAACACACCTGAAGCATCCTCTATACACTCTTCAAGAACTTGTCCTATAGCCGCAATTTCTTTCTCAATACTCCAAAGAACAGGATCCCCTTGAGGAAGGGGGATGACGAGAGGGTGATGCAATTCATTTGGTTGAGAAGGAAAATGAAGCATGGGAGGTCGATCATAATCAGATTTTGGAATCTTGAGGCAAAAGGAATTATCTAGGGAGTTTTGGAGAGGAGGGAAAGAGAAATTCTTAAAGATGTCTGTATTTTGTTCCTTCCACTTGGCCATTACCTCATCAAAGTCTGAAACCGGTTTGTCTTCCTGGACAACTTGAGCTTAAGGGATGATTGGTGAGGAAAGGGGACTATAGGAAGGTTTAGTCTCATGAATAGTCGCTTGAATAGGCTCTTGAATATGCTATTGAATAGGCTCTTGAATCCAACAAGGAAGCTTCCTCGGCACACACTGGGCATGGTTAAGGACTTCATGAGAATAAGAAGCACAAGAACCCTTTGTAGACAATTGGTTTGACTCAATTTTCTGCCTCTCCCAAGTCTCCATCTTTTCCAATACAAGAATACATAGTCCATTTATCTCTTCTGGATCATTGGACACATTTCGAAATAGACTAGTCACTTCCTCATACTGAGAGTTAGAACAAACCTTTCTTGCATATGCAAGTATTCTGAGCTCTATTTCATTCATTCTTTCTTTAAGGCAAGACTGCTCATATGCAATATCATAGCCATATGGGAAAGATGAAATCCGGTCCTGAGACTGATATGGCTTAATATGGCTGACTATGAGAAACTTGATAAGGCTCAACATAGCTTTGATAGTACTCTTGATAAGGATGATTAGGCTCATAAAGAGGCTCGTAGGTATCATGACCAGGCTGGTATGATCCAACATTGGGCTGATAAGGAAACATAGCATAGGAATTCTCTTCATACACAACCATCAAAATTCATTCATGATAATGCAATAAAAATCGATTTACATGGAAACTGTTCTGAACTATTAGAAGCAATTGCTTGAGCTTGGAATCACCAAATACTTCTTGAAGAACACTGCTACAACTGCAATTTCATCAAGACCAGCTAAAATAGGTCCTACCAGGCGTGCCAAAAACTGTTGTCAATTTGGAGCTGCGCCTTGAATCGAAGACGTGCATGAAATGGCCAATCCTCTATCCGGTTGAAACAATGGGATCTTCTCACGAAGGTGGGTGCCTCAATGGTGAGAAGAACCTCCAAAAAAGGCTAGTTCTTGTAAGATGCATCAATGAGGATCTCTATTTTATGTTGCGGACTACTATGGAAAAGGGAGAAGGAAACTTTAAGGGGAAATCCTACCTAATAACGGTGATACACCAAAAGATTGATCCACTCAACTTGGAACCTTGAACAATGAACAAACAAGGGAAAAGGAAGATCTTTGATTTCAATCAACCACTTATGCATAAATGATTCATGAAGAGGTTCGATCCAATGACCAAAACATGAGGGAAAACGATGGAGAGAGGTCTGATACAAGACACTTTGCAGCCACCTAACATCCACTTACAGTTTCAACAAAAGACATATAGAACACTTAACATGCCCTGCATAAAACGGTAAGCTAGCAACTAGGTACGAATCAGAATTTGGGAAGGGAGAGAAATCTACCACATATGCAAATTGTTGAATGAATATACACTGTCAACACTTGAAATCTGAAAGTACAATCCTTCTATTGATTGAAGAGGTTACACAACTCACCAATGACAGAGTCTGGTCTAGCCAAGAGAGGGATTCTCTTTAATCAAGGCTGAAAGCCATCTTATAGAGAATTACAAAAGCCAAAGATTGGCGTTGAAAAATTGAAGTGAAGGATCAACTTAGATTAACTCAATGCTGACTTGGCCTTTCAATAAAAATATGTTTTCCCTTTGTCTTTGCATGAAGCTCCTTGCACTAGAGGAAGTGGACTTGTCTTTGTTTATTGAAACGCCCACCTCTCTTTGCATGGAAGACTACGCCAAGTTTCCAATTTTAGCTTCTACGTGAGCTGCTGGAACGTTTGAAAGGCCGAGTTGATAATATCATGCATGAAATCCAACGCCAATGTCAATTTTAAAACTCTAACTTGATCTGTTGGAAGCCGAGTTGGAACGTTTGAAAGGTTGAGTTGACCGTTTGATAAGTTGAGTTGGACCTTCGAATGCATGATATTATCAATCTGCCAAAAATAGCCCTTGTTCGAATGTATTTTTTGTTATTTTGGTCTGCCTGTGTCTTATCTATTTTGTGCGAGATTCTATTTTTGGATTATCTTATCTATATTTGGTTTATATTTCCTCAAATATTCTATTTTCGATCCTTTTTGCACAATCAAACCTCCATTTCTTTCGGATTTATTGTTGTCTCGGCTTAATTCTTTCGGATTTCTGGCTGTGGACTTTTCTGTCTGCGGATTTATTTCCTTTGGCTTCTCTTCTTTGCCCTTGGCTTATTTGCTTTGGCTTCATTTCCTACAGACTTTTCTATTGACTTCTCCTTCAAAGCTTTGGATTTATTTCAGAATTTATGCTTCTTTTGGTCTTATCTCCTTCAGACCTTGCCTTTAGCTTTACCCTCCGAAGGATTTCCTGCGGACAAATTGTCCGCTTGAATTGTCCTTATATTTTTCCGCGGGCTTTTGTCTCTGTTTATCCTCCGAAGTATTCCTTCGGACAAAAAGTCCGAAGGAATTCCTTTGGATTTTTTCCCGAAGGATATCTTCCTTTGTTATTTCCTTTGCTTTGTGCAATTTCTAACCCTATCCTTTTGATTTTCTGGCTCCTCCTTGGTCCTTTATCCTTGTCTAATTTCCCGCAGACGTTAGTCCTTTGCAAATGAGTTATTTCAATTGGTCTACTTCTTGCCCAATGTATTATTTCTTCTTTGGCTAGAGACGTGAATTTTCCGAATGGCAAGAGACAATCCTGACCTGTGGAAGAATTGCCAATAGGGCTACAACACCTTTCTTCCTCATTTATTGACAAAAACCTTAGTCGCCTTAATTCCCCAAAGCATACACTTCAAAACATTTATTTCAGGTAAACTATGTTGTTTACTAGGATTGTGGGGTTCATCATTATTTCAGGTAAACTATTTTGTTTACTAGGGTTGTGGGATTCATCATTATTTCAGATTTGTATTTATTTCAGTGAAGGTATCTATTGACATTTCAAATGCTTTCACTCTCGCTAAATAATTTGGCCATTTTACTTTCCCTTCTCAATATTTTAACTGCTTGAGTCACAAAATTTTCTTGAGGACCCTCAAAAGCTTGAACATTACCTTATTGAAATAAACTGGAGGGGGGCCTTCTGACTTCTCACAAAGCTTGTCATGGGATAAACAGGAATAGAGAAACTACCTCCAAACTCTAATAATTGTTCACGATATTCTATCTCCTTAAAAACAGAGGGGTTTCCCATCTTTTCTCCTTTTCTTTGCTTTGAAGTTTTTGAATTGCATAAGTTCTTTTTGGCTGGATTTCTTTTTCCACCTTAAGAGTTATAGCTTCCAAGAAAATTTTGATGGCATTTTGAGGATGTGGGTTGATTGTTAGTTGGTGGCTTTTTTTATGAACATTTAAATGGTAATACAGTTATGCATCAATCTTGGAATGATTAGTTTTGTGGCCTAAAGTTTAAGAAACAAAATTGTTGAACAACTCCAGATTTCCATTAGATTTTAGCCCAATTGAAATTTCTCAAGTTGGTCTAATTTTGCATGTGTTGTTGATGCAGGTTCGAAAGTTATGTGGACTATGCTTTGGATGTTCCTATGTTATTTGTGTATCGAAACAACAAGTATATTGACTGTTGTGGCATGTCATTTAGAGTAATGAAATACCTCTATATATCCTTTCTCTTTTATATTACAGATCATGAAATTTAGAAATTAGAAGCACTTTGGATATTTTCATATACATTCATTTTAGCTAGGAAAGTTTCAGTTTTAAGCTATTAAGAGTCATTGTAACCTAGACAACATATTTGGCATCATTTTTGTTATTCTTAGGGAAATTTCCGAATTTAATCAGAAGTTTTTTCATATAATAGCTTTTTATTGGTCTAGGATTTCATGGTGGGTAAACTTCCTCCTATATACGGTGAACTTGCTACGCTTAATGATTGGGAAAATCATCTGGGTACAGCCTTTCCAGAGGTTATTTCGAAGCATATATAGCTATTATTTTTGTGTCATTCTTAAGACTTAAATTTTTACCCGTGTAAGATGGAATAATTGCAGCTGTATTTTTTATCTTCAGGTGAGGCTTAAAAGATACTTGGAGATGAGAGATGCAGATGTAGATCTATGTGGAAGATTGTGTGCCTTGCCAGCATTATGGGTACAGATTAAGTTTAATTAAATATATATATTTTTTATAAGTAAATGATAAATAAAAGGGACCTCCGGACCCAGAGATAAAACATGAAATCTTCATCAGCCCAAGGATTCATTGGAATCAAACTGAGAGATGCAAAAACTGATAACCCTTTCTTTCAAGCCATAAATTTGACGAAGAGGAAATCAGAAAATTAGAAGATAAAACATGAAAAGTAGATCTATGTGGAAGATTGTGTGCCTTGCCAGCATTGTGGGTACAGATTAAGTTTAATTATATATATATATATATATATTTTAAAAGTAAATGATAAATAAAATGGACCACCGGCCCCACAAATAAAACATGAAATCTTCATCAACCCAAGGATTCATTGGAATCAAATTGGGAGGTGTGATAATCCTTTCTTTCAAGCCATAAATTTGACGAAGAGGAAATAATAAAATTAGAAGATAAAACATGAAAATAACCAAGTTCTGCATATCTTTAAGATAGTAGTTTTTCTTCTGTTACAATTTCATTCCTTGCCCACTTATCCTACACAGCTATATTTTTTTTTTGGCTTGTTCTAAAACAATGCCGAAATCTTTCTGATGGGTTAATCTTATGAAAAATTGAAACTTGTAAATTCGTAACTTGGAAATTTTCATATTGTTCAGGTTTTGCATTGGAAATATAGTTTCCTTTGCCAAACTCTTGCCTTTACTTGAATTCTCTTCGCTTGCTATGCATCAAGTTTCTTGTTCACATAACACTCAACTTGCTAA
This sequence comes from Torreya grandis, assembly GCA_037957365.1. Lineage (NCBI taxonomy): Eukaryota > Viridiplantae > Streptophyta > Pinopsida > Cupressales > Taxaceae > Torreya > Torreya grandis. Next base: position 746,177 of record JARHVA010001659.1, on the reverse strand, counting down.
ACTTGTTCTTTTGGCTCAAGTGGTTTTTCAAACTTGACTCATATATCAGCCCCAACACATTCTCTTGGCTCATTATGTTTTGACATCATGTTGACATCTAGACTAGGTTTTGGCGTCTGACTTGTGATTGCACCTTCAGCTTCCATAACAAAATTTGATACAAGTTTCAAATTGCTAAGATACTTCTCCAAGCTTGACTAATGCTTTATGTCTTATTTCTCACCTGCTTTGTTGCCTACATGTATGCATTTTCATGTTTGTCTATGGCTATTGAAGTTGTTTCAAGGATAGCCATTTGTTTTCTGTTATGTTGTGCTCTCTCCAAGATCAATTTTATTTTCTTGTGATTCAAAAATTGAATGGTACACCGTCTGAAAGCTTAGAGAGTATATTAATTTCACTCTTGGTTAAACGAATTACTATCAACCATAGAGTCTGGTTGAGCAGACCAATGCTGTTGTCCTATGGTTTAACATAGGCATAGTAAGTGGTACAAAACCCTTCCGCTTTGGGCCAACTGAAACTAGAACCTTAGTACAGGTTACCAAAACCTAACAAAGGTATGGAAACATGAATACATAAAATCTAACTTAAGCAAAACAAATTCCCATCTAACAAATTTTTGAGATGAAAATAAAAGTTGAGTGAATTAAAAACTAACACTAGCTTAGAAAATCAGGAAATCCACTAATAAAATCATTGATCACGGAGACTATTACAATAAAGGTAATTCCAATTTCTGAAGCACAATTGTTGTGACATTCATAGATAATCCTATTGTATGCAAAAACAACAAAGGCCCAAATCTATAAAGAAAGGTGCCATATAACTAATTGTTCATTCCTCAAGTTAAACGACATAAAGCCCAAATAACCATTAGAATGCAAAGCTAAATAAATGAAATTCCAATAGTAAAACCCCAAACAACATGAGCAAATATGAAGATTCAAAACTCAAACTCAATTTAGGAATTGAATTTCATGTCACTCTTGTATAACCAAACAAGTATAAGCCCAACTCAATTATACATAATCAATACCATTAAATGTGTTGCTTGAAAATAAAAAACTAGATAATTGTACTTCTGAATTAAAAATACCATTAGTTTTACAAGCCTCTTGTTAACCAGAATTTCAACAAGGTTTTATTACAACGGTTTCCAACCCCTATCTCAAAATACATTAGAACATCAATAGTTTTTCCATGGTAAACCAAACAGTTTCAGCTTCATGGGAAACTGAAAAGACAAACATCAAATAACACATTGCTCTTAGTAAAACCAATTAAAGATTGGTTTTGTTTAGCATTTTTCTTTCCCTTTCACTAAGAATCCGCTAGAATAAATTAATGTGGTTACAAAAGACAGATCAATCAACATCTGATTCTCTAACTTCTTGTTTGTAACCATAAGATCTTGATTTCCCGGGGCAGCCAACTTCACCTCCTCCATCAATAGCTTGCTGCATTCTACCTTCTGAGCTGGTCCAATAGCATAGTCATTTAAAAATTTATTTGTTTAAGACTACAAGTTAATGGCTTCTTGCCTTGGAGCATTCAAAGTTAAGGAAACAATCTCTTTGATTTCAATTTTTCATATGCCAACTGCACCATATCACATCTTATTGTTTAAACTTTGACACAAATAAAATAGAAAATAAGTTAGCCTTTGTAATGAAAGAGTCTATCAAATGCTCCAGTATTTCCCAATTTCTTGTTTAGAAAAAACATCCCATTGAAGTGACTATCAATAAAATATTTCACTATGTTTCATTCAAACTCAAAAAATCAAAGGGATGAAGCATTTTCCGAGCTTTGTAAATTCTTTGAAGGCCTCCCAAACTGCAATTTACATTGTGCTAGAACAATTAAAAAATTGTGATTTTCTCTTATGGGTCCAACTTCCTTCTTCCACTGCTCAGGTGTACAATTGCTTCCCCTACCTTTTCCATAGATAGATTGGTAGAAACACTTTTTTTTATTTTTGCGATATGGTTCTTTGTACAGTTAGCAAATGAGAAGAGATATCTGAAAAGCACTTGATGCACTTGATGTTTTGTGATCAGTGTAAGATCTTATTTATGCAATCCAAAATTGGTTACAAGGAGGTTAGAGAAGTTATTAGTTAGGCTTTAACTAATAAATAGTTAAGCCTTTACAATATTTAACACCCCCTCTTAATGACTAAACTGGAAACAACACCAAGTTTGTCCCAAAATTTTACAAACAAAATAGGACCAAATAGTTTAGTCATTACATATACAGATTGATCAAGAGATATCAATATGAAATCCGTAGTCCTCTGAAATTTTGCTGCGATTCAATGTGGGAACTTCAGTGTAGACAACCACCAAACATCATAGCTAACAACAAAATGAAGATCTGGCCATGCGGATATAAGATGTAGCAAGTTGTCCACCAAGTCTCTAATGAGTGATTCATTGACTGGTAATGAATCATCGATCGCTGATGATTTCAACCCAATTTCCAAAAGTCTGAATCTAGAATCTATAAGGTCCCTTTTTGGGCTGAAGCCAAACAAAAAGTGTATGCCGTAAATCCCAACTTAGACCTACAAATTATTAGAAAAAATTAGAATTCCATAAAATTGAAATTTATTGCAATATTTTTTATAAACTGCAAATCACCCAAAGACCTAGGGGACTAGGGTTTGGGGTTGATTTATGCCTCAAACTACTCCAAAAATTATGAAATTAAATCTGTAGATGTATAAAAACATTCCAAACACGATTCCACAATCATATTTGCAAAAATCTTATTTTTTGATTTTATATGATAAAAATATAGCGAAAACTTATAAATTTCACAACTTGCAAAATACTCAGAATTTTTGAACAAATGACAGCTTAAATTGAAAATAAAAATGTGCTCTTTCAAATGAAACAATAATTAGAATTTTCCCTTGGATGGAAATCACGCAAATCGAAAATTGTGTAGTCAAACCCTAGAAAAATAGAAATCTGCAAATGAACAAAAAAATTTCCCTTGGATTTTCTTCAAAGATCCTTTTCAAATAAGCAAACAACAAATCAACTCAGCACACTTGTAATTTTGGAAGTGAAATTGCCTCTTCAAGATCTCCTTGGAACTCCAAGCGCCTTGATTCAAGATTGGAACTCCAATAACCTGAAAATAAGATTGATTGACAAAAAGATGTCTTCCCAATATTCTAAATTTACTTTTATAACTCCTCCAAGGTGGGCGAACCACTTGTGGGGGTTATTTGGCAAAGATGGATCTCTTTTAGCCACTTGGGTTTTCTCCTTCAAGCTCAAAGTCATTAAGGACTTTTAATTGAGGGTCCATCCTCATGAGAGTTTCCTTTTACATAAAGTCATTAAGGACTTTTAATTGAGGGTCAAGTCCTTATGAAAATGTCTTTTTACTTTATTATCTAATTTACTCCTCATAGTATAGTAATTAAAATGACTTGATGGCCAATTAAATAATAAATAAAAAAATTGCTTTTTAATTTCAAATGATTAGAATCACTCTCTAGCAATCTCTTATTTATTAAAAATATTCCCCTTGCATCATCCCTTAGCCCACGAGGAATAAAATAAGCTAAACGTCTTCAAAAGGTTGATCAAAAATCAACCTCCTAGAAAAGGGGACCTAACAGTCCTTCCTTCCCAAATTTGCTTGTCCTCAAGCAAATGCAAACTTCATGTGTCCAAGTACCATGCCCAAGAGGGAAAACATGATGCAATACTCCCAAAGCCTTGATCCATTGCCGGTCAAATGAGAGATATTTTGCCCACCCAAGCTCATGCTTCCGAAGTGCCTTGGCCATTTCAAGATTTCTTCAACCTTCTTATTTCTTGTTTTTACTCATGCACATGAAGCAAACATATTAGAAAAAACACAAGTGTTAAGCAACACTTTTGTCATTCCTCCATTGTGTCTCATTGACAAGATCAACTCATGAATTTTTTTGGTCCATATACTGCTGTAATTTTTTCCTTTTGCATTCAAAACTATCATAGGAGTGGTTGGAAATGCACTTGAGCTTGCACAAAATTCCCCCCAAATGATAGGGATTGGAAAGAAAATTTCCCTAGTGTCAAGGTACCTCCAAAGAAGTGTAGAAAGGAGAAGAAGCAAACTGAAAATGCAAAAAACAGTAGTCCGTAACAATATGCCAACACCTCTCATGAACCATGGGCTGCCCTCCTTCGTGCTCTCATTCATTTTTATCATGCCCCAAGGATTTGCCATAATTTGGACAGCAATTTGTGGTCCACTTGGGTGCCCAAAAAAATGAAATGACTCAAAATGAAACCACAAATCTTGGATGCTTACATATTCTTGGCTGTAGCACGCTATTCCCGCACTTAACTTCAAGCATATGATGGCTGGAAATTCATGTGCATGTGCCCAAAATTCTTCCAAGATGACAAGGCTCGGGAAATACATCTCCCACTTGCCAACATACTTTCATGAAGTTGTAAAAAGTCGAAAGAGCAATCTAAAAATGTAAGGAACAATAGTGCAATTATTCATGGCATTATGCGGAATCAAAAACATCATACCTTGGTTGTAGCAATGTGTTTTTGACATTGTCCTTGAGGTTGAAGTGGCTAGAATCCTTCTTGTAACAGCTGCAAAAGACTTAAAAATAATGTTATGTGAAATATGCACCTTCTCCATGGCCCAAACCTCTTTCCTTGCAACCAAATACCCATAGATAAACCTGGAAAAATAGTGGCCAGCAGTCCAACAACTCGGAATTTCTTTCGTGGCCATGCTCATGCATAGGTTGTCTTTCTCCAATTCTTCTTTTATTAAATCAACACTTTCATTCATATGATTCCTAGTGCCCCTTTTGTATGCAAGTTTGTCAATAATAAGTGAAAAAACATCAAAACTGAATGGTTGTTCTGAATTTTGATTTGCTATTTACCAACCAACAAGCATCCCTCTTAACAACAACATTAGCAACCTGATTTTTTACATGTTCATCTATACATAAATTCTTCCAATTGGTTGTAAGAACATAGAAAAGTGCTTCCTTCTTAAGGGCATAATTTTTATGCTCCAAAGTACTTCTTTCACAAGCATAAATGCCCCATAAGAACTGAAAATTTGTATGATGAGTTGCACTTACTAAGTAGTGGGTAGCCCAAGAAGCTTGACTGAAATTTTGCATTCTTTCACCAGAAATCAGAATGGCAAGGGCAGGAATATCCGTAAAATGGCTAAATTTTTTTCAATCAAATCCACAAACGGAAGATCATTCTTATGTACGACTGAATTGACTTGTAGGATTGCACACAGCTTGTTGATTTGGCTGGAAATGATGATAACAACTCTCCAACTTGCCCTAATGAGATCCGTTTGAAGAAATTCATTCTCCTTGAGTTCTCCTTCACACCAAGTGACTGAAATTCCTTCCCATGCAATCTCGAACTGAAAATCACTCCCTATGATTGAAATTAATTGTATGACAACAAATACATGAAGACACTTTGTTTTACTTACTTTCCATTTCAAGTGTATTATTGCTTTGTCTTGGCCCATGTCTAGAAAACAACCCCTTATGCAAACATCTTCAATCTTGACCATATATGAGTTGGCCCATGATGTGACATCAAATTTGAAATTGACATGAAGTAATTTACCAAAATTTTGAACCTCTTTCTTGCTGCCCCCTCTCCATGTAGTGCCCTTCATCTCATTTTCCAAGTTAGCCCATTCCTTATTATGCAAAGACAGTATGGTGATGATAGATGAAATCTTCGCTATCAAGACAACAAACTTGCTTACCCTTGATGGCTGTCATAGGAAGCTTATTACTCATAAAATCAACATTGTTAGCTTGGGTAAAATGCAAAACATCACCCGAATCTCATACTTTAGGGTGCCCATAGAAGTGCCCTTGAACCACAAAATATTCTTGTCTTGTTATGTAAACCAAACCCTTTATTTTATCTCTTGCATACTTCTCATGATGGAAACAAATCTGAAATGACAAAATATGCAACAATACATCAACCTTCTCATACATTGAAGTGTCCTCATTGGATCTACCTTCGTTGGTGGAGTTGAGAAGTTCTGTTAGAGGTTTGACACCCTCTTCATGCTCCCCCTGAGCTGCTATTCCGGGAAGGATAACAAGCTGCATATGATCATCTCTATGTAGAATTGGTGCTTCAATCACCAAATTTGCCTCCATAACTTGTAGATCTAATTTTGCTTCTTCCATGATCCCATTTTCTGTCACTTTACTATTTTGCAAGCAATCATTAGAAGGTAAAAAAATATCTTTAATTACTGAAATATTTTTACCTTGGACTTGCATGGTAGATTCTTCTAGGAATTGTTCTTCCTCCCTTTCTTAGATGTCTCTCCTTAGTGTCCCTTGATATTGCTTCTTCCTACCATCAATTTGAGCCTTGAGCTCACAACATTTATTGAAAGAAAGCTTGTTTTTTACCTCATCACTCATAAGACTATATTTTTCAATATTGGTGAGATTTTGGCTCTTCTTAGGTGGTTGTTCCACCGCTTCAATGGGCTCCTTTTGCAAAAATTTTACATGAAACATATGCTTGGGTTTTGGAGAAACCCTTTCATTGGAAACCCTCTTATTTTCTGAACTTCCCTCTCCTTGAGGTGCCACATTTTTCCTCATGGTTTTGAGAAATTGCACCATGGTGTCTTGGAGCTCCTTTTGACCTTGAGCTAGACCCATCAAAACTTTCTCCAACTGATTTTGTTCTCCCATGTCTTCTCCATGTGCCATTTTATTTCTTCTTTTACATCCTATTGACGCAGTGGATTGCACCCTCTAAAGGGAGGCTCAACCCTTTTCATCCACGCGACACAATGGAGACATTCCTCTTGCTGTGGGTGGCAAACGTGAGGGATGAATCTCTAGATTAGGGGTTAGCTCCCCTTGATGCACCTTGAGGCCCTGGATTTTCTACCAATAACTATTTGTGGGGATGAAAAGAGAGAAAAATATTGAAATCAGAACCTAAACTATGTGGTGATGCACCAAATGGATGGTCTACTCGGCTTTGACATCCACTTTAAATCAAGACAAGCTAGCCTATACTTTACTCAAAATGAGACTTTTCTTGCAACAATATTTTAGCAAGGGGTCCTGTGGAGAGATAAGAGAGGAAAAAACTAGCACAAAAGGTGTTCTGAGACACACTACTACGTAGCCTATTCACTTGCCCATACTTCTTCAGACACTTCATGTGACCTGCAAGAAAAGAAAATCACTATGCACTAGATATACTGGAATAAACTTATGAAAGCATGAAAAAAATGACATAACACAAGATCAAACCATAGACATATGCAAAAGTGCAAGCTCAAATGGAGATAAAAATGTTTTTTCTGATTCAAGGTAAATTCCTTCAGGGCTTCGCCATACAAGCTGAGAGATCCCCTCTCAAAGTGAGAAGTTACAATTATATAGACCAAGATGTTGACTAAACAAGGAAAGGAGACCCATGTTGGAGTCAAACACTTCTAAGACAAGAGACCATGATGCTGCCGTATTCTTCAAACTGCGTATGGGAGAGCCATGTTGTAGACTATCCAAACCACTGCTTCTGCTGTCCTTGGGCTGCGAAAGCATGGAAAACTCATTCCCAGCCACTGACAAAGCCATTCCAAGTTGTTGTGACTGACTTTACTCTCTTCAATCCCTGGACGCAACTAGATGTGCATTATTGGTGAAGCGTGAAAAACACGGGATGCTGATCTCTATAGTTCGAAAACCAATCTATTTATTGGTTTTCGATAGATACTATTCCACCAAAATGTATTAATTCCTTTTGCGAAGTGTGCCTATGCCACTTGTCTTGTTCTGAATGGTCATTGATTCTGCCTTTTGACTTTGTCACGTTGCTGGAATTGTTCTGAGCTTTGACTTTTTTGATTTATCTTTGCCCGTGTTTTGTCTCTTTCTTTTGATTTCTCTTTTGTTTTGGTTCCTTTTCTCTTTACTTATCGGGCCTTAGGGCTCTCGACAATCTTCTACTCCTCGGTCCTTGGTCTTTGTCTTGTCTTCTTCCTCCCACGTTTACTCGGGTTTTGGGCTCTTTGCCATCTTTTCTGTGGGTTCCTTTTTTACTTGTTTCTTCTTGTTTTCTTCCCGCCTGTCTTCTTTCTTTTCTGTCGCTTCCTTGCCTTTGTCCTTGCTTGCTTGCTCGTTGTTCCCTTGACAAGTCCTTCGGACAATGTCTAAAGGAATTCCTTAGCTTTTTTGTGGTGTTTAGGCTTTCAGCTTTTGTGCGAGTGTCTATTTCCTTCGGACAAATGTCCAAAGGAATTCTTCCTTTCTGTCAGTCTTTTTCCCGAAGGGAAAGTGTCTTCGGGCCTCTCTTTCCTTTGGACAAATGTCCGAAGGAATTCCTTAGGACATTTGACCGAAGGAAATCTCCTTTTGGCTTGTCTCTTTTCTCAAAGGGCAAGTGCCCTTCAGGCCTTTGCCTTTTGTTTTTCTCTTTGGTTGGCTGTCCTTTGCAGGGGCCATTTGTGCTTGGAAATACCCTTTGGAGCTTTGGGAAAGGTCCACTTGTTCATCGCTTTCCCTCTGCAAGGGCTCCTTGGCCTCCGAATTGCCCTTCGGGCTTTCTAAATTGGCCCTGCTTGCTACTCAAGTGCCCTCCGCAAGGGCACATACCCTTCGGCGTTCCTGCAATCGCTCTGTCGACAAAGTGGAAAGAGTCCTCTTTCTTTGCCCAAGTGCCCTTTGGAAAGACACTTACCCTTTGGGAGTTTTACAGTTGTCCTACGAGTAGTCGAAGTGCCCTCCGGAGAAATCCCTTGCCTTTTGCAAACGTCTAAGACCAAATCGGGTTCTTATGGGCTGACAACTCATAAAGTTTTCAAGTAAAGGCAATTTGTAAACCCGATTCCTTCTTGATAGACCATTCCGGACTTTCTACAAGCCTCTACTTCGGGTTTTACATCAACTTTTGCTTATAAAACAAATAAGTAAAGCCACTTGCAAAACCCGAATTGCACTACAAAGACCAAATTAGGTTGTCAAGTAGCTTGACTTATAAAAATTTCACAAGTCATCTAAAAAACCCGATTTGGTCTGTGAAGACCAAATCGAGTTTTGCAAGTGACTAGCTTATGAAAATTTCATAAGTTAAGTTGCTTGTAAAACCCAAAATGCACTGTTGTAGGTGAAGCAGTTGCTCTTGACAAACCCAAAATACACTTGGCAAGCAAAAGAGGAAAACACTTGGCTTTTCATGGAACAGGTCTGACAAAGGGCACTTTGCACATGGCAGCTGAGGGATGACTTAGCCAAATCATGGATTGATTGACTCTTGTCAAGACAAAGGAGGGGGTGCCCAATTTTGGCCCGTAGGACCAAAATTGGTCAACACATCCACAAACTCTCAGGCTGGCAGGATCAAGGCTCTGATACCACTGTAAGGTCTCTTTTTGAGCTAAAACTAAACAAAAAAGGTATGCCGTAAATCCCAACTTAGACCCACAAATTATTAGAAAAAATCAGAATTCCATAAAAATAAAATTTATTGCAATATTTTTTCATAAACTTCAAATTGCCCAAAAACCTAGGCGACTAGGGTTTGGGGCTGAATTATGCCTCAAAATTGCTCCAAAAATTATGAAATTTTTGTAGATGGATGAAAATATTCCAAACACGATTCCACAATTAGATTTGCAAAAATCTTATTTTTTGATTTTATATGACAAAAATACAGCTAAAACTTATAAATTTCACAACTTGCAAAATACTCAGAATTTTTGAACACATGATAGCTTAAAATGAAGATAAAAATGTGCTTTTTCAAATGAAACAATAATTAAAATTTTCCCTTGGGTGGAAATCACCTAAATCTAAAGTCCAAATCAGAAACTATGTAGTCAAACCCTAGAAAAATAGAAATCTGCAAATGAACAAAAATTTTGATCTTGGATCTTCTTCAAAGATCCTCTTCAAATCAACAAACAACAAATCAACTTAGCACACTTGCAATTTTGAAAGTGAAATTGCATCTTCAAGATCTCCTTGGAACTCTGTGTGCCTTGATTCAAGATTGGAACTCCAATAGCTTGAAAATAAAATTGATTGACAAAAAATGTCTTTTCAATATTTCAAATTTGCTTTTATAACTCCTTCAAGGTGGGCGAACCACTTGGGGTTATTTGGCAAAGATGTACCTCTTTTAGCCACTTGGGTTTTCTCTTTTAAGCTCAAAGTCATTAAGGACTTTTAATTGAGGGTCAAGTCCTCATGAGAATGTTCTTTTACATAAAAGTCATTAAAGACTTTTAATTGAGGGTCAAGTCTTTATGAAAGTGTCATTTTACTTTATTATCTAATTTAGTCATAATATAGTAATTAAAATTACTTGAGGGTCAATTCAATAATAAATTACAAAATAATAAGAAAATTGCCTTTTAATTTTTAATGATTAGTATAACTCTCTAGCAATCTCTTATTTATTAAAAATATTCCCCTTGCATCATCCCTTAGCCCATGAGGAATAAAATAGGCTAAAGGTCTTCAAAAGGTTGATAAAAAATCAACCCCCTAAAAAAGGGGACCTTACAGAATCTTGAGATGTTGATCAAATAAAACATCCCAGGCTTGTGAATCCTTTCAAAGTCCATACAAGGACTCAATCATCCTGCAAAACAAATGATCACTATGGGCAACCTGAAAACCATTAGGCTGCATCTTATAGACCTCATCCAAATATCTGGAGAGAAGCAACTGATTTGTGACCATTTTCATAGTATAAGCATCCTAATTAATTCCCTTGGGAAAAGCCTTTCTCAATAAGATGAGCCATGTACTTGTGCAAAGTACAAAACGTATCCACCCATTTGTATCCAATGGAGTGTAGAACTGGCCATTTAGGTACCATACCAAGGTTAGAGTCTACAGCAAAATGACCATGCTCTACTGAACAAACAACCTTATTCCCAGTTCTTTGAGCCAGTGAATTTGACCAAGGCATTCCATCCTCGTGCACAATCATTAGGGCATCCAACTGAGATTGATAAATTGCATCCTCCTGCACATCTTGTATAGTGGATATTCCCTCCACTAATGCATGTAAGTTGACTGGATCAGGGTCAACAAGCCTATCTTTCTACACATCCTGTATGGTGGATTCATCCTCCACTCGTGCATCTACAGTGACTGTGGTAGAGTCAACGAGTCTGTATAGACCACCTTGCCCAATACCCTGGGCAATTACCTATCCTGTCTTATATCAGATACAACACACTGTTTTCCAGAGAAATTTACAGCAATACTAAGATTTTCTGTTAATTGAATAATAGACAGGGGATTTTTACTTAGGCTAGGAACATACAAAACATTACTATGATTGTTTTTACATTATTTAATTTTATACGAACATCTCCTATCCCCTCGACTGCATACGACATGCCATCAGCTAAAGAAACTGAATCAAAATGGTTTGTATTTGCGGTAAATTTGACATACCAATCTTTACGACATGTAAAATACCTGGATGCGTTGGAATCAATGAACCAACTACTGGTATGTGACTGTGATTATGATGCCACAAGGGCATACTCTTTTTCAAATTGCCCTTCAATTGTTGCCACATTTGTTGTTTGATTGGTTTTTTGGAAAATTGCAAACTGTCGCTTTCGGCAATCCTTTTTCATATGCCCAACCTTATGACAGTAAAAACATGTTACCTAATACTTAGAAAATGGATCCGTAGAAATACGTTTCCACTTCCCTTTCACCTTCCCCTGAGCAGCAAGTGCACTCTCTTCTTGTCCAACACTGGACTCCTCAACTTGTGTCTATCTCCATTCCTTCTGTAGCAAATAGGAACTCACCTGATCAAATGTCAGTGTCTGGCTTTTCGCCATCAAATGAAGAGCTTCCACGAAAGATTCGTAGGATGGTGGCAAGTTATTTAGAACCAGTGCCACCATGCCGTCATCATCAACCTTCTTGTTAATGGCTGAAAGATGGTCTCGAAGATCTTTCTTCTGAAGTAGGTGCTCTGACAAAGAATCACCCTCATTCATCTTGACAGAGAATAACATATTTTTTAGGTACAACACCCAAGTTTTCTCTAAAGTCTGATACTTGTTCTGTAAATTGGTCCATAGCGCAATTGCCGTAGTGGCATTTCGGACCTCAAGAATCATATCATTTGACATAGATAGCTTCAGCAACAACAAAGCCTCATTATGACACTTGTCATAATCCGCAAAATCTGTAATAGGGCTTGCCTTAGTGCCAAGAATAATTTTGTCACAATTGCGATATTCTGCAATCGTTAAAATTTGATGACTCTACACGTTATAATTTTGTCCAATCAACTTTTGGACTGCCAAAAGGACTAGGTGTTGAATATTTTCCATTTTTCACTCTAAATTTTTTTTTGAACCAATAAAATATTCTTGCAGAAAACAAATAAAAAATTCACAAAAATTGAACTATAATTTTTTTTTATTTGACTGATTTTTGTTCAATTCCACTTTCAATTATTTGGAAAAAATATTATTAAAAAATCCGAAAAAATTATAAAAAACTCATGGGAAATTTTGTGCCCTGGCGTTTTGCCTGCAACCTCCACAAATTCCACAAAACCTCACTAGATGCCTTCGCTGGATTCCCTGTGATATTTGTGTGAATTCATGACTTGGCTCTTTGTGCAGGTCCTTTGATTATGTGTTGGAAAACCTTCAGTGTGCAAAAAACCCTTCAACTGTGTGTGCCACAAAACCCTTCGCGTGGGCGTTTGGTGCCACCTATGCATAAAAAATGATTGTTTTTCGTGTTGATTTTTCATGAACTTGCAAACATCCTCGACCTCGACTGCATCCGTGCCTGCATCGACTTCGATTGCTTGCGTGGCTTTTTCTGTCTGGACTCGACCGTTTGTGAGACCCATGAAAACTTTGTAGATCCTTGACTACTTCGACGACTGAGTTTACTCCATGCAAAGGTCTTTTCGCACCCTCGCATTGTCCTTTTTTCTCAATTTGTTACGTGTCTTTCCTTCTCTGCAATGTTCGACGTCCTCAATGTTCTCAATGTCTTGTGTGATCTTCCACAGGACTGTGTCTAAAAATTCAAACCTTCACGAAACTCAAACTACATGAAAATGCTAGGAAACATTACAACCCCATGGATTCTTCTCCTTGTCGCGATTTGCTTTCCGTAACTGTTGTGGACTCACGATTTGGATATCCACGAACTTCACTCCTCAAAACGTGATTGCTCGACGCGGTCTGCAATTATCTTCCATATCTTTGTGTCTGCCTTTTCTTATGCTTGCATGCCCTGTTGAAGTTGTGGATTACACCTTTTAAAAGATGACTCGGCTTCTTTCTTCCACGCGGCACAATGGAGACGTTCCTCTTGCTGAGGGTAACAAATTTGAGGAATGAATCTCGAGATTAAGGGCTAGCTACCCTTGATGCACCTTTGAGGTCCTCAACTTCTACTACTAACAATGGGGGGGGGGTGAAAAGAGAAAAGAATGTTACAAAAGCAGAATCTAACTAAAATGGTGATAAACCAAAATGATTCGATCTACTCATCTTTTATCAACACTTTACACCAAAAGGAGCGAACAAACACTTCATTTGAACAAAAGACCAGACTGCATGAGTGTTTTAACAAGAGGCTTAATGGAGATATAATGGAGAAGAACCTACCATAGGTGCTCTAGAAGTACACGGTCAGATGGTTGCTCCTCTGCCTCTATACTCCAACCTGGGCACTTCCAGTTAACCTGCAGAAGATCTTGGATACACTAGATATATTGGCGTCGACCTATGAAAGCATTAAGATAAATGACTAAACATAATGGCGATACACAGGCATATGCAAAAGTGTAAAGAATCAGATAAAGGTAAAAACGCTTCTTTTGATAAAAGGTAAAATTGTCACGGCTTCACCATACACAAGTGAGAGATGCCTTTCCAAGCTGAGAGGTTACAAAATATAGAATTTAGAGGAAGACTCTTGGTCCTTTCAAGGAACAGGCGGCCCATACTGTATTAAACACTTTGGTAAGAGGAATATGCTCATGCTGCTGTCATCTTTCCATAAATGTGCCTGAAAGAATCATGTTGTAGATTACAGAAACATTGACTTTGCTACTCAAATTGCATTAAACGTTCTTGCTAAAGCATGGGTCGCTTTATTCTTTGAACGACAAGGCTGCCTGTCTTGAAAACTCGTGCAACTCTCTGCTTATTAATGCTAAACAAAGAAAAACGGGCCACTCTATTGAATGCTCGTACTTCCTTTGATGGCTGTTTGGTGCAGACTATTCCATCTGCGAGCAATTACTTCTCCTGCCGATGCGTCCTTTGCCACCTGCGCTGATCTGGTTCGTTCCTGCGCTTGGCTGGATGTGTCTTCTGGAACGTTCCAAGCGTTGTCTTATGTTTGCGTGGCTGCATTTTGGGTTTATTGTTCTGCTCTCTCTTTCCTTGCTACTTCTTGTCTTTTCCCGGCAATTCGGACTCTCGGGGCTATTCTTTGTCTCTTCTCGGGCTCATTTCTTGGTTGTCGCTGAGTTCATCTCCGGGTCTCCGAGCCTTTGAATTCCTTCAGACAAAACATCCAAAGGAAATCCTTCGGACATTTTGTCCGAAGAAATTCTTCCTCTTCTCACCACCTTGACACCCACTTTTAATGACGTTTTGGCTTGCGCTTTGGAATTCTTTCGGACAAAATGTCCAAAAGAATTCTTTTGGGCATTTTGTCCGAAAGAAATGCTCTTTAGCTTTTCTTCAATTGTTAACCCATTTCCATAAATTTGACATTCGCGGGCCCGCCATCAAACATTTGAAAATAAACGATTATATTATCACCATGAAATTGACATCCACAAGCATGTCATCTTTTGAAAAGTAATGGCTCTTTCGCTACCTTGAATTTGACGTTTGTGGGCTGTCCCTGAACTCTCAACGGCTAGCTTACCATGTTGGAGTTGACGTTCACACACCTGTCACCAGACGTTTGAACTCTCAATGGCTAGCTTACCATGTTGGAGTTGATGTTTTCAGGTTCGTCACTACCCTTTAGCAATTTCCTCAGCTTTTTTGCAAACGAACTTTTTTCCAAAGGGAAAGTGGCCCCTCGGAAAAAATGGAAAAGGTTCATTTTGACGGCAGAGTTTTCTCCAAAAGGACACTTACCCTTTGGGTTTTTTGCCTTCCAAATTTCTTCAGACCAAAAGTCTGAAGGAATTCCTTCGGACATTTTGTCCGCAAGAATTCGTGCCTTCAATGTCTTGGCTTTTCCTTGGCAAATTTCTTTGGACAAAAAGTCCAAAAGAAATCCTTTGGACATTTTGTCCGAAGAAATTCACCCCTTTGCTTTCTTCATGGATTTTCTTTGGACAAAATGTCTGAAGAAATTCTTCTTTGTCTTCAAACCTTTTCCGAAGGAAAACCCCTCCCGCCACCCATTTTGGCTTTCTAGTTTGACCCTTTGTAAACGAACCTTCTGCCCTCCACAAGGGCACTTTGGGTCCAAGGTTGTCCTTCAGAACTTGCTTGAATGGTTCCATTTGTTGTTTTCCTGCCCTCGGCACGGTTGTCTGGCCTTTAGAGTTTTGTAAAGGATTTATGTCCCTTTGGAACTGGCCCATCTAACTGCCAAAAAAGGCTTGCCTGGGGTAATTTGCTTGAAACGAAATGAGTCTCAGATCAACTCAAAATACCTGCAAGACTCAAATCACTTGGTTTTTCATAGAAACGAGCTTGTCACAAGGGGAAAACCCAAAAATCGCAGTAAGGTGAATTCATCAGAAACTGGTTAACAAGTCTAGCAAGAAAAAAAAAAGAAGGGAGCTTGATTTTGGCCTGCAGGACCAAAATTGGTCAACATGCCCTACGTGCCACGACAAACCCTCATCGTAACTCCTTCCTTCGATGTCTCAATGAAGAATTTTGAATGTATCTCTTTTCACGGGTTTGCAACCTATCGTGATTTCTCTTCCTCCTTCGTTCGTACCCTAAGACCACAGTTTTCTCGAACAAATCACCCGTACCTTTCTGGCTTCCTCGAGTGGTGGCTCTGATACCACTGTTAGTAAATGAGAAGAGATATGTGAAAAGCACTTGATGTTTTGTGATTAGTGCAAGATCTTATTTATGCAATTCAAAATTGGTTACAAGGAGGTTACATAAGTTATTAGTTAGGCTTTAACTAATAAGTAGTTAAACCTTTACAATATTTAACATGTACTTTTGAATATCCCCCACATTTTTTTAGATAGAAATTTAATATCATTGTAGTGAAGAAAAGGTAAGATTATTAGACAACTATTTTTGGTACAAGTACATAGCCAAGAAACAATAGCGGTGACCATCAGAGAAGGAAAGAAATGGAACTATATATAAGAAGAAACCCAACTTCTCAGCAGTATACAGAAAAACAAAACTATAACCTAGCATAATTGGAAAGGAAAATACCTCAAGAGCAAAAATGTAATTAAAAACTACAGATTTCAGCCTTTTAAAAATATGCAATATTTTAATCCTAAATAAAGGTGTAGGGGGATTTTCCTTAAAAAATTTCATCAAATTTTTTTAAGAGGATTGCCTTGCATGGCGCTGCTTATTTAGAATAAAGGTATTGTTTGGAAACCATAAAAGCCTCCAATAGATACCACTGCCATCATAGTATTATTCCACATGCACCAAACACCAAAGCCTTATCACTAAGAATTCATAGAAGAGGACGCACCATAGACCCTTTCTAGCATTGCTTTAATCATGGACTCATTGGATCCTTAAAGGGTATTACAAGCAGTGCCACCATATTTAGCAACATGACGAGTTAGGATATTCTATAGGGTAGTCAAAGTAAGTCAATATGTGTGCCACCCTCATTGACCACTTGCCTATTTGTTGAATAATGGGCCGGGGTGTTCATATGCATATCATATAATTTCCTTTCGTTGGAAAGCTCGAGGAAAATCAAATCTAACTTATTCATAAGTCATCTAATGTATTTTGGGGATCCCTTCTCAAGGCCCTATGTTATGAGTGGTTGGCCTATCTAGGAATTGTTGACCATTTTAGTCCAGCAGGGCAAAAACCGGTCTCTTTCTTTCCTTGCTGTTCTGAGCCGTCAGTCTTGAATGTATCCACCTTACTGCAAATGCTCAATTTTCCTTTGAAATAAGTCTTGTTCTTATAAAGAGTTGAGAGATCTAAGACCTGTAATTTTTCGGTTCAATATGGAGCTTATTTCGCTTTGAGCAATTGCCTTGGACAAGCCTTTTGGCAAGGGAATGGGCTAGTTCAAAGAATGTAAGTCTTTTACAAAGCTCCAAAGACAAAGTGCCCTTGCGGAGGGAAGTCAGGTTGCAAACTGGACCATTCCAGCAGGCTACGGAGGGCAATTATGGACCCAAAGTGCCCTTGCAAAGGGCAGAGAGCACCTTCAGAAAAATGACAAGGCAGAAGGCCGAAAGGTAAGTTTCCCTTCGGAGAAAATCCATGCAAAAGACAAAGGATTTCTTCGGACTTTTGCCTGAAGAAAATCCATGTAGAACCAAAGGATGAATTCCTTCGGACAAAGTGCCCGAAGGAATATCTTCAGACATTTTGTCCGAAGAAATTCACAAGAAACCAAGGTAAGTTCCTTCGGATAAAAGTCCGAAGGAATTCCTTTGGACTTTTGTCCGAAGGAATTTATCAAAGGGAAACACTGAAAGAAAGAGCCGAGACCTTGAAGGAAGGATTTCCTTCGGGCAAAATGTCCGAAGGAATTGAAAAGACGAAGGAGCCCGAAGGACAAGTGCCCTTGCGAGGGACTCTCAACTAAGGTCACCTTCGCTTTGGGAAGCTTCAATTGCAAAAGGCCGAAGGAATTGCAAAAGGTTGAAGGTTCAGTTGCAGAAAGCCGAAGGAATTACCAAGGCAATGATGGGCCCGAGCACGTCAATTTCAGCATAGTGAACTAGCCGTTGGAGTTTCAAACATCTGGTGACATCCTCGCGGACGTCTAATTCAGGGCAATGAAATAGCTGTTGGCTTTTAAAATGGCGATGGGCCTACGGACATCAACGTTACGGTGATAAGATAGCCGTTGATTTTCAAATGCTTAAGGATGGGCCCGCGCATGGAAATGGGTTAACAGTTGGAGAAGAAGCTGAAAGAATTCATAAGCGTGAACCCGAAGGAATTCAAAGGCCTTAAGGCCAAAAGGAAAAGACCGTCGAGAAAGGAGCTCATAGAGCCAAGAAATGACGAAAAATAGCCCCGAGGGCCAAAGAGCCAGAAAAAGACAATAGCCAAGCGCAGAAGCAGATAGAATAGTCTAGGTGGCATAGAAAGCGTCGGCATAGGAAGTTATAGCAGTAGATGAAATAGTCTCCACCAAGTGGCTGCCAAAGGGAGCACAGGCATTCAATAGAATGGCCCATTTTTCCTCATTTTACATTAATGAGCAGACAATCGCGTGAACTTCACTAAGAAGCGGCCTTGTCATTCAAACAAACAAAGCGACCCATGCTCTTGCAGTGACATTTAATACGGGTTAAGCACCAAAGTCAAGACTGGTGACACCTACAGCATGGTCCCTTCAACAATTTCTTCTTTCCAATGTATTTAATGCAGCATGGAGCTCTTATTCTAGAAAGCGCCAAAGTATTTTCCTTCATGTTATATATATTGTAACGTCTCAGTTGAGAAGATATCTCTCATTTTGTAAGGTGAAGCTCTGCCAAAATTTTACTTTTGATCAATAAGAATGTGTTTTACCTCTATCTGGCTGGATATACTTTTGAGTGTGTTTGTGTATCAATTCTGTGCTCAGTCATTTTTAGCTTGATGCTTTCACAGATTGACACCAACATACCTAGTGTAGCCAAAGCACCATTTCTGCAGGTTAACAAGAAGTGTTGCATCTGGAGCGCAGAGACAGAAGAGTAGTTATCTGACAATGTGTTTTCTACAACGCTTGTGGTAAGTTCATTTTCTGTGTCTTCATTAAGCCCCTTGTTAAAGCTCCCTACAGTCTGGTTTTTCTGTCAAATAAAGTGTCTGTTTGCCCACTTCTACTCTGAAGTGATAAAATCGCTGAATAGATCAAAATCATTTGGTACATCACCATTTAGATAATTTCTATTTTGGTTATATCCTTTTCTCTTTTCATCCCCCCCATTGTTAATAGTAGTAGTGAAAGGCCTCAGAGATGCATCAAAGGGAGCCAACCCTTATCTAGAGATTCTTCCCTCAGTTTTGCCAAACCCACAACAGGTGGGGAGTCTCCATTGTGCTACGTGGAAGAGAGAAGCTCAGCCTTCTTTCAAGGGTGCAATTCACAGCGTCAATAGTTTTTGGCACTCTCGGTGGGACCAATTTTAATATTCAGAAAAGTTTCAGGATTGGCGCTGGTCTTGTTACAGCAAGAATGAACCACTAACCCAGCATTTGGTGACTCCATTTCCAAGAACATTAGTCTCTGGTCAGAGATCAGTCTGACATCCCATGCCTAAGGTCACCACAAGATTTTCTGCCAAGCGTGCCCCTTTCGAATTCGGAAAAGTGAGAAAGGCAAAGGATTCCTTCGGACTTTTGTCTGAAGGAAATCCACAGCAAAAGGCAAAGGTCCTTCGGACAAAATGTCTGAAGAAAAATACAAAGAAGAATCAATGGATGAATTCCTTTGGAGAAAATGCCCAAAGGAATTCTTTCAGACAAAAGTTCGAAAGAATTTCCTTCAGACAAAAGTCCGAAAGAATTCCTTCAGACATTTTGTCCAAGGGAAGTTCGCCTTGGTCCCTTGCTTGTGAATTCCTTCGGACAAAATCCTTGAAGGAATTCTCGAAAGAATTGCTTCGGACATTTTGTCCAAGGGAATTTCGCCTTGGTCCCCTTGCTTGTGAATTCCTTCGGACAAAATGCCCGAAGGAATTCACAAGCAAGGGACCAAGGCGAAATTCCCTTGGACAAAATGTCCGAAGGAATTCTTTCGGACTTTTGTTTGAAGGAAATTCGAAGAAAAAGTCAAGACTTTGAAGAAAAGACTTCCTCCGGGCAAAATGTCTGAAGGAATTCCTTCGGACAATTTGCCCGAAGAAATTGAGAAGATAAGGGAGCCCGAAGGACAAGTGCCCTTGCGGGCGACTCTTGGCTGCCGAAAAGGGACCTTTTCCACTTTTCTGAAGGGACACCTTCCCTTTGGGAAGGTTCATTTTGTAAACGCTGAAGGAGTTACCAAAGATGATGACAGGCCCGAAGACATCAACTTTAGCATGATGAACTAGCCGTTGGCAGTTTAAACATCTGGTGACGTCCTCGCAGGCATCAAATTCGAGACAGTGAAATAGCCGTTGGTTTTCGAATGGCACAGGGCCGACAGAATTCAAAGGGGCATAAGACCCAAGGACAAACTCAATGACCCGCTAAGAAAGGAGCCAGCAAAAGACGAGAAGAACAGCTCGAGAGCTAAAAATTGCCAGAAAGAGACAAGAAATAGTAAGGAAAGAGGGAACAAAACAGAGACCCCAGAACACGGCCACGCACACATACGACAACATTTGGAATGTTCCAAAAGACGCACCCAGCCAAGCGCAGGGACAAATAGAATAGCCTAGGTGGCACAGAAAGCATCGACACAGGTAGATATTTGCAGCGACCCATGCTTTCGTAGTGACATTAATACGACCCATGCTTTTGCAGTGACATTTAATACAGGTTGAGCACCAAAGTCAAGACTTGCGGCATCTACAACATGGTTATTTCAGGGCTTTCTAGAAGGATGACATCAACATGAGCAAATGTTCTCTTTCCAATGTGTTCAATGCAACATGGGCCACTTGTTCTGGAAGGCGCCAAAGTCTTCTTTTTTATGCTATATATATTGTAACCTTCAAGAGAGGAAGATATCTCTCAGCTTGTATGGCGAAGCTCTGCAGGATTTTACTTTGAATCAAGACATCATCTTTACCTCCATTTGAGTTTTCACTTTTGCATGTCTATGGTTTTGTCTTGTGTTAAGTCATTTTCCTTCATGCTTTCACAAAATGATTCCAGCATGTCTAGTGTATTGTGAGTTCTTTTGCAATTCAGCAAGAAGTGTCCACAACAGAGTATAGGCGCATGTGAACAGGCTGCCATAGTGTCTCTTAGAACACCTCTGGTAGTTCTTCCTCTCTGTATCTCTAGAGGACGCCTTGTTGAAACACTGATGCATAAGAGTTTCTCGTGTCAAATGAAGTGTATATCAGCTTGTTCTTGGTGTAAAGTGTATGTCAAAGCTGAGTAGACCAACTATTTTGGTGCATCACTGTTTTAGTTTAGGTTCTATTTTTTAGTGTTTCTCTCCCTTTTCACCCCCCCATTGTTAGTAGTAGGAAATCCAAGACTTTAGAGATACATCAAAGGGAGCTAGCCCTTATCTAGAGATTCTCCCCTCAGTTTTTACTAGACCCACAGCAAGAGGGGAGTCTGCATTGTGCCGCGTGGAAGAGAGAAGCTCAGCGTTCTTTCAAGGGTGCAATTCACAACGTCAACAAGCATAAAAAAGGTCTGCAAAGCTTCTTCAATAAAATAAATTTTATTAGGAGATTTATGCCAAATTTTGTCGAGATAGTCAAGCCACTGACCTCCATGCTAAAGAAAGATGAGAAGTTTGCATGGACAATGCAAAGGAAGGATAGTTTTGAAGGGATCAAACAGGCTATCGCCTAGGCTCTT
The DNA here is from genome assembly GCA_037957365.1 of Torreya grandis. Classification (NCBI taxonomy): domain Eukaryota; kingdom Viridiplantae; phylum Streptophyta; class Pinopsida; order Cupressales; family Taxaceae; genus Torreya; species Torreya grandis. The sequence continues at coordinate 724,481 of JARHVA010001659.1, read as the reverse complement.
ACCTTGATCAGTCCTGATTTTTTCAAGGATTTCATCTTTTACACCTTCAGAAATGAAGAGGTAATTTCCACCATGCTTACTAAAGCAAATGATGAAAACTTTGATCAGCGTTTTGCATTCTTTAGTCAAGGTCTGAAAAGTTTTGAAATCAGGTACACATGTTGAAAATCAAGTGCTTGCAGTCATACGAAACCTAAAAAAATTCAGACATGATGTCAAACAGCAAGGTTCATCTCATGGTGCCACATCCCAGCGTCAAAGATTTCTTGATTAGTCGTGATCTAAATGATAATAGAGCAGGATGGATCACCAAGGTAATGGAATATGACGTGGATATCAAAACCACCAAGCTGGTAAAAGGAAAAGGGAAGTGTGAACACCTTGCTATAGACCTTAAACAACAGAAGAACCAACAGTCATGAAGGACTGGGCACAAGACATGACACATTTCCTTCTCACTGGTGAGTGCCCACAGGGCCTTGATAGGACTAAGAGGAGGGATTTCAAACTCCAATCTCTTTCTTATGTCCTGATTGATGGGGTGTTGTTTAAAAAGAATTTTTCAGGAGTACTCTTGAGATGCATAGACTCAAGTCAGGTCGACAAAATACTATCCGAGTTTCATGATGGGCCAGCTTGTGGTCACTTTACTCCTAAGCCTACGGCTGGAAGGATTATGAGCGCTAGTTACTTTTGACCCACTTTATTCAAAGATATTCATGCCTGTATACGGAGGTGCCATAAATGTGCTCTCTTTGATGGAAAGCAATGGCTGGCTGCAATGCCTCTACAGCCTATTCAAGTAGAACAACCATTCATGCAATGGGGCCTAAACTTCATAGGAATGATCAACCCTCCTTCCAGTGCTAGCCACAAATGGGTCTTGACTGCTACAGACTACTTCACGAGATGGGTAAAAGCTGTTGCTTTGAAAGAAGCCAACAAAAGTGTAGTCCTAGACTTTTACGAAGACCTGGTGACAAGGTTTGGAGTCTCAGCTAACATCATCTCAGATAATGCATTGGCTTTCTTGGAAACCAAAACAAGCGAGTAGGCATTGGGATACAACATCTATCTTAGCACTTCTTCCAACTACCACCCACAAGAAAATGCCCTGGCTGAGTCCACCAACAAGAATCTGATCAGAATCATCAGAAGGACAATGGAGGAAAATCAAAGAACTTGGCATGCCAAGCTGAAAATAGCCCTGTGGGCAGACAGGGTTACGCCAAAAAGGGTAGTTGGCAATTCACCATACATGCTTGTGTATGGAAGGGAAGCTAGACTTCCTATTTCGCTTGAATTGCCAGCCTTGGATCTTGTTCACCAGCTGCATTTGGAAGAAAGCGACAGCATGGAGGTCAAGCTTTGTGAATTGATGGAGCTTCAGGGGGTAAGAGACCAAGCCATGGTTTCTATGACCAGTCGTCAGCAACAAACAAAGAAGCATTTTGATAAGAAATTTTCATCAAAGGGCTTTTCAGAAGGCGACATTGTCCTAAAATGGGATGTGGACCAAGCTAAGCCTGGAAAACACATGAAGTTCGACACCTTATGGAGTGGTCCGTATATCATCACTCAGTGCAAGAAGCATAATGCTTTCCAACTCTCCAGGTTGGATGGTGAGGAACTACATATCCCAGTTAATGGGATATATCTTAAGCATTGCCACTGAGCCTCTTCTCGTTATGTACATATTTTCCCTTTTTTTCCTATTTTCCCTAAGTGCTTTTGTGCATGTTCGTAGTTTTTTAGCCATGTGTGTGTTCTATTTACCATTTGGGGGTAAAAGCTTCATGTTGATTCTTTAGTCTCTCAAGGTTATTATCAACCTTTTGGGCTGTATTTTGACTCCGTTCCCAATGGACTTGTAAGCCACTGGTTTTCCTAAGCATAGCAGGTATGTTTTCCCTGAGAATCGCCAAATTTGTTGACCATTTTTGATTCTACAGGCCCAAAATTGATCTCCCTTCTTTGCTGTCTTGAGCAGTCAGTCTTTGATGTATTCACCTTACTGCAATTGTGTTTTTTCCCTTTGTAATAGACTTGATTCTATAAAGAGCCAAGTAATTTGAGCCTTGTAGATGTTTCAGGTTGATCCGGAGGCTTATTTCGCTTTGAGCAGTTAGTTTGCACAAGCCTTTCGGCAAAGGAATACAAGCCTTTCACAAGGCTCCGAAGGACAAGTGCCCTTGCGGAGGGCAGGCAGGTGACAAATTGCACCGTTCAAGCAGGGTCCGAAGGGCAACTTTGGACCCAAAGTGCTCTTGCGGAGGGCAGGGAGCACCTTCGGAAAAATGACAAGGTAAAAGATAAAAGATTCTTTTGGACTTTTTGTTCGAAGGAAATCCAAGGAAAGGGACAGGATTTCTTCGGACTTTTATTCGAAGAAAATCCATGTAGAACCAAAGGGTAAATTCCTTTGAACAAAGTGCCCGAAAGAATTCCTTCGGACATTTTGTCCGAAGAAATTCATAAATGAAGAAACCCAAGGCAAATTCCTTCGGACATTTGTCCGAAGGAATTTACAAAGAAAAGACCGAGACTTTGAAGGAAGGATTTCCTTCAGGGAAAATGTCCGAAAGAATTTTGTTTGAAGGAATTGAGAAGACAAGGAGCCCGAAGGGGAAGTGCCCTTGTGGAGGGCTCTCGGCTACCAAAAGAGGACTCTCCTCTTTTCCGAAAGATCACCTTCCTTTCGAAAGGGTTCGTTTTGCAAAAGGCCGAAGGAATTGCCAAAGGGATGACGGGCCTGAGCAGGTCAACTTTAACATAATGAACTAGCTGTTGGAGTTTCAAACGTCCAGTGACGTGCATGTGAACGTCAAATTCAAGGCAGCAAAATAGCCGTTGGTTTTCAAATGATGACAGGCCTACGGACGTCAGTTTTATGGTGATGAAGTAGCCATTGGTTTTCAAATACTGGCAGTTCCGCAAATGTCAATGTCGATGGGATGCGTCGGTCGTTGAGGAGAAGCCAAGGGACCAATGCCTTCAGACAAGCGCCCGAAAGAACTCATGAGAAGTGGCCGAAAGCACTTATGAGCGCGGGCTCGAAGGAATTCAAAAAAGCACAAGGCAGCAAGGAAACTCAGCGACCCACCAAGAAAGATAGCCCCGAGGGCCGAAGAGCCAGGAAAAGAAAAAAGCCAAGCGCAGGAGCGGATAAAATAGTCCAAGTGGCACAAAAAGCGTTCGCAGAGAAGTTATTGCTGTGGATGAAACAGTCTCCACCAAGTGGTCATCAAGGGGAGCGCGGGCATTCAATAGAGTGGTCCGTTTTTCTTCATTCTACATTAATGAGCAGACAGTTGCATAAACTTCAATGAGAAGCGGCCTTGTCATTCAAACAACGAAGCAATCCATGCTTTTGCAAGAACATTTAAGACGGTTTAAGCTGTGAAGTCAATACCTGTGACAAGCGACATGATTCTTTCAGGCCGTTTCTAGAAGGATGACACCAGCATGAGCAAATTTCTCTTTTCTAGGTGTTCAACGCAGCATGGGCCGCTTGTTTTGGAAGGTGCCAAAAGTCTTTCTCTTCATGCTATATATTGTAACCTCTCAATTGAGAAATGTATTTCTCACTTGTGTAAGGCGAAGCCTTGCCAAATTTTACCTTTAAATCAATAAGAATCATTTTACCTCCTTCTGGCTGGTAATTTTACCTTTAAATCAATAAGAATCATTTTACCTCCTTTTGGCTGGTTATACTTCTCAATATTGTTGTGTATCAACTCTGTGTTCAATCATCTCGCTTGATGCTTTTATAGGTTGACACCAACGTATATAGCATAGCCAAGATCATTTTTTTGCAGGATAACAGGAAGTGTCCAAGTTGGAGCATAGAGACAGAAGAGTAGTTATCTGATAGTGTGCTTCTGCAACTACTGTGGTAAGTCCTTTTTTCTTTATGTCTTCATTAAGCCCCCTGTTGAAGCGCCATACAGTCTGGTCTTTTGTTCAGATGAAGTGTTTGTTCGCCCTCTTGGTCTGAAGTGTTGATATAGCTGACTAGATAAAAAAAAAAAAAATCATTTGGTGCATCACCGTTTAGAGAGGTTCTGTTTTGGTTATATCCTTCTCCCTTTTTACCCCACCGCCTCCCCCCCCTTTATTAACAGTAGTAGTCAAAGATCTCAAAGATGCATCAAAGAGAGCTAGCCCTTATCTAGAGATTATTTTCTCAATTTTGCCATACCCACAGCAAGAGGAAAGTCTCCATTGTGCCACGTGGAAGAGAGAAGCTGAGCCTTCTTTCAAGGGTGCAATCCACAGCGTCAACACTTCTCTTTCAGGTACACCTAGCTATCACCCCTTTAGGTTGAGAGGAGTCTTACAGGGATAGGGTGTGATAGTTTTGATTGATAGTGGGGCAACCCACAATTTCATATACGAAGGCCTAGTGATAAAAGAGGTCTTCAGGGAGAGGATTTTTTAGGATTTAATGTTATGGTTGTTGATGGATTCACTGAGTTGCAAAAAGAATATTTTACAATTGAGCATTACTTTGGGTGGCCATCAAGTGATTGATGATTTTTATGTTGTCGGAGTTGGGGATACTGACATGGTTCTTGGCATTCGGTGGTTGCACTCCCTTGAAAAATATTTGCAGAATTTTCAAACATGGAGCTCAAATTCAGACATGAAGGCAAAAAGGTTGTTCTTCGAGCAGTGTCCAATGGATCACCTAGTGTGGTTATTGTGAAGAGGATGGGTCACTATTCCGACATGGAGAGGTGGCTTGGGCAGCCCCATGTTTGATTTCTTCTAAAACCCCTTCTGATGGAGACGGTAAGTATCATGTGGATATCCAATCCGTATTGGATAAGCATAGTCTGGTTTTCAATGGGATTCCTCTTGAAAGACCCCCTGACAGGGGTTTTGAGCATGTGATAGAGTAAGAGAATGAACAAAGAGCTAAAGAAATCAAGTAGGTATTTGATGATCTTGATTGTTTTCAAGAGGAATTTGACTTAGAGGGTTTTCCAAAGAAGTCAGAAGTTGCATGTGCAGATTTGAATCAAGAAGAGGGGATTGAGCAAGAGCAAAGGATATGCGATCTGGGAGAAGTTTCAAAACATGAGGTAGAGTGTGGTTTTCAGCCTATTGAAGATTGGGAAACATATCATGAGGATGTGCCAAGCCTTGTGGTTGGTAATCCTCCAGGGAGACCACGAGATAAAGATTGTGTTAATGAGGTAGAAGATGAAGTCTCTACATGGAATGTGTTGAAACATGGAGACTTAAACATTCCTAACTTTGAGAAGTTTCCAAAAAGTGATTTTAAGCTTACTATAATTTTCAAAACCACAACAGATAATGCAAGTTTAGAACTTAATTTGCATGAAGACTTGGTAAGTCAAGGGTCTAATCATGATTTCCACTTATTTGACAATCCACTCTTTGGATTGGGAGCTGATTTGACATATGGTAATCCTTCTTTGAAATGGAATATGGAGATACCAATTGCTCCTAGACCCTTAGTTGGTGATGCTTTCATGGTTGAGTTGCAAGAAGTCAAAGATGTCACAATCTTCCATGGAAAGTAGGAGGATTAGTTCAAGATGGATGTAAAATTATATGATGGTTACAAAAATACTAGTGCCTTGGAGGTGTAGTTTGTTGATGGCACTTTGATGATTTTCATGAGAGGCATTCTTTTTAGAGAAGATGCCTTTAGTTTCACTAGGAGGTCTTTTGATGAAGCACACATGAATAGCGGAGTTGCACAGCACAAGCATGGTGGAGTTGCTTCATTCCTTCGAATTCATGATAGAGGTCACCAACAAAGTATGTTGGAAGGTTATGGTGACTAGAGAGATGTTCTTTGGCCGAGGATAGTTCAAAATTTCTGTTTTGACTCTAATGTTTTGTTGCAGATCAGCCACCTCATACTTTTGCATACATCCATGAAGGTTGGAAAAATATTTCAGTCAAGGAATGGAAGAATTTTCAGTTGGAGGTTGTTTGGGGTCTTTTCTAGCCACTTCCAAGTTGATTTTGGGCAATTCAATGCTCATATCTCATGTTCATGTTTGGAGACCTCATTGTTGCAGCTGTTGTCTTGCTTCTAGAGCACTGATTTTGATAAAATTAGGTTATGATTTGTTGTTATTTACCTTGAACAGCCACATGTTGATTTGAGTTGGGTCTCCTATACCTTGGTTGGATGATGGAGAAAGGTTTCAAATGTGGGAAAGTAATATTTCAGCCTTCCTAGCTTCAAATTGGGCATGGAAATTTCAGTGGGATGTCTTGAAACATTCCAAGTGTTTGCCTACTACTTTGTTTATGAGAAGGGTAACACATATTCGCAATTTGATGAGAAGGTGCACATGGTGGAATTGTGTGGTGAGGTTAGGTCATCCTGACTTGCAATTGCTTGAGGACAAGCAATTTTGGGAAGGGAGGACTATAATGTTCCTTTTTGGCACTTAGGCAATTTGTGTGCAATTAGCCAATTTTCAAGTTTTTCGGAGGCTAATTGGTTAGTTAGAGAGAAATTCAACATTATTGGAGAAGTTTTGGGTCAGTCTTGTAGAGCATTTGTTCATGGTTTTGAGCTCAAATGGTTTTATGGAGCCCCTTGATGCTTTTAGAATCGATTTCCGACCCTTCGCGTGCTCTCCAAACTTATTGGAGGGCAGACTATTTTTAGAAAATCCCCTGGTTGCCTCTGATCATCATCCTAAGTCTTCAATATCACTTTGGTATGATCAGAATTGCAAAATTATATCATTTGGGTTCTTTCCGCAACTCAGGTATATTATTGAGCTATTTAATTAATATAACACTTAAGTTGTCTAATGTTGGAAATATTACAAGGGACAACTTAGTGTACTAGCTCATTTTAAAGGTGTTGAAAAATTATTTCATGTGGACATCTTGAAGAAAGGACTTTATTCATGAGAAAATATTATTATTCCTCAAAAGGGTGAAAAGTGCTCCATAGAGTTAATTATTTATTTTATAAAAGGAGTTCTGGAGCAAATAAGGAAAAAGTAATATTCTATTGCTTCAAAAAGTTATAAAAGGAGGTTGAGGGCTCATTGTGGGGGTTGTTGATGAATTAATTTTGCTTTTGCATTTTGGAGAGAGTTTGTGCTTTCGGTTCAGCAAAACCTAGGATGAAAACCCTTGGGTTCTTGGTTGATTGAACGAAAACCCATCTCAACCAAATTCGGTGGATTCACTTAGGATTCACAGAGGCTTCTATTTGGTTTAGATTTCAGAGAGATTAAGCATGGAAAGATATATCATCTTCACATAGGGCTTCCTTGAGATTGGCGCCTCATGGTGATGCAAGCAAGGGTCGACTTCCTCCTATAGCTTAGCGCAGCCCCTTTCCTTCAAGTTGTAGCACTCCCAGCATCAGCCACAGCCAATAAGGAGAGATTCCTGACTGATACACCTTCATTGAGGATCATTTGTGTATAGATTAAGACGTTTGGAGCATAAACAAGGACATGGGGAACTTAGAAAGATTGGTGCTGCCATTTGGGCAGATTTGTCATAACCATATCAGCCACCTTGAAGAAGATATCAGTTGCACATAGCTGTACACTTCATCAGCAATATAGCATTGTATGTGATCATCACAAGGTCAGAATTTGCTGGTATTTAATATTATTGTACTTCTGTTTTATGACAGCAATGTAATGTTCATCATACTCTATTATAGCGATAATGGTGCAGCAGCAAACCATTTGATATAATGTCTATACTTATGTTTGAGATTTATGTGGATTGTTGAATATCCTGAGCTCCAAAACTGCAAACAAATTGTTCTATAACAACCTCTTCTTTGATCATCCTTGGAATGAATAAAATAAAAAATGTTTGATGAAATGTCTGCACTATAAAATAAGAGATTTTGTGAAATTTTTGGATGGAATCTAGAAGACAAATACGAAATAATTCAACTTTAACAATGGACCACGATTTGTCTCCCTAAAGGTGTGATATTTTAACATCTAGGTGCATGGTATGCTGATTGATTCAATGACACGGTGAAAGCTCCAAAAGTTTCGCATGACATGGCTAGATGTGGCATTAAGTCTCCACATGGTCAATGGGTGTTCTTTGTAGATGTAGAGGTGTGCAGCATCTGAGTTGACATTGTTGTGTTGCGTAGGTGGCATGAGCTTGCATAAAGGTGTGTGGACTGAACAATGTACTGGACTCTGAAGAGAAGAGTGCATACCAGCGTGAATCTTCTATGATCATCTCTGGGCTTCAAGTCCTTTGCTTATACAAAATGCTTTCGGAGTAATTTCATACCAGTGAATACAAAATCTATGCGTAGTTCCTTATATATGTGCGATTCTTTCCCCATAGAGAGTAAATTTTTGCCTTACTGGTTGTCACAAATGATGCTACAACCATGAATATCACGTGCAATTTTTTGGATGACTTTATAGCTATGGATGATTGACATGGTAGGCCTTGTCACTTGCATATGAGTGGCCAGAGTTGGCATTTATATAGCTAACTTGCACACTACTTTTCACATTCATGGTTAAAGTTCATGAACAATCTGTTTCAAAGATAACGTCAAGCAATAGGGCATTTCTATAGCTTATTGTGGGCTACAACATAGAATCATATGACTTGGGCACTCCCTCAACACTAAATGCTAGATATTGATATGACTATTATTGTTTTTGGTCTCAATGGAATATGGGTTTCAATTTAAGGTTGTTCAAGAATATGCCAAAAATATTGTTCTTGATTGGTAAATCCTATAGATTTTGATTGAAGATAACACTTCCACTTGTAGAACACGTAATTATTTGTTATATAAAGGACTAAACCTTTTAAAATATGATAAATGTTATACTATAATTTTTGGGTCTGCTATGTTTTAGTTTAGACAGCCTTCCTCTTGTCTATAGGCGGGTCACAAAGGCAGACATGCATTACTTTTTTCTCTCTATCACAAGATATTCATCAGCCATGTATATTAGGAGGGGTTACAGAGGGAGTATGTGACTTCCTCCTAGGATTGTAGTCCAGTACCCTTAGCCTTGGACAGGGCCCTTAGACCATTCGCGGTAATAGATGATAATGTTGTTGGTTTTTTGGGGCAAATCCTTTCTACCCATGTGATATTTCTGATCTCCAGTCGGTATTTCCCTCGTCTTCATTAGATCCATGCTTCGTCTATTATCCTTTGCTCACAAGTTTATTTGTATTTGTAGTTAGTTGTTATTATGCTGGGTTTAACTGTTTTAAGTTTACCCCTTATTATTTTTACATTTCTTTAGTGCATAATAATTAGCTTATTTTTCATAATCTGGGGTCATTTTATAGCAACACATGTATTAAAACTGAATGTCGTTTTTGACTCCCATTGACCTACTTTTGTACCTTATATTAACATTAATTTAATTTCTGCCTTTCTCTGCAAATGCATCTGCAACAAGAGAAGATATTTTGATAAACATGATAAAAGCTGTAATAAGTTAATTTCAAATTCTCTTCCAGCCTTTATGCAATATTATGTGCCATATTAGGTTATATACCTGCATGATTTTAACAATATCTGGCTACCTTATTTCAGATTCCCTGGAATGGAATTTAGGGCCTGGAGCAACCTTTTGGAGAATGGGTAAAGAAATTAATGACTGGCCAAAATCTGGTACCAGTATTATGGAGTGGGATAACTCTTTTACTATGGAATGTACGGAAGGAACGAAACATAATAATCTTTCAACAGGAAACCAAGGACATCTCATTTGTCTGGGAAAAGATAAAGATGAATATTTCTGAATCCATCAAATACCAAGCTAAAATCCCACAGAACTTGTCTGCACAATGGGTTAATCTAATAAGAATCTTACCTCTTCATTTGAGTAATCATCGCCTGCTTTCTTTTAAACCAAGGAGAAAATCTAAAGATGAGGGTGAATGGTCAACCCATCCATGGGGATTTGGGAAGTTGAATACAGATGGAACTTCTAGAGGAAATCCGGGTCAAGAAAGTAAGGGAGGAATAGGCAGAGTTTTTGATGGATCAATTACCTTTTTCTTTTCAGAAAGACTGGGTTATGCAATGAATAATTTGGCTGAAATAAAGGCAGTTTATAGAGGTTTACAAGAAGCTGTTAAAGTTGGGTGGAAAAGGATTCAAGTGGAATCGGATTCTTTACTAATCATCAACCTTTTATCTAATTTGTCATTGAAAAAGGGCAAAAAACTGGCCAATAGTTAGAGAGCTGGAAAAAATCCAACAGTTGGAGGACACATTTCAAGAGCTCCGTTTCACCCACGTTCCTCAACAACAGAATAGAGTAGCCGATGCATTAGCTAGTTGGGCTTTGGACACATTCTTTGTTATGGTCCCCACTGATATGGTGTTATGGTCCCCACCAATATGGTGGCCCACAAAGCTCCGAGAAGATATCAGACAGATTTTAGACTTAGATTGACCTGATGAGTTTTTGCTCATGTGATTAGATATGTTTCTTGTGCCAAGGCTTGGACTAATAGTTATCATGCCTGCCATAGTAGAATTTGTAAATTTGAATTTCTCTTTTACTTAATAGAATTTCTTCCTATTTTTTATTATTTAAAAAAAAAAAAACAAAACAAACAAACAAACAAACATACATCAGACAATGGAAGCTGGAGTTTATTTGTAAGTGAGATTTGAACATGTTAAATGCTTTCAAACACTTTGTCTAAACGAGCAAACTGACTACGTGCATAACAAATAGAAATTTTCACTACAGTGGCTAAGGTAGAGAAAGGATCTGTTTCAGTCTTCCTCTTTTAGTAGCAATTGTGTGGCTTTATTATTTCTGTTCTGGGGAGACTGATTGCTAGGCTATAAATAGTTTGCGTATTGTAAATGAACTTTATCTGGTTTAGAAAGTAGGCTAGCACTATAAGCATCTTTAATAGCAACTGGTCAAACTGGACAGGTAGGATTGCTGTATGACGAGACCTCGCTTCAGGCAGCGTTGGACCTCATAAGTGATTGGAGAAAAGAGGAAAGAGAGATGTTAAGAAATAAGGTTTGCATATATTCTCCTCAAGAAGTGTTCTGTTATTTATTACCTTTGCTATCCTTTGATTTATGTAATTTTCCATATTTGCATGTCTGAATGTTACAGACCTTATGGGTCCCTTAAATGGCACACTGTACTGTTAATAATATCTTATTTATTTTTCATGGGGAACTGCATGGAGGGTGCTATATTTGTATGGTACTTCCCTCAGAATTATTGGCAAACAAGATGCATGCACTAAAATCTATTTTCCTGCTCATCTCTCTTTGCACTGACTGATTTAAATTAAGGTGTTTGGTTAAGCAGCTTACCAGCATGACAACCTTCCTAACATCTTGAATCTTTAAAGTTTCAATTCGCATTTATTTATTTTCTTATCTTTGATCTGTTTGATTGAATTTTCATATTGCATCCAAGTTTTTTACTTTACAGGGTCCCTTTAGTAGTTGTATCCAATTTCTCTAATCCTTATATTTGGATCAGTTTGCTTCTATTAACTTTTCAACTTTCGTTTTAATTTTGAGATGATGGAATTCACGAGACTATTGTTTTTTTTGTGGCAAATCCTGGGTGAGGTTATAGGCCACCTTTTAATCTCCTTTTTTTTTGTGGCAAATCTTGGGTGAGGTCCTCGTTTTTGGAATTTGTAAAAATGGGTCACCCTTGAACGTACTAGACCTATGGGTTGCCTTATTGTGATGAGTGGGATTTGAAATTCGTTCACCCTCTTATGAGTACTCCCCATAACCAATATGCCACAATACATAATGACAATATTAAATTATTTAACATGTTTGAGGATACACTTTGTATGATAGGTTTTGCACTGAATGTATCAGAGAATTTTTTTTTGCTTCAAATTTCTCAAGCACATAAAAGAAAATTATTACTAATTTTTGCAGCGAGTGAAAAGGAAGAATCAATGGAGGCTGTTGAGTGTAGAGAATGTGTCTTTTTCAGTCAATGGTAAAAATAAATTGTTCATGGAAGCTATCCAATTCATTTTCATCTTTGAAGATGTACCAGCTTTCAATGGCATTGTGAAAAGGTAGTGCTAGTAGAGAATACGATTTATGGGCAGTGATTTGAAATGATTTTGAGTAGTCACCACTAGATTGTTTCTGCATTAATTGGCTAAATGATTTGAGTGTAGTCGCAGATGCTTGTGCATAGTGATGTATTTCCCAATTAATTGTAAGCTAAAGTTTGAATGGTTTGTTGAACTTCTATTGTTACAACATCTTCTTTGAAACAATATTTATCCTTTGGGAAACATGTTCAAATGATTGTGACCGCTCGACAGAATGAGTGTTTTTTCCACATGATATACAAGGATGCATATCAAAACAATCTTTAGAGGTATGATCTTGACATGCACAATGAGACTAAGTATGATTACATCTGGGAACAGAGTGAATCAGAAAGAAAAGGACCAACAACTCGACTACCATGTAGACTACCCCTAGAAACAAAGTGATGGTATGGAACATGAAAACTAAAAGGACAAGTATACCATAAACGGACATGATACTTGTAGATTGGCAATTCTCCCATATTCGCTCACCAGCTCAAGGTTTGACAATAGGAGTTTCAACAATGGGATTAGACTCTTGCAGTGGTTTGCAAATAGGCATCTTTAGTTTCTTAGTGACATGGGTGACATTAGGCTTAGATAATTGTTTTTGGTGCACAACATTTTGAACATTAAATAAGGGCTTGACATTATCTAGAGTTGTGGGAAGTGATACCGAGAGGATGGGAAACTTTAGTGTCATTTCAGTGAGTAGCATGACTTTCTCTTTATCGTCTCATGGACCCCTGCACCCACTATGAGGGTGGATGAGAGGATCATACAACACCACCCTCCTGTACACTGGTATGACTAGGAATATCAAGCTTATTTCAACCATTTGGACTCCCCATTTCTTTAGTTGTACTGTTGAAAAGGATAAATTTAAAAGAAACAAAATATGTAGGAAGTATAAATAGCGTTTCTGCCTGTGCGCATATAGCTTAAAGATGAATGCTCAATTCATTTTCTGTGACTAGCTGTATTGTTTTTATGATTCTTTGTATTGAGTGCATCAGTAAAATTATAATGGGTGATGGAAAATGGGAAATGTGAAATTATGGTATAAACTTTCATTTTATGGTCGATGAATGAATAGTGTGCATTGCCCTTCATGTTGCATTGTCCGTGTGCAAGCCCGTATTAAAATGAAATAAAAAATTGACAAGGTAATATAATCGAGTGGTCTTGCCACTATATATTCTTGTTGAAGCATCATTTGTGTCTTGCCCGTTTTATTGGAACAAAATCATTCATTTGGCTTGCATTGCATGTATGCAAAACATAGGCACTATTTTAAGTATTTATTGATACGGGTGACTACGAATTACCCAATGACCGAGAAATTATAGCTATTCTACTTAAATAATAGCAATCATTTTGTCTTCACATCTTGCAGCCTCATTCTCTGTATTCATAGTCTATCTTTGAAAATAATTGTTTGGGCAAAAGGGGGATTATTACAATAAAAAATAGAACTGGGAAATTAATACATGGTCAGGAAAAATGAAAAATTGCAGACTGTCTATTCATACCAAGATGCACGTTTCATCTTTACATACCAAAGTCATATCTACAACAATTGCAGCACTTACTTTGTGAACTTGCGACTCTAACATAGAAGGAAAGAAAACACTTTTTATGTAAAATATGAACCAAAGGTAATCCCAAGACATTAATCTATGAAAAGTCTAGTATGCTATTCATTAACATATATCAATCTCTCCCAACAAAATTTGCAGAAATATTATTAGATAAATCAGTAGGTATTATATAAATTAGCATTTGGTTATAATGTCTAATATAGCTTGATGATGTTAAGCTTTGTTTAGAAGTAGATTAGATTGTGCTAATGATAGCCATTGGTTTACGTGTTGTTACCTTGTTTATAGGATTATAGCTTAATCCTTTGGCTTATTTAAGCAAGCCTCATAGCAATGTAATATACACTCTGCATCATACAATTATTATATGATATTAGAGCAGGTTTTGAGGCCCCACACCTCAGAGGTGTGTGACTATCAGTTTTGGCATGGTTACTGTTCATTGTTTTATTGTGATGACAGCCGAAGAATACAAGAGGAAGGACGGTAATGAAAATGCAGCAGCATCTCATAATATTTGAAGGGTAAAAATAGCCTAATTGATCCGGCTATGGTTGTGAGGGGTGGGGCACCCTCAAGTAGGGCAGTTGCACGAGGCACTGTCCAGGAGGTTCGAGGAGCTCCCCAGCTGAGGCAGACGGTTGTCCAATGCAAGATTTGGGGTTCACAAAGTGAACAAAGGTTAAGTTGAACGATGCAAGTTTGGATGTGACTCGAGTTGAGTTTGACTTGCCCCATTACAATGGTAAACATGGTGGTTGCACGTAGACAAATGACATCTTGTTTGTGGACATGATATTTGGTATCGTCTAGTGTATCTCTTTCAGACAGATTGAATGCAGTAGCAGATGCTTCGATGATGTTAACTATCAAGTTGACATACCTACGGAAATGAAAGAAAAAGGCATCACGGGAGACTGTTTACAATTGTTATGAGATGCAAGTGGAGCATTCAGGTTGGGTCTGCTTACTATGTTAAGAGTTAGTGATCTAGAATTTGATTATGGGAAATTTTATGCATATGGCGTGGCTTTGTTTGTGATGCAATTATGAATTTTTAGATTCATGATTCATTAATGGTCATACTAATGTTTTGAGCTTGTATTTGGATAACGATGGACTGATTTTTTCTCCATGCAAGCATGGTGTGGATCAATGTATATGACATAATATCATGTGACAGTGTTGCAGATATTTTTTCTTTCATGATTCCGTAATGCCTCCAAATTGGGACAAATGTGTGAAAAGGGGTTTCTTCCACAACCCTTGTTAAACTGAAACAATTTACTGGAAATTACAGCAAACCCTAGTTGCTGGAATTATAGGTCAATACTGAAAATAAGATCAGCAGACTCTAGTTGTAACAATCTCACCAAAATCACAATAAAATATTGCAAACCCTCGTGAACAACTTAGGAAACCAACCAAGCAAGATTAAGGCCTTGGAATGGTAAATCACCACTCAACCTTAGGCGCCAATATTTAGGGAAATAATGTAATTAATTGTAGCTGTGCCAACCCAATTTCCACTTCAATATATTCAGGAAAATGACCAGAAAATTACAGAATAAATTCGTTGTAATAAATACCACTTCTAGAATTATGATGCCAAAATTAGGAGAAATATTACCAGTTTTATTATTATTTTTCTGACAAGTTTGAGGCCTAAAATGACCTTCAAAATCCTTCCAATAATGAGGAATAAATTCATAAATAATATAGGAAATTCAGAATATTATTTGGGCACAAAATAGCCATCCAAGCCCTAAAAATTCAGCTCCAAACCAATTCGCCCTAGCTGGAATAATTTGGAAATAAATCCCCAAACCCTAGGAGAGGGTTTCCGTTTGCAGCGCAGCCTTTAACGGAGTCTTCTATCCTAGTGGTCAAGTTGCCATCCTCAACCTGCACAACACAATCACCAAGCTCTCCAAGGTGTTCTCCAATCTTCCGAATCAAGGTGTGTTTCAGAACACCTTTGTAAGACCAATTGCATGTAACCATGCAAATCTAAAGCACAATTACAACCCTTGAATAGAGCTGCCTGTAATGAAGGAATGGAGGTTTTCATTCCTAAACCTTTGGTCCACTTGAAGGTTTTCGTGCTTAAGTCACTTTGAACAAGCTTGACATACTTGATCGTCAATTCAATATCCAAAATTAGCATAACCTCAAAAATGGATCCCTTGCTTGCAATAAATACCCTCCCAAAGTGGGCAAACCATGTGAGGGAATCCAATGCATAAATTAAAAATCATTGTCAACCTTTAATTCTTTTTTTCCACTTTTGGATCCCACCCAAAGGGTGGCTTTCCAATTTGGAACAATTCAAAGGCCGACAAGGTCACAATCCATTCTCCCATTATTAAATTAATTTGCCTTAATAAATAATGGGAATTAAAATTACTTTTGGGGCAACTAATCTAATAATTAATTAATTAAATTGCTATATTTGCAAGAGTGATAAAAATCACTTTTTTGAGCAATTAATTAATTGAAAATACTTTTCAATTATTTACTTCAATTACCTTAATTTTAAGAGTGGTAAAAACCACTTTTCAGATAATTTAAATAATTAATCATGATAGTTTCATTATCCTAATAATCAATTAAAATTTCTTTATGATAACAAATGATTAAAATCACTATTCAGGCAACTCTAATTAATTATTAAAATAAATTTCTCCAATTACCATTCCTTAGCCTATGGGGAAAATTAGGCTAAAGGTCTTCAATTTGTTTTCCTTTATTTTGGAAAAGGGGACATTATAGATTCATCATGTAGAACATGTCTAAAATATTTAATCTTTTAATTCCCGTATTTGGTATTTTGCAAAACTAGATATGTATAATAAACATGGAAATATTGGTGATGGAATGATACGTTCATGGGACAACATTGTTTTTTTTATTGAGATTTTGGTTGGTCTATATTTGTGGATAAATGCACAAAGTCCTTTACCATGGCACATTGCTTTGTGAAAATCTTGTTGGCATGAAGAGATGGAAAGTGGCGCTTGTAGCTTGGTGTGTTCTCCATCTATTGCGGAAGGCACACAATTGAGGGTGCAATGAGGGTTGTGTGGCCATTTGAGGCTGGCACTGACTGTGTCTATCATTTCCTTGGTGCCTTTATAAGCCACGGGGATACCAGGTGACTTTGCACTACAAGGGGCGGCTCCACAAGACCCTGGCAGAAGAAATCCTTTGATGAAATCCATGAAGGAGATGGTGGGATCGACAACTATGGTGGAAAATGTGAGCAGTCTAGACATAGCTCAATCAAATACTTACCAAGGGTTTAATGGTTGCATGCAAAGTTGATGATTGCTTTTGTTTCCCTTGGATCAATTTCTTAAAATGAGACATTTTTTGGTTTGTATTGGTGCGGATGTCGTGTTTTAAAATATTGAGTTGGTCACCTATTTTGAAGAGATATGCCATTCATTTGTGATATTTTTGAAGGTGATTTTTTTATACATGGGAGAAAATTCAATCAAGGATATCCATGGAAATGAGTATGGGTAATAGTGGACATATATGTTTTACGGTTTGATGATTAGATGCATCTATATTGCAATTTATGTCTATCAACTCACATTGCTTTTTGGAGATGGGTGTATAAGGAAATAATATGTAGTGGAATCATTTTTTAAGGACCCTGCTTGCACGTATATTAATCTATCATCAAAATCTAACATATTTGCATTGAACTGAAAAAAGATAGCAATATTGTATTGAAATAACAAAAGCACACTACAAAGTACTATGGGCCTCTTTGAGGGTGTAACCTACTTTGAGCATGGTTCAATACAAAATATTTAATAGATTATCCTTCCTCTTGCACTAGCTCCTATTTAAACTAATCTACCAAGGGAAACTACTACTTTCCATATATGTGGGATCATTATAAATAGAAAATGGAATGACTTACAAAACATATGCATCCAAGCTTTTATTAATAACACTTAATAAAAACTAAAAGGGTTAGGATGAAGGGGTCCTAACATGCTCTCCCTCTTAAAAATAACTTTGTCCTCAAAGCTTGAGGTGAGGAATTGTTGTTGTAATTGAGGCAGGGGTTCCCACATTGCATTTTTTTTTGCATGGCACACCATTGTATTGGAATCTTTGTGATAACACAATTGTAGAGTTGGCATGAGTGCTTGTCTAGGATAGACTTGGGTTTGAGGAGGATAGAGCCTTCATTGCCAGGTTTGGGGAGTGCAGTTTGGGCTCGAACATGTTGAGCAAAGACCTTTTTCAAATGTGAGACATGGAAAACATGATGGATCTTGGATGAGGAGGAAAGCTCCAACATGTATGCCGCGGGACCAATCTTTTGGCGCACTTTATAAGACTCATAAAACTTGGGTGCTTGTTTTTGATGACCCTTTAGCTTGAAATAGGATTGATTATAAGGTTATAGCTAGAGAAAAACCATGTCACTGACTTTTAAAGTTAGTTCAAAATGGTGTTGATTGGCCCATTGCTTCATGTGGTTATGCGCCAAATGGAGGTTATCCTTGAGAGTTTGAAGGATATTTGGACACATGATGAGTGTGGCATCGATTGCTTGTACCTTGGAACTTCCTAGAAGGTTTTTCAAAAGGGAGGGCAGTGGTTGACCATAGATGGCTTCAAAAGATGTCATTCTAGTGGTAGTGTGGTATGTGTGGTTGTACCACCATTCAATGAGTGGTAACCATTTGACTCAATGAGTCTGTTGATCGGAGGTAGGGTAGTGTAGATACGTCTTTAAGCATTTGTTTGACAATTTTTGTTTGACCATCTATTTGTGGATGGTAGGCGGAGCTCATTTTAAGTTGGGTGCCATAGCAATGGAAAGTTCCATCTATATGTGACTAGTAAAAGTGGAATTATGGCTGAAAATGATTGAATCATGTATTCCATGGAAGCAGAAGTTATGATTGAGAAATATTTGGGCAACGATAGAGGCAATAAAAGGATGGGCGAGGGTGCAAAAATGGGCATACTTGGAGAGGCAATCCACCACCACCAAAATCACCGATTTCCCTCCCAAGTTAGATAGTCCTTCAACAAAGTCCATGGAAATATCAAACTATATTTGGATGGGAATAGGCAAGGGATTAAGTGTGCTTGGTGTCGAGACTATTTCCCCTTTGTTGCAATGACAAGTCTCACATTCGGAAAAAACTATTTGATGCTTTCCCAAAAAAAATATGTAAGACCCATTCATATGTTTAAAAAAAAAATAGGTGGCTAGCCAATCTGGAGGCATGCAATTTCAATAGAATTTTCTCTCGTTGTGTTGATTTGGGACCTAGTATTAGATGACCTTGGTGTCATAAATAGTGTCATGGCCCCCTTTTGGACATGAAGTGATTGAAGGCCTTTAGCCTCACTTGTTTCCCAAGGGCTAAGGGAAAAAGGAAAAAGAAAGGGAAACACTTTGGTTTCTAAGAGTAATTGTAAAAAGCACTCTATTATTCGAATTTTCACTTAAGTTGTGTTCTTTTGAGGGTCATAGGAGCCCAAGGACTTAAGTGGAAATTATAATAATTAATCTTTTTTAGATTTGAATTAGATCCTTCCCTCCAATATGGGCTCCACCCTTGGGGAGGTGTATAAAAATAAAGTGAAGGATCAATTGAAGGGATGCGATGTTTTGATATCTTGGTCTTTGAACACGGAA
This sequence comes from Torreya grandis, assembly GCA_037957365.1. Lineage (NCBI taxonomy): Eukaryota > Viridiplantae > Streptophyta > Pinopsida > Cupressales > Taxaceae > Torreya > Torreya grandis. Next base: position 705,116 of record JARHVA010001659.1, on the reverse strand, counting down.
ACGCTTGAGCCATTGCTTTGACGACAAAAGCCTTCAAGCAAAGAGATTGAGGATGCAAACCCTCTTTCTACCGTGGGGCAACTTCATCTAGGAGTTGCCAATGTTCTTCAATTTCAGAAAAAGATAAAAATAGGGGTTCCCAAGTGGGGTGACTTGCTTGTGAAATTTGGCGACTTGGTTGGAGGGTGATTTGCACATGCTTTGGGGTGATTTTGTGCCCTAAATATTATTTTGATTTTATTGTATTATTTCTACACTTGAGCGATTTAGTTTGGAAGGGCTTTGACATTGTTTGAGGGCCATTTATTGCCCTAGAACAATCTATAAGATTTTATATTTTTTTCCAGCATTAGGTGATTTGGACTGGGGGATGTTTGGTAGAGTTTGAGGGCTTTCTCATGCCCAAACCTAATTCTGAATTTTATAGGAATATTTCTGAATTAATTTCTAATTTCCAATATATTTTGGAAGGTCAATTGGACCCCAACATTGATTGTATTTTTCTACAATATTTAGAGAATATTTGAATAACATTTTATGCCAATCTGGAGCAAGTACAACATTCTAAAATTATTCATAATAGGGAATAAACGTGATAATTTTTTGCAGGGGGCGTCTAGGGTTTGAAGTCCCACTTCACCCTTTGAAGGGTTGTTTTGGCATGTTTAGTTTGCCTAAGTAATGCATTGGTATGAACATATTTTATGCTATTTTTGGTATATTAAAATCAACAATAAAAATCAGAAATTCACATTTTTGGATAAGGTTTCCAATAAAATCCAAAATTCAGAAAATTGTCCAATTTGAAGACATTACAGTGGTATTAGAGCCATATATTGGCAAAAAGTAGGTTTTCAAAATGATTCATGCAAGAGGGTGACAAAGAACTAAGGCATTTACCTTACAAGCAAAAAAAAAGTTGAAGAAAATCAGCAAACAGAAACAATGTCTCACTTGGATCAGCCAAGGGATGAGGCTGAAAATAAAGAGGAACAAAGGCTTGAAAGGTACATAGAGGCTCAAGAACAAATGACAGCTATGATGGTGGAATTTGTCTGCACTATGAAAGAAATGAGGGGTGACAAACCATCCAATGGGGATAGAAGTGCTTTTGGAAGTCACAACCTCACGCAACAACACCCTAAAGGAAATGGAGGATCCACACGTAGGCCTGACTAGCTTGCTTTTATGCAAGTGGCCATTCTGGAAAGGGAAGAGCAACCCACATTGAGAGATAGTTTATTGAAGGACTATGATGAGTACTATTGACGCTGTGGATAGCACCCTCTAAAATGATACTCAGCTCCCTTCCTCCACGCGGCACAATGGAGACATTCCTTTTGCTGTGGGTGGCAAATTTGAGGAATGAATCTCTAGATTAGGGGCTAGCTCCCCTTGATGCACCTTGAGGCCCTGAATTTCTACTGCTAACAATGAGGGCGGTGAAAAGAGAGAGAGATACTATAAAACAAAACCTAACTAAAGTGGTGATGCACCAAAACTGATTGGTCTACTCAGCTTTCACCTACACTTTGCACCAAAAGGAGCGAACAAACACTTCATTTGAATGAGAAACTAACTGCATCAATGCTTCAACAAGGGGTTTTATGGAGGTATAAGGAGGAAGAACCTACCAAAGGTGTTCTAAAAACACACTGTTGGATAGTTGCTCACCTGTGCCTATACTTCAATCTAGACACTTCTTATTGACTTGTAAAAAAGATTTTGCAACACGTTAGATATGCTGGTATAGACTTATGAAAGCATTAGAAGAAATGACTGAACATAATACAAGACCATAAGCATATGCAAAAGTGCAAGCTCCAATGGAGGTAAAACACTTCTTTTGATTAAAGGTAAATTTCTTCATGGCTTCGCCATACAATGCTGAGAGAGATCTTTCTCAAAATGAGAGGTTACAATTATATAGAGGATTGGAAAAACAGGACATTGACCAGTCAAGAGAAAAAGGCCCATGCTGCATTAAACACTCCTGCAGCGAAGAATTAGCCTATGCTATTGTCGTCTCCCCTTAAATGTGTCTGTGAAAGCCATGTTGTAGGTGTTTTAGATGTTGACTTTGCTGTCCGGCCCTGCAAGAGCATGGGTCACTTCTCTTAGCAACCAACAAGGCCATCCCTCATGTTGTAGGCCATACTCTCTTGAATGCTCGCGCAACTAGCTACTCAATATCAAAACAAGGAAACACGGGCTGCTCCCTTCAATGTTTGCAACCAACTCTCTTAATGGTTCTTCGGTGGAGACTATTCCACCTGAAAGCATTTACTTCTCCCGTTGACGACTCTTGTGCCACCTGCCCTTATCTGGTTCGTCCCTGCGCTTGACTTGCTATGCCACCTGGAGCGTTTTGAGCGTGTCTTATATGCACGTGGCCATGTTTTGGGTTACTCGCTTTGCTTTTCTCTTTTCTTGCTATTTCTTGTCTTTTTCCTAACAATTCGGGCTCTCGGGGCTTACAAAATTTCTCTTGGGCTCCTTTAGCGGGTCATTGAGTCTTCTTTCGGGCTCTCGGGCTTTTGAATTCCTTCAGACAAAATGTCCGAAGGAATTCTTCCTTTGGGCTTGCCACTTTTAAAAAACCCTCCTTTGACTAGCCTTTAGGCCTCTGCTCATGAGTTCCTTTGGACAAAATGTCTGAAGGAATTCTTTCGAATATTTTGTCCGAAAGAATTGCTCTTTGACTTCTTTCCAATGGCTAGCCCATCACCTTAAATTTGACGTCCACGGACCTCTCACCCCATTTGGCAATTCTTTCGGCTTTTTGCAAACGAACTTTTTCGAAGGGAAAGTGACCCTTTAGAAAAAATGAAAAGGTCCTCTTTTCAAGGCCAAGTGCCCTTCGCAAGGGCACCTACTCTTCGGACTTTTGTCTTCCGAATTTCTTCGGTCTTTCTTCACTTGTCAAATTTCTTTGGACAAAATGTCCTAAGGAATTCCTTTGAACATTTTGTCCGAAAGAATTCACTCTTTTGGTGTTCCTCTTTGGATTTCCTTTAGACGAAATGTCCGAAGGAATTCTCTCTTTGGCCTGTCAAGTTTCCCGAAAGGCAAGTCCCTTTTGGGCTTTCTGCCTTGACTCTTTGCTTCGACCATCTGCCCTCTGCAAGGACACCTTGATCCCAAAGTTGCCCTTTGGGCTTTTGTAAAGGTCTTGTTTGTTGATTCCCTACCTCCCGCAAGGGTTTCTTGGCCTCTAAGTCACTTTTAAGAAGAATTGCAAAGGCCTTGTTTGGCACCTAAGTGCCCTCCACAAGGGTATCTACCCTTCGGACTTTTTGTAAACGACCCCTGGCCCTTGGAAGTTGGTCCGTTTTGCCGATAAAAGGCCCTCCAAACGTGCCCTATTAAGCATCCAAGATCAAAAATGAGTTTCAAAATCGACTCATGCTTGCCAGACCCAAAGCACTTGGCAACTAGAAGAAGAAAACACTTGGTTCTTTTCATGGAAATAGGCCTGTCAAAGAGAAGTCCACAAGGCAGCTGTGGGATGAACTTGTCAGAACCTGGGTTGAAAGACCCTACGAGGAAAAGGAAAGAAGGGTGCCCAATTTTGACCAGCAGGACCAAAGTTGGTCAACACATTTCGCGATTCATAGGGGAAGCATGCCTGCTATGCTTGAAAAGACTGGTGTCTTAAAGGTCCATTGGGCATGGAGTCAAGTTGTAGCTTGAAAAGCTGGCAACAACCTTGAAAAAACCTACGAAAAAATAAAGATTTGACCCCAAATGATAAAAAAACACACAAGGCTAAAAAACTACAGACATGCATAAAAGCACTTAGGAAAAAAGAAGGAAAGACAAGGAAACTATGTACATGGCAAAAGAAAGCTAGTGACAATGTTTAAGATATATTCGTTGACTGGGATATGTAGTTCTTCACCATCCAACATGGCAAAAGAAAGCTAGTGAAAATGCTTCTTTGTTTGTTGTTGGCGGCTGGTCATTGCATCTATGGCTTTGTCTCTTGCCTCTTGAAGCTTCATTAGTTCACAATACTTGACCTCTACGCTATCTCTCTTTGCCAATTGCAGCTGATGGGCAAGATCCAAGGCTGGTAACTCAAGTGAAATAGGAAGTCTAGCTTCCCTCCCATACGCAATTGTGTATGGTGAATTGCCAACTACCATTTTTGGAGCGATTTTGTCTGTCCACAGAGCTATTTTCAACTTGGCATGCCAAGTCCTTAAATTTTCCTCCATTGTCTTTTTAATGATCCTAATCAGGTTCTTATTTGTGTACTCAACCAGCCCATTCCCTTGTGGGTAATAGTTGAAGTGCTGAGATAAATGCCATATCTTAATGCCCACTCACTTGTCTTTATTCCCAAGAAAACCAATGCATTGTCCAAAATGATTGTGGTTGGGACCCCAAATCTCATCACTATGCCTTCATAGAAGTCTAGGATTGCACTCTCATTGGCTTCCTTCAAAGCGATGGCTTCTACCCATCTTGTGAAATAATCTGTAGCAGTCAAGACCCACTTGTGGCCAGCACTAGGAGGGTTGATCATCCCTATGAAGTCCAAACCCCATTGCATGAACGGTTGTTCCACTTGAATAGGATGTAGAGGCATTGCAGCCAGCCGTTGCTTCCTATCAAAGAAAGCACATTTTTGACATCTCACCCAAGCATGAGTGTCTCTGAACAAAGTGGGCCAAAAGTAGCCAGCCATCATAATCCTTGCACCTGTGGCCTTGGGAGCAAATTGACCACCAGCTAGTCCATCATGAAACTTCCCCTGAAAAGTCATTTTTGAACAACACTCCATCAATCAGGACAGAAGGAAGAGATTGGAGCTTGAAATACCTCCTCTTAGTTCTATCAAGACCTTGCAGACAATCACGAATTCGAAGGAAATGAACCATGTCTCGTGCCCAGCTCTTCATGATTGTAGGTACTTCTGCTCTAGCTTCATCATGGAGTACCAAAACATCTTCTTTCTGCTCTTTGAAGTCTGTAGTGAGGTGTTCGCACAGCCCTCTTCCCCATACCCGCTTGGTGGTCTTGATCTCTACATCGTACTCCATTACTTTGCTGATCCACCCTGCCCTTTTCTCATTCAAGTCTCGGCTCAGCAAGAAGTCCTTCACGCTAGGATGTGGCACCATGATGTGAATCTTGCTGTTAGACAACATATGTCTGGATTTCTTCAGGCTTCGTATGACTGCAAGCGCTTGTTTCTCAACATACGTGTATCTAACTTCGTAGCCTTCCAAGCCCTGGCTAAAAAATGCGAGAGGCTGTTCTAAAGTCTCACCATTCACTTGAGTGAGCATAGCAGAGATTACCCCTTCATTTCCAAAGTTGTAGAGATTGAATTCCTCGGAGAAGTCCGGACTAGTCAGGGTGGGAGCTTGGGTGATAGCTTGCTTGATGCCTTCGAAGCTTTCTCTCCTTGTCCACGTGAACGTCTCGTTTTTCCTCACCATGGAAGTTAGTGGCTTGACCAGTTCAACAAAATTAGGGATGAATCTCCTAATAAAGTTTATTTTGCCAAAGAAGCTTTGCAGGCCCTTCTTGTGTTTAGGTAAGGACAATGCTAAGATGGTGTGCACTCTTTCTGGATCAATGGTCAAGCCCTTTATTGAAACGACATGGCCAAGGAGTTTGCCTTTGTGGACAACAAACACACATTTCTTAGGGTTGAGAGAAATGCCGAACTCTCTACACCTCTCGAAGATTTGCCTCAGGTTTTTTCAGATGTTGACTTGCCTCGTTGGAGAAGACTATCACATCATCAAGATAAACCAGCACAATGTCATTTATCAAATCTTGGAAAGCCATATCCATAGCTTGTTAGAAGGTAGCTTCAGCATTTGACAGCCTAAATGGCATCTTCCTACAGGCAAAAGTTCCCCACTTGGTGGTGAAGGCTGTCTTGTACTGGTCACAATCTTGCACCAGAATTTGATTCTATCTGGAGGAGCCATCCAAGAGGGAGAATCTTTCACTACCATCTGGAGATCTGCTCCATACTTGGGAGGGGATAGTGATCTCTTAATGAGACTCTATTCAGGGCTCTGAAATCTACACACAATCTGATCTCCCCATTCTTCTTCCTAACGGAGACCAAATTGGCCAGCCAAGAAGAGTGTTTGATAGGAAAGATGATCCTGGACCATGCCTCAAGGGTGGATAATTAAATCGTTCCTGTACCAAATTATTTTGAGTGGGAACAAGAGCCTTGGAAGATGAAGGGGCATTCGGATTGTAGCTCTGATAAGGCTTGACTTGCGTAATCTGACCCTGCCCTTGAGAGGCATTTAGGTTTCTGACTGCTCACAACTTATGAAGTAACTAAGTAGTACTCTTTGAAGAACCTAAAAAACACTACCCAGACCAAATCGGGCTTTCCAAGCCTCACTACTTACTTCGGACTTATCATTACTTGCAACTTATAAAGTGAAATAAGTAGTGCACCCCCAGAAACCTGAAATACATTGCCCAGACCAAATCGGGCTTTCCAAGCCTTCTTACTTGCTTTGGGGTTTCGATTGCTGATTACTTATAAGGTTTTTTTAGGCAGTGCTCCTCTAGAAACCTGAAGTCTTCGTCAGAGAACCCAAAGCCTTATTTAATAGAAAGCTTGAAGTCGTTCACCTGGGAGAATTCGATTTGCACTGTCCATGAGTAATTCGGGTTCGTAAACCCAAATTACTTCTACTTATAAAACATTTAGATGTCAAGCACCGTTGGAAACCCGATTTGCACTGTGCCCTCAGAAACCCAAAGTCTGAATACTTTGTCATTTTTTTCGTGAGTTATATCCATTTTCTTCAAACTAGCAAAATTTTGGTATGTGGGCCAAAAATGGCCAACATTTCTAGCGACTCGCAGGGAAGCATGCCTGCAATGCTTGAAGAACCCAACCACTTTGCCTTGCCTAGTCCATTGGGCATGGAGTCACTGCTTTCTTTGACAATGCTAGCTGAAACTGGATACAAAGCTGACCCTTGCTGAAACTTTCTCTTGAAGCAATGAGGATAGTACAAAACAAAAAAAAACAAAGTGCCCAAGGCACTTAAAGAAAAGAAACTAACCTAGAACAAAGCAAAGACAACAAACAAATGTCCCTGAAACAACACTTGGAGGAATTAGAACAAAACTAATCCTAATATATACATCCTAAAACTATGTACCCCTTTCCTCCTGGGTCAAAAAGAAAGCTTGATACTTCCCTTGTCTTACGAGACAAAGAATTGAACAAGGCATGCAGCTTCTTGACCCTTGGCCTTGATGCTTACTTCTTCTTTATTGCAACTGCCAGCTTCTCCGTCACCATGTTCAATGAGAACCAGGCAGCTCCAAAAAGGTCAGCTATGTAAATCCAAAGGGTCTCAAGCTCTTCGAATGGCTCCTTAACTGTAGCCTCCAATGGTGGTTCAACCAGGCAAACCTCTTTGACTTCTACGACCTCCTCAATAAGATTGGATTTGTTCATTATCTCATGTTTTTTAGGCTCATCAAGGAGCTAATAGCCTATTTCGAAGATCTGAAACAAGTCCATATTTGCAATGAATTCTTGAGGTCGCAGAGTTGGAAGACTGCCCACTCTATCCCCTTTGATCCGCTTGACAAAGATGCTCTCCTTGGCTGCAACCAGAGCATAGTTGCCTTGGAGAAGATCATAACCAGCGCCCAAGATCTCAAACAAGTCCTCAAATGAGCCTCTCAACTAATTGGGAACCTCTAGCTGCTCCATAAGTTCATCAGTTTGATCAGCTACTTCATTCATTTCTTCAACCTCTTCATCACGTGGCAGCTCATTCAAGGAAATGACAGCCTCGACTCCCTCATTCTCCACATAAAGTGGCAGCTTTGCATCCTCAATAGTGCAGTCCACTTCATGCGCAACTGCAAAAGAATCTTCAATATGTTCTCCTTTGTTGAAGAAGGCTGCGTTGATCTTTTGCTGACCAAGGGGGGACCCTATGGTGATTTCTTCATCGTAACTGCTCGTGACATTCTCTTCCTCATCCTCTTTGGATGCATCTCCCATAGGTTCTTGATTTGGTTCCTGAAGCTGCTCTACTTGGATCATCTTCACCTCCTCTTGAATTGGTTGAACCAATTTCCAGGATGGAAATGTGCAGGGAACAACCACCTTTTCTTCCTTATTCTCCACTTCATGAATGACTCTCCATGAAGGAAAGGCTCTAGGCTTTTGAGGGGAAAGGAGTGGAGGCTGCAAGGCTTCTTGACTGACTTCAAGAATTACCACCTCCTTCTGCCCACTGTTTTGAATAAATTTCCAAGATGGAAAAGATGGAAAAGACTAAGGCTCTTGAGGAGGGAGGGATGGGGGTTGAAAGACCTTTGATATACTTGGCTGCATGACTTGGCTCCAAGATGGGAAAGGTAGAGGTTCTGCCTTCATTTGTTGATTCTGTCTTTCTTCTTCTCTCCTTGCCTTCAGTTCCAACTCTCTAATTTGCTTTGCCATATTCTCTTAAAATAGCTCCTCCTTAAGGTGATCAGGTACAAAAGAAGGCTCTTGAAGAGGGATGAAGTTTTGGACCCAAACAACATGCTGTTCCACAACAAGCACTTCATTTTTTTGATAGCCCCCTTGGATGGATTTCCAAGAAGGAAAAGACTGTGGAACATATGATGAACTTGGAAGATTCGAAGGAGCACTTGAAATGGTCACTTGAGGAATGGTCGACACATAAGAAGGCAGCGGAGGTGCATATGTGGGCACAAAAGGTTGGCGGGATTGGCCCTGTTGTTCCTTAAGTCCTTCCAACTTTGTCCTCAACGCTCTGAATGTAACCACATATATCCATCATGTCGCCAGTGAGGTTGCTCCAATTTGCTCTCTCAATAGGGGCCCATTCTACTTTGATTTACTGCAATGAATCCCTCACATAATGGATTCGCTGAGGGGGAACATTTTGGTCATAACGCTTTTGTGAGCACAACTCTAGTGCATGCTTGTCAAGGTTCACTAAAGTTTGCCTGAGTATTAGTATAGATGGCTCATGGTAGGGTTGATGAGGAGCAATATTTTAATGAGCTTGTTTATAAAGGGGATCAGGACAATATTCTTGCATATATGGACCATGAGGAACTTGCCAAGGTTCATCATAGCCTTGATAGAAATCTTGGTAGGGCTGATTGTGCTCATATGAATCATGAGGATCATACTAGGGCTGCTGATAAGGAGGTGAATAATAGGAATATTCACCATAGTTCTTCATGTTAGCCTCATAAGTCAAGTAGGATTTGATTAAAACTTCAAAGAAACAAATCTGGTCTACTCATAACTAGGAGCTTTGATTTGGAGTTGCCAATGGTGCTAATACTTGCTTTCAAAAGCAAATAACGATGATCAAGCACTTGGACTGCTTAAACCAGCTGATAGATGCTCGGAGTCGCCATTGATGTTTGTTGAATGCCTCCAAACGCTGATAAGTAGAAAGACAACACTAAAAATCCTTTCACTGCTTTGGACCTTAGTCCCACCGGGCGTGCCAAAACTGTTATAGCACGGAATTGCACCCTTGTGAGAGAGTTCTTTAGGCTCTCTCACTTCCAGCTACAAGCATGGGAACAACCTCAGGCTGTGGGTGTCATATGGTGAGGTTGAGCCTCTAAGATTTTTAAAGAGGCTAGTTCCTCTCAGTGGATCACTTAAACTAATGCTAAAATAAAACTTCACGGAGAAAAGGGTTAGAAGGGAGATAAGGGCTCCTAAGAGAGCTAACCAGGGGATGCACCAATTTAAAATGGGAAACTCCCATAGGCTTGAACCCACACTAATTCTGCAGAGGACAATACTGGATTACACAACCTCAAGATCAAGCTGGTTGCATAAATATTTCATGTAGGAGGTTCAAGGAAGCGACGAATGCAAACAGAGAGTTCTAAGACTCATTGGAAGTTCACATTAATGGCGGAAAGAACACTCAACCAGACTTGCAAACAACATCGAAAAATCCTTAAACAAGGTCAGAAAGGAGGACCATGGACGAGGAAGACTCTCCTTCACATGATGCCATAGTACGTAGCGCAAAGACGCAAGTCCAAGGCAAGAGATAGGCAAAGAAAAATACTTTATTGCATAAGAGGTGGTTCTTATAAATGCTTGGTAGGGTTGAGCCTAACCAGTTGAGCATATCTTGCGATATCTCTAAGAGTGTCTCGTCTCCCAGGAAGATAAAAAATGTCTAAAAACTAGGAACCCTTACAATGGCAAGTCGCATGATATTTATAGAGAACGGGGAGAGAGAGAGAGAGCTATGTGGTAGAAAGGAGAGGGGAAGTCGTTTAATTGGGACCGCTGTTGTCGCCACTGCCTTAACCATTAAACACGCCACCCAAGATTGTCCCAATCTCCTCGAGCCATTCTCGCATTCAAGTCTCCCTTTGGCGTATTTGAGAAGCCATGTCGCGGGTAACTGGATGTCGTTGCTAAGTCCGAGTGTTTTGATCTTTGCATTAAAGCTTGGCGGGTTCTTTATTGCAAGTTGGACTATCCCAATCGGTCCTTGCATGTTCGTTGCTCCACTTGGATGCATCCAATCCTTGTTTGACCACTTTGCATGTTCTGGAAGTGAGCTGTATGTACTTGTGCCACTTGTCCTTCACTGATTGGCCCTTTGGATTTATGCTTGGAGAGGATTTATCTTTTTGAGAACCCAAGAGGCACTTCTAAGACCAAATTGGGCTTTTGATGTCTCATTACTTATTTTGGGTTTCTGACTGCTCACAGCGTATGAAGTAACTAAGTAGTGCTCCTTGGAGAACCCAAAATACACTGCCCAAACCAAATCGGGCTTTCCAAGCCTCACTACTTCGGACTTATCATTACTTGCAACTTATAAAGTGAAATAAGTAGTGCACCCTCAGAAACCCGAAATACACTCCCCAGACCAAATTGGGCTTTCCAAGCCTTCTTACTTGCTTCGGGGTTTCGACTGCTGATTACTTATAAGGTTTTTTTAAGTAGTTCTCCTCTGGAAACCCGAAGTTGTCTTCGTCAGAGAACCCAAAGCCTTCTTTAAGAGAAAGCTTGAAGTCATTCACCTTGGAGAATCCAATTTGCACTATCCATGAGTAATTCGGGTTCGTAAACCCGAATTACTTCTACTTATAAAACATTTAGAAGTCAAATACTGTTGGAAACCCGATTTGCACTGTGCCCTCAGAAACCCGAAGTCTGAATACTTTGCCATTTTCTTCTTGAGTTATGTCCATTTTCTTCAAACTAGCAAAATTTTGGTATGTGGGCCAAAAATGGCCAACATTGACTTGAAGGGCAACATCTAACAACTTTTGTTGGTCGCTTGCCTTCTAAGTGGGGACCAGTAGTCTATGAGCAATCCATTGTGCACGGAGTCATTGAAGCTTGGGAGATTCGCCTATTCTTAAAATCATGCACGCTAGAGTCCGATAAATGCCTGGCCCAGTGATGAATAATCTGAGGAACTGAGACCTTCCCAAAACAAAACAAGAAAGCAAGGAGAAACAACAATGCATGAAAGGACTTTGGGAACGAAAAACAACTAACTACTGTGCAGAAGCACTTAGAGGAAAGGAAAAAAACTAATACTATAGACAAAGCTCCAGGGAACTTTCAAGAGCGGTGCTTGAGATGGATCCCATTGATTGGGATGTGCAACTCTTCTCCGTTTAGCCTATGGAGCTGAAAGGCATTGGCCTATTTACAACTATTTATGACATAAAGACCACTCCATATGGCATCGAATTTTGTGTGCCTCCCAACCATTGCTCTGTCTTCATCCCACTTGAGCACTAGGTCCCCTTCTTTGAAACTTCTGTCAGTAGCGTTTGTATTGAACATCTTCTTCATCTACACTTGTTGAAGCTCCAAAGTGTGCATTGCTTGATTCCTAGTCTCTTCCAATGCCATTGATTCCGCTAGCCTTACTGACATAGGTCTGTTCTCAATCAGTTCTAGTTGGTGGGCAAGCTCCAATGATGGCAACTCAAGTGACATGGGCAGCCTTGCTTCTCTCCCATAAACTAGTATGAAAGGGGAGTTGTCTATCGCTCTTTTTGGCATTATACTATTTGTCCATAAGGTAGTTTTGAGCTTGGTGTGCCAAGTCCTTTGACTCTCCTCCATGTTTTGCTTGATGATACGGATTAGGTTCTTGTTGGTGGATTTGGCCAAACGATTACCTTGAGGGTAATAGTTCGAGGAGGTGCTTGAATAGATGCCATATTTGATGACTCATTCATTGATTCTAGTCCCAACGAAGGCCATAGTGTAATCTAAGATAATGGTGGCTGGAACACCAAATCTAGTGACTATACCTTCATAGAAGTCCAATATAGATGTCTCATTTGCCTCCTTGAGTGCCACTGTCTCTGTCCATCATGTGAAATAGTATGTGGCTATAAGGATCCAATTGTGTCTGGTGCCTGAGGGAGGGTTGATCATGCCAATGAAGTCTAGGCCCCATTGATCAAAGGCCTTGTTGACCAATTTTGGTCTTGCAGGCCAGAAAATCGGGCTTCCCTCTTTCTTCCTTGCTAGACCTGTTAGCCAGTCTTTGATGAATTCACCTTACTGCAATTTTGGGTTTTCCCTTTGTGACAGGTCTGTTTCTATAAAGAACCAAGTGATTTGAGTCTCGCAGGTATTTCGAGTTGATCTAGGGCTCATTTCATTTCAAGCAAATTACCTCGGACAAGCCTTTTATCGGCAAAAGGATGGGCCAGTTTCAAAGAAGTATAAGTCTTTTACAAAACTCCGAAGGTTAAGTGCCTTTGCAGAGGGCAGGAAAGTAACAAATGGGACTGTTCAAGCAAGCTCCGAAGGACAACTTTAGACCCAAAGTGCCCTTGCGGAGGGCAGAGGGTGCATTTGCAAGAGATCAAGGCAAAAAGCCCGAAAGGGAAGTTTCCTTCGGACATTTTGTCCGAAGAAAATTACCAAAGTAAAACCGGTTCCTTGAAAAGACTATGGGTCTTTCTCTAAATTCTATATATTGTAACCTCTCAGTTGGAAAAGATATCTCTCACTTATGTATGGTGAGCCCTGACAACTTTACCTTTTAATAAAAAAAAGCATGTTTTACCTCCATCTGATTTGTTATATTTCTGAATATGCCTGTGTATCATCATTGTGTTTAGTCATTTTATCTTAATGCTTTCATAGGTCGACGCCAACATATCTAGTATATCAAAGACCTGCAGATCGACGCCAACATATCTAGTATATCAAAGACCATCTTCTGCAGGTTAACAGGTAGTGCCCAGGTTGGAGCATAGAGGCAGAGGAACAACCATCCCCATTAAGCCCCCTTGTTAAAACACTCATGCAGTCTAGTCTTTTGTTCAAATGAAGTGTCTGTTCGCTCCTTTTGATGTAAAGTGTTGATAAAAGATGAGTAGATCGAATCATTTGGTGCATCACCATTTTAGTTAGGTTCTGCTTTTGTAACATCCTTTTCTCTTTTCACCCCCCCACATTATTAGCAGTAGCAGTTAAGGACCTCAAAGGTGCATCAAGGGGAGCTAGCCCTTAATCTAGAGATTCATTCCTCAAACTTGCCAAGCCCACAGCAAGAGGAATGTCTCCATTGTGCTGCATGAAAGAAAGAAGCCGAGCCTTCTTTTAAAGGGTGCAATCCACAACGTCAACAGGGCTGATCAACTTTTACTAGGCGCAGGGGAAGGGCGGCCAGCCTCTGCTTGCCTGTAAAGAAGGCACACTTCTTGCAGTTTCTTACCCACCTATGGGAATCTTGAAACAAGTTTGGCTAGTAATAGTCGACTCTCATAATCTTGATAACAATAGTCTTTGGCAAATAGTGACCTCCTGATAGTCCATCATGGAACTCTTGAAGGACCATGTCAATTTGATCTTGCTCTATATATCTCAAGAGGACTCCATTAATGTCCATTTTGAATAACACATCATTAACAAGCACATAAGGGACGGCTTGCAACCTGAAGTGCCTTCTTTGTGCCTTGTCAAACTCTTGTGGATATGCGCTTGTTCAGAGGAAAGCCTTCATACTTTGGGTCCAACTAGGGGAATTATGATTGGGATAGGTGAAGTGAATTGGTTGGTCTTCTTGAAGCACAAGGACTGCCCTATTGTCAGTGCCTAGGTCCACTGCCATTTGCTCGCATAGACCTTTACCTCTTACGAGCTCGGTGATTCTGATGTCAATCTCATACTCCATCACTTTATAGATCCAACCAGCTCTTTTCTCACTTATGTCCTTGCTCAATAGGAACTCCATGCCGAGGTGTGAGACCATTAGCTGAATTTTGTTGTTAGAGAGAATGTGTCTGAACTTCTTAAGGGATCTTATGACCGCAAGGACTTGTTTTTCCATAAAAGTATACTTCAGCTCATAATCCTTCAGCGCTTGGCTGAAAAAGGCAATGGGTTGTTCCATTTGATCATCATTTTGTTGCACTAGGACAGCCGAGACGCCTTCATCTCCTCCAAAAGTGTAGAGGGTGAAGTCCTTATCATAGCACATATTTACAAGCGTAGGGAGCTTGAGAGATGGCTCTCGTAATTGCTTCAAAGCTATTTCTACCTTCTCTTGACCAACTGAAATTGGCGTTCTTCTTGAGCATAGAGGTAAGTGGCTTGACTAGGATGGCGAAGTCCGGTATAAACCTTCTTATGAAATTTATCTTCCCTAAGAATCCCTATAAGTTCTTCTTGTGGCATGGAAGGGAAAGCGACAAGATAGCTTACACTCGTTTCGGATCAATGGCAATCCCTTCTTTGGAGACAATGTGCTCCAATAACTGGCCCTCATGGACAACGAACACGCACTTGCTTGGGTTTAAAGATACCCCAACTCCCTGCACTTGTTGAACTCCTAATTCAAATGGGTTAAATGATCGGCTACGCACTTGGAGAAGACAGTGATATCAAGGTAAACCAAGATCATATTGTTGATGAGACTCTTAAAGGCCATATTCATAGATCTTTGGAAGGTCACCCCAACATTTGTCAATCCGAAAGACATCTTCCTATATGCATAGGTGCCCCACTTGGTAGTGAACGTGGTCTTGAACTAATCCGACTCTTGTACAAGTATATGATTGTAGCCTGAATAGCCGCCAAGAAGTGAAAACTTCTCAGCGCCTACTACTATTTGAAGGATCTGCTCCATGGGTGGAAGAGGATAGTGATCTTTGAGGGACACTCTATTTAAGTCACTAAAGTCCACACAGTCTAATTTCTCTGCTTTTCTTTCTAATTGGAACCAAGCTAGCTACCCAAGAGGACTGATTGATCAGAAATATTATATTGGCCTCTATGAGTTTGGCTAGCTCCTTCCTCGTCAAGGGCTCAAGCTTGGGGTTTATAGGCCTTTGATTTTGCCTAACTAATTTGGCATCGAGGGCTAGCTCAATTGTGTGTTGGGCCAAGGTCGGGTTAAAACCCTTGAGGTCCTAGTAACTCCATGTAAATATGTCATCATAGTTTATACAAAGGTGGGTAAACTCTTCCTTTTCAAGCTGAGTAAATACCTTTCTAGTCTTTAAGAGTTTGCCATTAGAGATGACCACCTACTCAAAATTATCCTCGTTGACTGTGATGTTCATCTTCTCGCCTTTGAGCTTATCTTCGGCATTGAAGATGTTCTCCAAGGTGACCAGTCCCTTGGGTAGCTTGTTGCTTTTCAGCTGAATGATTTGATCTTCATTTTAGGAATGCATTTGATTTTTTTCTGCGGGAGGCCCTTTTTCAGAGGCTTAGGAATATTGGCATTTTCAAGACCCTCTTGGTAGCCATTATGCGACTATACAAGACTATCCTTAGTCGTCTCCATACTGCTCATGGGATTTCATATTTTATTGAGAGTACCATTGGGGTCAAGCAGGGTTGCCCCTTGTCCCCAACCTTATTTGGCATATGCATTGATGAGTTAGAGACCTTTCTTCATGAGCATATTCAGGGTAGTGATGAGTGTCTTCTTTTCCAAGTTCTGATTTCTATTCTTTTTTTCGCGGATGATGTGGTCCTCCTAGCTTCATCTCTTGAGGGTTTGCATTGACAGTCGGATGCCTTGGCTCTCTTCGGTGATCTCCGGCAGATGACGGTTAACCTGGGGAAAACCAAAGTTATGGTTTTTAATGTGTTGAAGACTTCCCACCTCCATTTCTTCTTCAGGGGAAAGGAGGTTGAGATCACCACTTCCCATACTTATTTGGGAGTGCAATTCTCTGGTCCACATTTCAACTCGAGGTAGGCCCTTCAACCTAGGATCAACAAGGGATACGGTTCTTTAACCCTTCTTGAGTGACAGTGTTTTCGACATCACTTTCAAGGCATCTCATCCAAGATGCCCTTCATGGATACACTTATCAGACCTATTGTTCTTTATGGATCTATGGTTTGGAGGCCTTATCTTGAGGGTGATTGGGCTGCTGTTGAGAGGGTCCAGACACTTCTTCTCTACCGCATTATCAGATGTAAGTAGATGGTTCCCCAACACATTAACCTTGAAGAATTTGGAGCTTGACCCTTCTGTTTGGAGACTATGTTTGATCTAATCTCTTTCTTGCATCGCATTTGGAGCTTTGTTGAATCAATGTAATATCCCAAAATTCTACTCCTTTTCCACATGCCACTTTACAGCTAACCAATGACAATTTAATGGACCCTTTGAAAATTGTTAAGGAACCATCAAGGATGATCGCAGCACCCCAGAATAGTAACAGGAACAGATAGATTACAGCACTACCCACTCCACATCACATAGCCAAGAAAATTGACCCAAAGATCGCAGCAATTAAGTTTGGAGATCGGCGTTGCCTTGTATTTAAAGAATTGCTGCTCTAATGAAGATCACTGGCCATCTTAAGGCAACGCCAATAATTGTCTAGGAAGGCTCAACAATTAACAATATTAATGCAATTAATCATTAATATATATTATTAAAAACAACATTAATTTAATTAAAGTATTATGAAAAGATGCAACTGTTGTAGCGCAGGATTGCACCCTTGTGGGAGAGTTTTTTAGGCTCTCCCACTCCCAGCTACAAGCGTTGGGACAACCTCAGACTGTGGGTATCTTGTAGTGAGGTTGAACCTCTAGAGTAGGCCGGTTCCTCTTTGATGCTCACCTAAACTAAAAGCTAAACTAATGCTTCATAGGGAAAAGGTTTAGAAAGGGGATAAGGGCTCCTAAGAGAGCTAACCAGATGATGCACCAAAGCTAAATGGAAAAATCTCACCAACTTGAACCCACACTAATTCTGTAGAGGACAATACCGACTTGCACAATCTCAAGATTGAGCTGGTTGCATTAGTATTTCATGGAGAAGGTTTCGGAAGCAATGAATGCAAACAGAGAGGAGTTCTACGACTCACTGAAAGCTCACATCAATGGCAGAAAGAACACTAAACCAGACCTGGGATTAGCCTTAAAAACACCCTAAACAAGGCCAGAAAGGAGGACCACGGACGAGGAAGATTCTCTTTCACACATTACCATAATGCACAACTCAACATGCACGAATCTAAGGCGAGAGATAGGCAAAGAAAGTCCTTTTATTGCATCAAGAGGTAGTTCTTACAAGTGCTTGACAGAGTCGAGCCTAATCAAGCTGAGCATATTTTTTAATATATCAAAGAATGTCCCATCTCTTAGAAAGATAAAACAAAATCCAAAAAACTAGAAACTTCTCCAAAATTGGAACTTCTCAAAAATTGGGAACCCTTACAAAATGAAAAGCGTGACACATATATAGAAAAGAGGAGAGAGAAGAGAACTTTCGACGATGGAGAATGGAGAGAAGTCTCCAGTTGCCAATGACCGGGACTATTCCTAGCTGTCTTTGAGTTCTTTTTATTCAAAGCATGCAACTGTTTTGACTATGAGGTAACCTCCCAAGACCACCGCTAAGCTGCTCGATCCCCTTATGCATTCAAGTCTCCTACTGGAACTGACAGAGCCATGCTCGTGATAGCTGCATGTCCCTGCCAAGTGTAAGTGATTTGACCTTGACATTTAAGACTTGGCGTGTTCTTCACTGCACAGTTGGTCCTTGCATGATTGTGTTCCACCTGGACACATCTAATCCTTGTTTTACCACTTTGCATGTTCTAGAAGTGAGTTGTATGCACTTGTGTCACTTGTCTTTGACTGATTTCCCCCTTGGATTCGTTGACCATTGACCTTAATGTTTCATGGCCGTTTGCTTTCCGCAAACTATTTTCCATAATTTTCCTATTCGAACTATTGATTTTACTCATTCGTTTGGGCTTTTGACTCATTGGAACTTACTTTGGACTTCTCATTGCTCATTACTTGCTTTGGAGTTTTCATCTGCAACTCCTTACTCTTTGGGTTTTTGTAATGTCCCCTTCTCAAGCATGATCTTTCCAGTGACCATTGGCCTATTCCTGAGACCCGTAGGCTACTCGGAAGGTAAAATTAGGGTTTCTTGTTTTGAAGGATGCTCTTGCTTGAGGTTGGTTGATTCAATGGCAGATTCTTTCTGAGTTTTCAGAGAGCTTCGCAGTGATATGTTCTTGGCATTCTGAGCATCTTCAGGAATTTACTATTTTTAGTAAATTCTATTTCTGGCAGTGGTCCTGTTGGTTTCGGCACGGTTGGTTTTCCATTTCAGTCTGATCAATTGGCTTACTCATTTTTGGGCGTTGGGGCACAAATTGAGAGATAAGTCGAATTATTTTTATTAAGTCATGTTTTAATGTTATATTTTAACATTGACTTTCCCCTTGGCCTAGCTACTTCACTTTAAGTTGTTTTAAAAGATGTTCTTTATGGGGTGAGCGCCTCATTGAAGGAATTAATTATAATTCTTATTAAAGATTTAATCCAAGCTTAAGTTGGGCGCCAACTTCAAGGAGGAAATAAAGCTTATAATATAAAGTCAAAATTTTGCTTGGGAAAGTGGGACGCCATCTATTGGAGGATTAGGGTTTCTAGAAGGGTCAACCGAAAATTATAAATGGAAGCCATTGGTCCTCATTTGGATGATCTTTTAGCTACAAGAATGTTATGTTGCCGGATTGGCTTTGGGATTGCTTCGAGGAATGAAAGCCTTCTAGCTTGGCATTGCTTCTCGCTTGAAAGATAGCGACTAGTGGTGAGATAGTGTAGTTTGATTGTTTTGTAGTGGGATTTGTGCATTATAGTCAGTGTGGTTTTATAGATCATTTTATGCATATTAGAGAAATTCAAGATTTCATATTCCTCATAGCAGATTGTGTTTTTATTCACAAGTAAAAAAAGACAAAAAAATTCATTATGGGTATTGTCTATATCTCTCTGTATGTGAAGGGCGAACCTTTTCTGTAAGTTGTAGAATTTTTAATGAAGGCTGTGATTTTTAAAGGCAAATCGGCCCTCTTGCTAGGTTGTACCATCTGTGTTTGCATTGGAATTCGTGCATAAATTAAATAAAAACTTTTGGGTCTGTTTTGTGTTCCAATCTTGGGCGCCTTCATCATTAGGGTCTTTTACTTTTCGTTTCACATCAATTGGATGAATTGTGTGAGAGATATGTCCATTTTAGTGTGATCTCAAAGTGTTGGTTTTACATTTAAAGGTGCAGATCAGAACAGATCAGAATCTTGAATCTATTTTTTTAGAGAAGAAAGCAGTCTCGGTGTTTCCATTAAGCAAGGAGAATTCTTTATTTAAATGCTCGTTGAATTGTTCCAACTCTATGCTCTTGAGAGGGGAATTCTCTATCAAATTGTAAGCTGACAGTAGTACTGACAACAATTCTTTAATCTTGCTTAATCATGATTTGTAATGCTTATCTTATATTCTGAAACTGCATTGTAATACTATATATCTCCGTCATATGGTAGTTCCCATTCCGTCTCGGGTTGGAAAGCACATTCTTGACGTTGAGTATTTCAGCATTCTTGCTTATTTCCCTTCATAGCATTGTAATTCGTAGCACTCCACCATATGGTTGCCTCAACTCCATACTGGATTGGGTAGCACATACTTGGTGTTGAGTTTCTTTAGCATTGTAATTCGTAGCACTCCGCCATATGGTCGCCTCAACTCCATACTGGATTGGGTAGCACATACTTGGTGTTGAGTTTATTTTCAGTACTTGTAGTAGTAGAAGATCCTCTGACCATATGCTCGCCATCATCAGTGCCATTCTTGGTTAGAGTTCCTTCCAGCGTTGTTTCTGCATTCAGATCCACTGAGCAATGCTCACACCTTGGCCTCCTCGAAATCTTGGTGTACATTTTGGTTAGAGTTGTTTCAGTATCGTTTTGGTTTAAGGCTAACCCTAACAAATGTGTATTGCTTTGCTGATTGTAATTGAAAATTTGAAAAAAAATTGGCTCGAAATATTTCAGTTTTGTACTGCTCGCGACTTATCCCTTGGGCTTATTTTCCCCAGAACATTTTCTTTGCTTATTTCCTTCGGACAAAAAGTCCAAAGGAATTCATTTGGAACCTTTCCAAAATTGCCTTTCGGGCTTTTTGACAAGGACTTTCCCAAAGGGCAAGAGATCCTTCGAGCTTTCTGCAAATGGTCCTTTCGAAAGGAACATACCCTTCAGAATCTTTGAAAGCTACTCTTGGAACCTTTGAAATGGTCTTTCGAAAAAGTGTTTGGCTCTTTGTGCAGAGAAAGTACCCTTCAAAAATATTTGAATGAACTGTTTCTCCCAAAAAGCACCCTTTGAAAAACCTGTTTGGGCACTTTGCCATGAATAACCTTTCAGAAATTTTGAAAGTGCCCTTCGGGAATATTGTTTTGGTCCACTTTCCTGAGAAAAGAACCCTTCAGGAAAGTTGTATAGGGCAACCTGCTTGGCGAGTTCATTTCTTCAGAACCTTTCTTTCGGGCGAATTGTCCGAAAGAATTTCATTACTTAGCCGGAAACGAAAATCCCGAAAAGAACACTTGGCCGAAAAGAAAAACATTCCTTCGGAAAAATTGTGTGGATAATTTTTCCAAAGGAAAACCATGAAGTTTAAACCAAAGAAAAGCCCGAGGGAAGAAACACACTTAGTTCTTTCAAAGCCTTGAAGAATGAACAGGGACTTCGCCGAGTAAAAGAACTTTGCACAAACTTTGCACTTAGCCCTTTGGCTTGCAGGCTTGCTTTTGAACATTGTTGTTGACCCCTGAACAACCTGTTCAGATCCTTCTCTAAACCCCTTTGATCCATTTCTTCATCAAACAATGCAAGAGCTTTAGTATGTGGGCCAAAAATGGCCAACAACAACCATTCGGAAGATCACAACTTTCAATATCGGATTGTATGTATAAATGATTCATTTTCGGGATGGAGAGAATCATTCATTAAAAAACATTTATGTATTAACATTATATCCCATATAAGCTTAAAGTTTTATACTTACCATTAAGGACGAAGACCCTTAGTGTGAATAGGTGCAAAGACGAAAACCCTTGTCACCTCAACCCAAGGACAAAAACCCTTGTGGCTGATTGTAATATTTGAAATCTGGAAACTTTGTAATCATTTTATATTCAATTCAATATATTAGTATTTAAAAATAAAAAAATTATATATTTGTTATAAAACGGAATTTCAAGAAAAACAATTTTTTCCATATAATATCTTAGTTCGGGATATTACATTCAATGAGTGGGCGTGATAGATATTCATTCTTAGCTTACTATTTTTCAAAGACTATTGCCCTCTGTAATGTCCCCAAATGGAACAATTAGGCAAAGTTGGGGTTTTCCAACAAACCCTACCTAATCCAAAACCCCTTCAAAGAATCTGAAAATACAAATTCAACCAATAAGACTTCAAAAAATGAAGCAATATTCAGCAATATCCTCCACCAAACCCTTAGGTGATTAGGGCAAAAATTAGTTTTGATTCTTTTAACCCTCCAAAAAATATATATTGAGCTTTATATTGCAGCCACTAATTTTAGAAGTCAAAATATTCACTCAAAAGTCAAAACTCAGAATTCTGGAATTTATTATTGCAAAATTATTGCAAAATTTCATAAATTCGCAACTTCCACAATACTTGGAATTTCCGTGCAAGTGATAGCTCGAAATGATCACAAAAATACTAGCTATCAAATAAAATTAGAATCAAAATTTTTCCATAATGGGAAGCACACCAAAAGTTGTCTTGAAATTCTCAAAACCCTAGTTCACTGCTGAAATAATATAATAAATTCATAATATTATCTAGGGCACAAAATCACCCTAAATCATGTGCAAGTCAACCCTCAAACAATTCACCAAGCTGGAATAAATTGCTAAAAATACCTCTAACCCTAGAAGAGGGTTCTGAAGCCAATTAGCCCTCTTGAGAGGGGTCACCACTCTACCAAAGCAAGTCGCCACCCTAGGGATGGCTCCCTGATCAACCAAATTCTTCAAATCAAGTTTGTCCACCTCTATGACCTGCAAATACGAATTTTCAGCTCTCTATAGAGTTTAAAACAATCATTGATAAAGGTGGTGTCCAAAAACACCTTTATAGGTCCAATTGCATACAACCATGCAAATTTGAAGCACAATCATAGCCCTTGAATAAATTTGCCTTGAATGTAGGAATGGAGGTTTTCGTTCCCAAATCCTTGTCACACTTGAAGGTTTTTATCATCAAGTTGTGGTGAACAAGCTTGACATACTTGATCGACAATTTCAATATCCAAAAAGCTTAATCTTTTCAAATGAGCCTTTCCTTTCCTTTTATTTCTCTCCTCCAAGTGTGGCACCCAAAATAAGGAGGAAGAGTTTACCTTTTCTTTAAAAATGATATTATAAAAAGCTTCCTTATAAAAGCACTTTACACCTTAAGTGACCATGACCTTCAAAAAGGCCTTAAGTAGAAATTAGATCATAAAGTGTTTTTATATTAAATGCTTATGAAGTCCTCAAGTGTCCCCTTTTTTTTTTCTTCCCTTATTCTTTTTAGGAACAATTCAAGGCTAAGGACTTATGCAAGTTTATACCAAAAAGGGAGACATTACACCCTCTCGGCTCCCTCGACCCTTGTTCGCTGTTGTTATATAGGTGTTTCTAACCTTTTAGGGTCCGTGGGTATTAGGATGGACCACCTCCCTCCGTTTAGGTACTCCTTGGATGCACCAGGGCATCTTCTACCCACCAAATAGGAGCTGAATCGGATTATTCGGGAAGATATTGACAGGGAATTTATTCATATTACTTGGGTAAACCCTTCATGGGGGGCTATGCCCAAATATGGCATTCTACGTAGAGCACTTTTTGGAGCTAAAATATGGGCTTATTATCCGCCTGCATAATACACTCTACCACTGGATGCATGCTCTTCACGTCCCATTAGGACAATTTAGGGTGGGCTCTCACATGTTTAAGATTGAGATAGATCCCCAGATATCGGGGAGACAGGGTTTGTCAGTTATGTAGCATTCAGAGGATTGAGACCGAGGAACACTTCATCTTTCGTTGTCCCATATACTATGAGATCAAGGGGAGGTTTCATTCCCTATTTAGGAGGACCCGAACTCGTTCTAATTTCTTCAGATATGAGGACCAAAGATGTTTAACTCTACGTTACTAATACAAATACGGGTATGAGAATCAGACATGGAGATACAAGAATTTTTTTGGGGGGTTTGGATACGTTTGGATATGGCCGTACATAAATATATAAAAAAAATTAAAAATATAAAGATATAGCCTTGTAAGCAAAATTAACCACATAATTTACTACTTAATCGCCCATCCAGGTGGCTTTCATCTTGAAGCATTGGACGCGAGAATTGGGCCAGGACGGACATTGGGCCGGGTTTACTGAGTACTTGCATGACGGTCCCAACTCCATTTTGGATACATGTGCTCCCTCATGCCCTTGTCTTTGAGCATTCATCCTTGGGCATGGATCCTTGTGAAGGCCAAAACCTTAGCAAAGTGCGGAATCCTGATTCCTTTTAATCTAGCCTCCTCGTGAACTCCCTGTGAACCCTAAGGAACCGTGTTCCATGAAGCATTGAGCTGAATTTGGGGGTGTTTTTTCTCCTTGTGTGCACACCCATAGTGTTAGAAGAGTTCAAGGTCATGGTGACTTGAAGGGTCAACAGAACCCAACATGCAAATTGAAGGTAAAGATAGTTTAATAGTAGAGAATGTTTTATTGACTTCTAATGGTTGCATGTATCAACAAAATAGTGAGGAAGTCAAGGGGAAAAGAACATCACTTGATGAGTGCACAAGTGAGGAAGATGATCTGGTTCAATACACACTCATCAATCCACTACGAAAATGTTACGGCCCTTATGTTTTACGATTAATGATAAATGTATAAAAGAAGATGGAGGTGGCTTATTTGTAGGTATCTATTATTCATCTATCACTTTATCTTTTATGATTTGAGCATGTTTGCTTCTAATTTTAGCTATTGAGGACGAAAAACCTTCTCAACAATCATATATTGGGGACAAAAACCCTCAACATTTTGATGGTGGCTTCATTTAGGGGTCACATTTAAGTGAAAAATAGTTAAAGGCATAGATGTCTGATTTATGTGTGGTGCAATAGCTAGGGCATTAGTTGGAGGTTGGCGCAGTAGCTAGGAGGCAGTTTGGAGGTCGGTGACCTACCTAGAGGGGTCTTCACATGCTTACATCACCCTAGGATGACTATTTTGAGGGCTGTTCAGCCTTTGGCTTCAACCATTTGGTTAATTGTTGTTGAATTTTCATTGGCATACTCAGTTGTAAATTATTTAATTTATAAGGCTGGAAATTTATTATAAAAATCAGATTTGGTGTTGTAAGTGTTCTACCATGAAAATAGATTGAATTTCCTTAATTTTCTGAGGGTCTATGTAGATTATATTTTTCCTATCATGTTTTATGGATCATTTTCAGAATTTTGTGTTTTCATTTTAAGGTTTCAGTGAAATTCCAATTTTTTTATAAATATGCCCTCAAAGGGATATTACAGACCTGCACTAAAAAAAATAAAATAAAATTGAAAAATGGAATTGTAAAAAACATATTTTTTCTGTAAAATATATTTTCAGGCTTGCCAAGTCTGCCAAACTTTATCTCTAGCCTCACTGAGGATTCCTCAGATGAGAATCAACGAGTCTTCAACTAAACTCACTGATTCTCATAACTATGATATGTATAAACCTTGTTCTTGGAGGTGTTCGGATGTATGGTCCTTTTTGTAAGGGCCTTCTTGGCCATGTCTCCATGGTTTTGCTCCATAGGGATACATTTTTATATTCGGGAGAGGGTCATCAATAAATCCCTTCTTTATCTACATTACTGGATATGTGCCCCCCTGCCCCCCGCCCCTGGGAGCGTGGGGGATACGCCCCAGGATACAGGAGCACGGGAGGAACACAAGGGATATGCCCAGGGAGCATCCCTAGGCAGCGGATACGCCCAGATACGTCACCCAGATGTATCTGGGCATATTTGCAACCTAGGGACACTCCTTGGGCATATCCCCATGCTCTTGGATGTCAAAAATGTTTTTTTTTTTTTTTTTCCAATTTCGCCCAATGAAAATTCAAACATGGACTTCAAAATACAATTAAAAACAAACTAAAGTGGATTACCAACCCTAAAAGCAGCATTCACACTCATTTTATCAAAAGTTGTGTACCCCCTCATGCCGGATGGCTTGTCATACCGCAAATGATATTGCCAAGGAGATTACAAGATGTCACACCATTGCAGTTGTTGGAAGTCTGGATATTTACTTCCCCTCCTAACACATTACACATTTGTTCACTCTTGGACTTCAAAATACAGATGTGGACGTCATATTGAAGTTTTTATTTAATTTATTTTGTTTCCTCTATGCTTATTAAGTGGTTAATTTTGTTTATATGGCTATAATTTTATATTTTTAATTTTTTTATTTTATTTTTGTACGGCCGTATCCACTCCCGCCCCCTGCCCGCCCACGCCCTCCCTCCTGCCCCCCCGGCCCCCCCCAAAAAAATCCCCATATCTAATTCTCGTACACGTATCCGTATCAGTAATGTAGTTCTTTATCTATCAAAAAAAAAAGTTGCAGGTCCATGTTAAATAATTTGTGGGCCACTCAATAAATGTATTCAGGCCAGTCCTCTTATGTGTCAGTAAATTAAATCAAGATAAATACAATGCTTCTGCATCAAATGTATAGGCCAATATGACTATCATTTGTATAACAATTTTGCAATAAAACAGTCTGGCTGATTGGAAAGACCTGAACTTTACTCAAGGTTCGAACTACCTTTGCCAAGAATATCACAATTATGATTATACATAAATGAATATGCTACAATATTATAAGAATAACAATGTCATTTAATCATCATTGTAATCTACATGGTCTCCAATGTGTTCACGTCTGATTCACATAGAAAGAACTCAATAGAAACTGCAGTGAAGAGTTTCAAGGATAAGTCTGGCTGTAGTGACCTGACTGTCACAAATAGAGATGAACATGGTAGATATGAGGGTTGACTGTAACAATTTTCTCGTAACCTTACCATACCATTCACTAGTCTTAACAATTTCAAAAACGTTCACAAGTACATTACATCTCATATAATCATTTGTTTACTAATAACTTGCTTGCTAGTTACTAAATCAATGTAGACTATATTCAGTACTTCTAGATCTAAATTATCTTATTTGCACCCACCCTCCTAGGACTCCCTGAGTCCTAAATATACGTATTGTGAATTGCTCCTCCAGATAATCTCATAGCGATCTATTAGGAGCATTCATATCATTGGTGCAATATGAGAATGATGACGTGTACTATGTATATTCATGTGATTAACAGAAGAATCCATTATTTTATATTTTGTGCCCCATATGACCTATACTACAATGCTTTATATGTTATTTATGTAGGATGGAAATTTGGAATCTGTGTATATGAATTATTCCACTTACATCTTTGAGTACAGATATTTGCATGATAAACATCTGTATCATGCAAATTATGGTAGGGAGTTGAGTTTCAGTTTCCTAACATGTGAAATGGAGTTATGTTATCTAGTGCTTCTATAACTTCCAAAATTTTAGTTAACAATATTTTTTTCCTTAATGGAGATTCAGATTCCTTATTTCATTTTACAGACGCTTTTAAATATCAAACGTAGTCTACTAAAAATATATGCTCGAGTTTCCACAAGAGTACGTTGAATATGTGGAGCATATTGATATGCAAAATATATTCATGCTTCATAAGTGTAATCAGACAACAATGGGCTAGAAATTCCACAACAGTGTATGATCATGTTCTCAACACAAAAAACTTGCTATTTTTCAATCTCATGTACATTAAGAATATTTATGTATGAAAGAACTTGAATGGTTCTTCTCCCATTTTTATTTTTGGTTCATCATGCAGTTTAAGAATTCATAATAGATACCAATGCAATACAAAAGAGGATATACATTTTAATCTTGAACACAATATAATTAAACTGCATAAATGTTGGTTGATTGTATTTTTATAGTTAGTCTGCCTTCAAATACCCTTTTCTCTCAAATTTTTTTTTGAATATGTTAGGTCACAAAGATGGGTTTGAAGACTGATTTCCGAGATGGGCTGTTGAAACATGTAGCAGAAGATATTTTGCAGTTGGCAAAAGTAAGACACGCTTTTCTGTCTTTCTTTATTATTTCTTTATGTTCTTCATATTATAGTCTTTCTGAAGTCATGCTTTATGCATATTTTTCCATGTGTAGTTCCTTGCTGACTTTGATAATTCATGCACAACTGCTTTATTTTGATTGACATTTTCCCCTTCCGTTTGGTCCCTTGACTCTTAACCATTTTTTCCCCTTCATTGTATTTATTGTGCATCTTGAGTTATTACGTGTTA
The DNA here is from genome assembly GCA_037957365.1 of Torreya grandis. Lineage (NCBI taxonomy): Eukaryota > Viridiplantae > Streptophyta > Pinopsida > Cupressales > Taxaceae > Torreya > Torreya grandis. Next base: position 677,312 of record JARHVA010001659.1, on the reverse strand, counting down.
TATACATTTTATGTATTAATCTTCAGAGATGCATTAGGCACACCCATTGTACACTCGTTAATTGTATCTTTTGCAGTCCCATCGGCCATTTGGACCACTAGTGGATATCAGTATTTGAGTAAAAGAAAAATAACACATTATAAGAATGTATGTAGTCTTATGTTGTTATAGTTTTGTAGATGCTTCTGATTGCATCTCCCTTTAGGAAGCTTGCTTTCATTTTTGGTACTTAGAATTTTGACGACCCCAAGTGGTCTTATTATTGGTTGTTGCAGGATGGTTTGAAAAGAAGGGGCTTTAATGAAATTGGATTTTTGAATGAAGTAGCTGAAATAGTGAGAACAGGTAACATATGCATCTACCGACTGTTGTAATTTTCTTTCATGCTTTGGAACCATAAGTAAATCAATGTCCAAACAGCACCAAATCATCTTCTATCTTAATGTTCAGAATCTATTGGTAATGAAAGTGCAGAATGCCTTGAAATAATGTGAAACTACCACTGATCTGGCTGTTCTCATCAGGAAAATAAATTCTAAGATAAAATTTTGAATAGTATGCATCATTTCTGCTTACCGATGAGGATGCCACTCCTCAAGTGAGTTTTGACCACAAATAAGAAAAAAATCCTGTAGATGTGATGGGAAACATCACATCAACGAAATGTATGATATTGATGAAATGATTTGATTGTCTAGAGAGGATTAATGATTAAAATGAAGCACAGTAGTATCCAATGCAATGACTAATTCAGTGTTCTAGGCAGCCAGAACAGGCTCCATTGGATATTGTTGATGTAGTGGATTGCACCCTTTAAAAGAAAACTCAGTTTCTTTCTTCCACGCGGCACAATGGAAACACTCCTCTTGCTATGAGTAGCAAAATTGATGAGTGAATCTCTAGATCAGGGGCTAGCTCCCCTTGATGCACCTTAAAGTCCTGAATTTTTACTACTAACAATGGGGGGCGGTGAAAAGAGAGAGGGATGCTATTAAAGCATAAACTAAACTTAGATGGTGATGCACCAAAATTGATTGATCTACTCATTTTTTATCTACGCTTTATGCCAAAAGGAGCGAACAGACACTTCATTTGAATAAGAGACTAGACTGCATCAATGTTTCAAAAAAGGGTTTGATGGAGGTATAATGAAGAACCTACCATAGGTGCTCTAGAGGCACACTGTTGGATGGTTGCTCACTTGCACCTATACTTCAACCTGGATGCTTCTTGTTAACCTGCAGAAGAAGATCTTGGATATGCTAGATACACTGGCGTCGACCTATGAAAGCATTAAAATAAATGATTAAACATAAGGCAATACACAAACATATGCAAAAGAGTAAAAAATCAGATAGAGGTAAAACACTTATTTTGATTAAAGGTAAAATTTGTTAGGGCTCCGCCATACAAAAGTGAGAGATCCCTTTCAAAGCCGAGAGGTTACAATATATATAGAAATTGGAGAAAGACCCTTGACTAGTCAAGAACAAGAGGCCCATATTGTTGTCGCTTCTCATTAAATGTGCCTGTCAAACCCAGGTTGTAGGTGTCTCATATGTTAACTTTGTTGCTTGGGGCGTATTAAACACTCCTGCAGAAGTATGAGTCACTTTTCTCCATACCCGATAAAGCCATCTCTCCATGAAAGTTCATGCAGCTATCTGCGTATTAATGCCAAACAAAGAAAGAATAGGCCGCTCTCTTGAATGCTAGCGCAGTTCTCTTAATGGTTGTTCCGTGGAGACTATTTCATCTGCAAGCAATTACCTCTCCTGCTGACGCCTCCTGTGCCACTTGGACTGATCTAGTTTGTCCCTGTGCTTGATTGTCTGTGACACCTGGAACATTCTGAGTGTTTGTATTATATGTGCATGGCTATGTTATGAGCCATGCTCTCCCTTTCTTCTCTTTTCTTGTTATTTCTTGTCTTTCTCGGCAGTTCGGGCTTTTGGGGCTATCCTTTTCTTTTTTGGGCTCCTTTCTCAATAGGTCGTTGTGTTTCCTTTTGGCTTTATAACTTTGAATTCCTTTGGGCCTGCACTCATGAGTTCTTTCGAACAAAAGGTCCGAAAGAATTCTTTCGAACGTTTTGTCCGAAAGAACTTGTTCTTTGGCTTCTCTCCAATGGCTAACGCATCCCATCAAAATTGACCCTCGCGGGCCTGTCACCATTTGAAAACCAACAGCTATTTGGCTACCTTGAATTTGACGTTCGCGGTCCCGTCACTAGATATTTGAACTTCCAACGGCTAGCTTACCATGTTAAAGTTGACGTCCACGGGCCTGTCACTATCTTTTAGCAATTTTCT
>JARHVA010001659.1:0-70000 GCA_037957365.1 Torreya grandis | reverse complement strand
AGTATTATTAGCTTTGCCTAACTTCTAGCTACTTTTTGAGGTGTAAATAAATGCTAGTGACTATGTTATTGTTGTTGTCCTACTTAAAGGAGGTAAGCTTGTATGTTACCATTCAGAGTTATTTCATGGTGAAATTCTAAATTATTGTACCTAAAATAAATAACCATATTCTCTTATTCAAGTGGTCAAGAAATGGAAACATTATCTCATGGGTAATGAACTATTATCCTTATGGATCACCAACCTCTCCAATATTTGGAAATAAAAACTATGCTAAATGAGCTAAATAGTATAGATAGATTGGATTTTTTCAAGAATTTAATTTGATTATAAAAAATAATAAAGGTGTGACTAAAAACATAATTGATATATTTTATATACCTCTTTTGATTTCATCCATGGATACCATAATTCTTCTTGAAACTTCTATGTGTGAGTAATCATGATGCTAATTTGCCATTTCTTCAAGAAAAGAGGTCTCAAGGTGTAGGATTTTAGTGCAAGTAATATTAATACCTTTAATATGGGTTGATATATAGTTTGGGTAATCATTGTGTGCCCAAGGAGGCAATAATTCAATGAATGGGAGAAGCACATATTTCAAAAAAAAAAAGATATTTTGGTGTTACAAAGATTATTTCTCATTTGCAAAGGTATGTTTATGGGCCTAATATGAAATTTGATGTTTATAATTTCATAAGGGGATGTATTTTATGTAGTATAATCAATCCTAGTAAGAGTAATTTAAATTTATATATGCCATTATCAAATTAGTCTAGGCCATAAGAAAGCATTTCCATGGATTTTGTAGGTAGGTTTCCTATGTCAAAGAAAGGGCATGACTATCTCTTTATGATTTTGGACCGATTTAGTGATGTGTGTATTCTTATTCCTGGTAATAAGACATGTTATCCAATTTTTGGCTACCATTAGAGAGGTTCATAAAAAACTTAGCCAATCAATCCCCTACCTTGATTGATCCCCTTGAAAATCTCCTTGTAGGTCATGTTTAGCATATATTAAGGTAAGTTTGACAAGTTTAAGTTATCATTTTTAAAATTATGCTTATATAGTCATGCTTTTCTTAGTCAAGTGGATTCAAAGAGTGTTATAGGTTTAAAGGTATTTGTTTTGGATTTTAATATGTTTCAAGTCACGTAATGTCCTTTCATGGTTCGTACAAGTTCCTATAAAGATATTATAACCTCTTTTATAACATCACAACCCATTTCAAGAGTTTTATTATGATATTTGTAGCATTCAAGAGGGTAATCTTGCAATAAATGGTAGGTAGGTACAAATATGTTGTATGGAGATGTTGTACTAGGTCTTTATATGTGTGAAGTACTCCATGAATACATGTTTCACTATTCTAGCAAGGTCTACAAGCAGAATATAAAAGTTTTCATGGTAAAGGAGAGGTTTTCCAATAGGTGAATAATTTTTTTCAGAATTAATTTCCTCTCCAGATACTTTCAATTCTCCCTCCATCTCCCTTAGACTCAAATCAGGCATTTGTATGAGTTATAGGTCTTAGAAAAGCAAAAAACACTCCCTTTCTCCCATTGCTTCCTTGATAAGCTTATGAAGGCTAGTTTTAAATGTTTATTCCATAAAAAAAAGAGAGATTGGTGACCTAATATCTTTATAATATGAGGGTGTCATAATGGCCTTAAAATACATGGCCATATTTGTCAGATTGGTGGCCTCTCTTTTATGAACAATTGCTAAGACCTTGGGCATTTTTAGTGAAAATGTGAAATTTTTGGTGATGAAGGAAGGTTTTAAAAGTATTTTCATGCCTTTTCAAATCCCATAATATCATATTTTATCTTTTTTTTTTATCATGTGTGGTAGTGGAGGATGATCAAAACCTTCATTTGTGTTAGGTGCATGCCTCAATGAAGTTGCAAGCAATGTTTTGGGATCTGTAGGAGTCTTCTTATGAATAGATGGTTTGAATAAAATAATAAACATTGTATTTAAGTCCATCATGAATATATCCTAATCAAATAACCTTTAAATCCACCTCAAGTAGTGTGCTAGTGGTTGTGTGCATTGAAATGAAAACCAAGTGAGTTGGGAAGAATCCAGTTTACATGATCTCAAGGGAATGTGATAAAATTATGATCATGGAGATACTATTTTCAAGGTTACATTGGAAACTATAGGAAAATGAATAAACCTTCATAATATCAAGAGCCTCAAACCATGAGTCCTAGGACCTAAGAGATCCTAATGTGCATACATAGGTCTATTGCAGTCTTAAAGGAGGAAAGAGACTAGTTTGGAGTGATGAAATGGAAAATTGAGAGGTTATAAAGACCAATGAAAATATAAGTAGTAGGATAAATCTAATTTTCACCATAAAAGGAGTAAAATAATCTTATAATGGGTGATTCAATAGACCCTAACAATATAAGGTCCAAATGTAGACCTACAGGCTGATGGCAATCATCAGATGAGAGTTAGTATCTAATGAAAATGTGAATGGGTGGGCAGTGTTTTCATGTGAAATGCAATGAAATATTAGACATATATAATAAATATTTTAATTTTATCCCTATCAACACCAAATCATCAATACAAGCTGACTATTATCTTTGGTTTGAGACAGTGTTATAAGCCTACCTACACAAAGTGAACTAAAAAGTGGTAATCTTGCATTGTCAAGTGTTATATGAATATCACAATATCATGAAGTAGGATATGGTGAAATGGAAGTTTATATTCAATATTAACATGTCCAAAACACATGTTGAAATGGCCTAAAATGATAAAAATAAGACCTAAAGGTTTGTAGACCTGTAGGTCTCTTTTTCATATGAAATGCAATATATGTTGCATTGATGATAAAATTCAAGGGTTATATGAAATGTAGGAACCATGGGAAAATATTGTGCAGATATGTTTAGGGTTGATAAAGAATGAATAATGAGTGGGAGACTAAATTTTGAATCTTAACAAATCCTAGACCCCTATAGACCTATAGTTCTTGTCACCAACTTCACAAAGTGGATTGTGTAAGTACTAGGCATGTGTGTATTTTCTCAAAGGAATCATGCAAGTTGGAGTTGAATTGAAGTGTGAATACTCTCTCAAGGTCTAATAAAAATAAAATAAATATTATAAGGTGTTTTAGATGAAAAAAATCATAATAATAATGCTCTCTTCTCCACGTGTGAACTCTCTTGAGAAAGTGCATTCGATCAGTTGGAATTTGGAGATGTGTGTGAGGTCTTCCTACTCCTTTCGTATGGTATTAGTTGTTAAATTGAATACCTATAGGATATGAACAAATGTTAATAGTGAAAGGAACTCATAAGCTACCTAATTGATCTTGAGATACTCCCAAACTTTTCTCATATCTTCCTTGATAATTTGCATGGTGCCAAAGGATCATAGGGGTAGTTGGCAAGGCTTATCCCCTCAAAGTTTTAGGCATTGGTTCTCAAGTTAATGGCCTCATATCTATGAATTATCCTTAAAAGTGTAAGATACTCATAGGATGATAAGATAATAAATATGGCCCAATGGGAAAGGCTTCCAAATCACCTGGATGATCTCTATACCTCTCTCACACACCTAGTAGAGCATACTTTTGGCACATGTGAAAGAAAAATTGTATGGAATTGACCTAGAAAACATGACTGTAGGCCTAATTATGAGTTTTAAAGGTTTTGGTAAGCCTCAAAATTAGGTACAAAGGCATATAAATCTTATTTAGATATCTTATAACTTCTATACACCTTTATAGGACTCTTAAGGTGATATGAGCCAGTCAAATTAGCAATTTAGGCAAAATGGAGAAATGCACTAATTTGTTATCTATGAAGCCTATTTGTAGACTTGGGAGTAATTTGTATATCTTCCTCTCAATTTATTTATTTTTCCTATGATGTATCAAGTACTAACAAACCATAGTCAAGCATTTGAACCTATCAATTTTTTGAGAAACCACTCTAGTTACCTCTCAAACCTGAACATGCACCTAGGCTAGGGTTCTTTTTATTTATTGGTTTACCCATATGTACAAGGTTTAGATCCTCAAATTTTTCATGGATCATGAATAGGAGGTATATAAATTGAATCAAACATTTATATAAAGTTTCACATGTGTGAGCATTGATTAGACCTAAATCTTAGTTTATAGGCCTAGAAACCTAATTGAGGGCTAATTTAAAAGAGAAATGGGTGGAGTAAGTATAATTTCACTTATTTTTTGGTCATTAAATTTTTTAAAAATCAATAATATAATACTGGGTACTCAAATATGTACGTATTTTTCTAAGATCATTTATATAATGTTCTACACAAGGAGATTTATCTATTTTTAGGGCTACAAAGAATTGAAGGCAAGTATAGGATTTAGGTGTGAAACGAGGTCTTGGAGAGTGTTTAATACATATAATAGGATTTATATAGGTTATAAAAGGTATATATATGTCTCTCATGGAGATATATTTCATTCATGAGGATTGAATCAAGATTTGAAGCTTTTGAGCAAAGAGAGGTGTAGTGAGACTAATGGGTTTTAAGACACCTAAGAAGAGATGATTATCACTACATCATTAATATGGTGAATCCTAAAATATATGAAAGGTGTCAAAGAGGATTAAAAAATGGTATTTAAAGGTGATTTTATGACCAACTAATGCCACTTTTCACTTTCCAAGCCAAGAGGAGGGTAGTTTACAGAAGAGACAAGATGGGTCAAGTGAATAGAGAAACTCCTATGCCATCATAAAGAAGGAAAAACATGTCATTGAAGACCTTATGAGACTATTTTATAACCTAATTCTTGATTTTAATTCTTATCATGAGTGTTTTGCATGTGTCAATGACTCTCTTCTATGCCACTTCTCTCTTATTCTGTATATGTAGCCTTATTTGGCTTTATAAGGATCATTTAGTTGATTATGGAAAATCCATGCTCAAATAAACACTTTTAATATACATTTAAATCATGAATGAAGCTAATAATTACCTCTTCACATGTTTAAATCTAGTTTACTTGTGTGATTGTTGATGAATGTTATTAGTAGTGATTGTACTCTCTCTCATTTGTCTTCTCCTACCTATTTTTAAATGGATTATCTTCTTATAGGTCACATGGTGAGCTTGATTTATTTTTTCATGGTTTGAGAGTGTATTTTTAGTCATTAATGCCTTGATTAGACCTATTTACCAACCCTCTCATTCAATGCATTGTCTATAACCTCTATGTTGAAACACTCATGCTTGAAGGTCATTATTTTGAGAAGTGTAATCAAATTTAGGTCTAATCCATGATTATTAGTGCATGATAGTCAAGTGGGGGGTGTTAGTTTGGTGTATCACCTCCCTTAGTTTGATTTCATGTTATCCTTCTCTTTTTTCCTTTGAAAGTGTAGTGTAGTGAGCCTAACCGATACATCAAGGGGAGCTAGCCTTATAATTGAGAGGTTTAGTCTACGTAAAGGTCACCCAAAACCTAAGACTAATCTCATTTCATAGCTCAAGTTAAGAGGGATTGAATCACCCTTTCAAGGGTGAAAATTTGATCTATAAAAATTATGGCATCCCTGGTGAGACAGGATTATCATCCATTAAAGTAATTTTTGGTGTTAACCTTCAATGCATCAGTATTTAGGGGAAATAATTCAAGCACCAATGGTGACTCCAAATGAATCTTAGTTGGTCTAGGTAGTCCAAGTGCCTCAAAAATGGAAAATTGGTATGTATCATCACTCATATGATCAAAATTCTTCTTGTGTACCTTCATATTAGTATTTTTAAATTGATGTTGTTCATGGATTCTCCTCAAGTAGGCCTCAAATTATTACCTACCAAGTTTACCAACAACCCACATATCTCCCTAATCAACCTTGTCAAAGCTATGTTGCTCCTTAATTCTTATCTAAATTTAAACAAGCCATACTAGACATTTTAAAGGTGATGGCAAGGACTGATAGAGAAGTGGATCATGGTTTAGTTTCTCCTATCCATCCCATTCAAGAGGTGAAAGAGGTATTACAAGGATTTTGGAGAGTGTGGGTAGGTGTTGAGAATGAGGATCATCTAGTCAAATAAAAAGTAGAGGTTAATAAGCTAATGCACTTATTGGAAGATATGATAATGAGATGGGATCATGTGAAATCCCAATTCAATCAGTCCTATATACCTCCTCCTAGCTTAAATAAACATTCATTTTATTTAAACCTCCTCCAAACTATAATACAACATCAAAAGAAGCTCAATTAATCTCTTAATGAGTCCAATAGCTCATATATTCCAAGTTGGAATAATTGTATTCCCCAAGAGAAACTTATGTCCATTCTAACTCCATTCACCCTTCCCCAAGAGCCCAAGACCATTGTATCTTGGAGGCCTTCTTAGACCATGACTCCTGATTATGTCATGCCTATCCTAGAGGATGAATCTTCTCCTACACCCATCTAAAGTCAAGAGAGAGAAGAAGTTGTATAAGTCACACCAAAATTATTTCTAAGTTAGGAGGTTATCCATATGAAATCTCAAGAGTAAGATGGAGGAAAAATGTTGGAGGTAAAGTAAAGAAAGCCTATAAGCCTCTTAAGTCCTTCATCTACCTTTCTAGTTGCAGCTATCCAAGAAGCATCTAATCAGCTTAGTTCTCCTAAAATACCAAGTTAGAAAGACACTCTAGCAGGTTTCAAGAAATTTAATGGAGTCTCCCATACTCCTATCCTCTCCTTTTTTGAAAGAGAATAAATTGAGAAGGATAATTTTTCAAGAAAGAATGATGATGTGGATAACTTTGAGAGGCAAGATGTTACAACTATTGGTTAATCTCAAGATTTTTTTGAAGAAAGTGATTCTAGTGATCATGAATAAGAGATTATCAAAACAAAACAAATAAGCTTTCAAGGATGAGAAAAAGTTTATAAATTTTACCCAATAATTGGGTAGTTTTCTAGATGTCACAAATGATCAAGTGGATCAACTTGGTTGCTATGGATTTGAGGTTGATTAATAAGAAAATAAATTAGATTTGATATAATAAGAAAAAAATGAGGTACTAGATCTTAAGTGGATAGAATAGCTTCTATTCTTCATATAGGAAGATGGTCAATCTAGTGTTGATGAAGAGAAAGATGAGTATGCAGTAGTTGAACATGAGTTGATATAACTTAAAGAAGATAAATTGTAACCATGTAATGATCTCATTGATAGGTTTGAAGTGTTTGATCAGCCTATTGTTCCCCAAGAGAAAGGTAAGGTTAGTATTGAAGTTGATAAAGAATAAGTTTCCTTTTGGGAAAAGCTATAAATGTTTTCCTCTAGCTTGGATAGTGGACATGCAACTCATGAGGAGAGTGTTAATGATGTTGTCATGGCCAAGGAGTATGATCAAAATATTCATGATAAAACTCTTGAAGAGAACACCATGTTTGATAACCCTTTTGAGTCTCATGAGAAAATTTAAGAAGGCCTTGAAGACATGTGGAAATCCTACTTGGACATGTTCAATGAGTTTGAATGACTTGAGAAGTTAGCATCTCAAAAAGTGCAATAAATTTTTTCTTATGAGAGGTACAAAGATCTTAGCAAGCCAAAAAGTTTGATCAGCTATCACAAAGATGTTCAAGTTCATGATGTGGCAATATATGATGAGTATGACACACTTCAAGATGAGCAAGAGGAAAATATGCTAGTTGGCCAAGAAGAAAGTGATCTTGAATATTTTCTTGATGATATGGAAAGCACTCTCTTTCAAAATGATAACTCTAAAAATAAAGGTCTTCATAAAATCAAGAAGGAGCAGCTGATAGGCATGAAGAAGTCATAGAAAATCAAAAGCAACCCATTGATGAGATAAGACTGGTATTATTTAGGCCAAGAATCTAATCTTGGGATGAGTATGTGTTGACCATTTTGGTCCTGTAGGCTAAAAATTGGTCTCCTTTCTTTCCCTGTTGTCCTGAGCTATTAGTCTTCGATGTATTCACCTTACTAAAATTGTGCCAATTCCCTTTGTAATAACCTTGTCCTTATAAAGAGTTGAGTGATCTAAGTCTTGTAGGTTTTTAGTTTGATATGGGGCTTATTTCGCTTTGAGCAAATCACCTTGGACAAGCCCATTTTGGCAAAGGAATGGGCCAATTTCAAAAGAATGCAAGTCTTCTACAAATATTTGAAGGTCAGGTGCACTTATGGAGGGTAGGCAAGTTGTAAATGGGGCTGTTCAAGCAAGCTCTGAAAGACATTTGGGCCCAAGGTACCCTTACAGAGGGCAGAGAGCACATTTGAAAGAGAACAAGGAAGAAGACCTGAAGGGGGGTTTTTTTTCTTCAAAAAAGTGACAAGATTTCCTTTGAGCAAAATGTCTAAATGAATTCCTTTAGACATTTTGTTCGAAGGAATTGGAAAGACAAAGGATTTATTCAGACTTTTGTTTAAAGAAAATCCAAGGTAAATTCCTTCAGACAAAATGCCCGAAGGACTTCCTTCAGACATTTTATCCAAAAGAATTACAAATAAAAGGCTATGACTTTTAAGGCAAGATTTCCTTCGGTTAAAATGTTTGAAGGAATTCCTTTAGACATTTTTTCTGAAGGAATTGGGAAGACAAAGGAGCCGAAAGGGAAAGTACCCTTGCAGGGGGCTCTCAACTGCCAAAAAGGACCCTCTCCTATTTTCTAAAAGATCACCTTCCCTTTGGGAGGGTTCATTTTTCAAAAGGCTAAAGGAATTACCAAAGTGATGATGGGCCTAAACATGTCAACTTTAACATAGTGAAATAGCCATTGGAGGTCCAAACATCTGGTGATGTGTGCGTGAACATCAAATTCAAGGTAGAAAAATAGTTGTTGGTTTTAAAATGGTGATAGGCTTGTGAACATCAATTTTATGGTGATGAAATAGTCATTAGTTTTTACATAGTGATAGGCCCACAAATGTAAACTTTGATGGGATGCATCAATTGTTGAAGAGAAGCCAAGGAACCAATTCCTTCAGACAAGCACCCAAAAGATTTCTTTCAAGTATTTTGCTCAAAAGAACTCATGATAAGTGACTGAAATAACTCGTGATCATGGGACTAAAATAATTCAAAGGCTTAAGGCCAAAAGGAAACTCAACAACCCACTGAGAAAGGAGCCTGAAGAGCTAGGAAAATATGAAAGATATCCTTGAGGGCCAAAGATCTAGGAAAAGACAAAAGCCAAGCGCAAAAATAAATAGAATAGTCCAGGTGGCACATGAGGTGTTGGTAGAGGAAGTTATTGCTAGAAATGAAATAGTCCCCACCAAGTGGTCATCAAGGGGAGTTCAAGAATTTAATAGCATGGCCCATATTTTTTGTTTAGCATTGATAAGTAGACAACCGCATAAGTTTCATAAAGAGGTGGCCTTGTCTTTCAAACAACAAGGTGACCCATACTTTTTGCAGGAACATTTAATATGGTTTAAACATCAAACTCAAGACTTATGACATCTAAAGCATGGTTCTTTCAGGACATTTATGGAATGATGATAACAACATGAGCAGTTTCCTCTTTCCTAGGTGTTTAATGCAACATGGGCTGCTTGTTATTGAAGGTGCCAAAAGTCTTTCTCTTCATGCTATATATTGTAACCTCTCAGCTGAGAAATGTATCTCTCACTTGTGTAAGGTGAAGCTCTACCAAATTTTACCTTTGAATCAATAGAATGTGTTTTACCTCTATCTAACTGGTTATACTTCTAAATATGTCTATGTATCAACTCTATCTTCAGTCATTTTAGCTTGATGCTTTCATAGGTTGACACCAACATATCTAGTATAGCCAAGACCATTTTTGTAGTTTAACAGGAAGTACCCAAGTTGGAGCAAAGATACAGAAGAGCAATTATCTGATAGTGTGCTTCTGCAGTGCCTATGGTAAGTTCTTTTTCTTTATATCTTCATTAAATCCCCTATTAAAGCACCTTATAGTCTGGTCTTTTGTTCAAATGAAGTGTCTATTCACCCTTTTGGTTTGAAGTGTTTATATAGTTGATTAGATCAAAATTATTTGGTGCATCACCATTTAGATAAGTTCTATTTTGGTTTTATCATCCTCTCTTTTCACCCCCCCCATTATTAACTGTAGTAGTTAAAGACCCCAAAGGATGCATCAAAGGGAGCTAACCCTTATCTAGAGATTCTTTCCTTAGTTTTTCCAAGCCCACAACAAGAGAAAAGTCTCCATTATGCTGCATGGAAGAGAGAAGTTGAGCCTTCTTTCAAGGGTGTAATCCATAGCATCAACAGTTTTTGGCATGCTTGGTGGGACCATTTTTTTAATGTTTAGAGAAGTTCTAAGATTGGTGTTGGTAGTGTTACTACAAAAATGAACCACTAACCTAGCATCTGGTGACTCCATTTTCAAGAACATCAATCTCTGGTCAGAGATCAGCCTGGCATCCCATGCTTAAGGTCACCACAAGATCTTTTGCCAAGGGTGTCCCTTTCAAATTCATTGAGTTGTCCTTAAACTTAGCAAAGTGGCTAAGGTTTGCAAGGACTAATCCCTATATAACAAACTAATTTCCTAGACATACCATAAAATATACTTACACAAGAAGGCCTAGGTTGAACCCTATCATCATCAGGGCTTTACCGTTTGTAGCCTTCCATGGTCAGATCCCTTTAAACCTTCTGCATTATGACCCAATCCTAGGGACAGCCCTTAAGAGTGTTCCTCATTTTAATGGAGAGGGGCCTATTACCACTATTGAGCATATCAGTAATATAGCCAACCTCTGTAACATTCATAATGTCATTGAAGAGAACATAGTCATCAGGTTACCGGCATTGTCTTTTAAGGGCAAAGTTCTATACTAGTATGGGACCTTGCCTATGAACTCAGTCAGCTCATGAAATGAATTAGGCACCCTCTTGACAAATAGATTTGGGGAGAAGAGTGATCATCTCTCTCTTGCTGAGCAATTGAACACCATGAAAAGAGCACTACATGAGTTTATGTAGGATTTTAATAAAGACTTGGGAAAGAATCCCCATTTTAGTGAGTCTAACCCCAAGCTATGCCTTCCTTTACTACTTAAAGGATTTAAACAGTGACATTGTTGTCATGATACAGTCCATGGGAGGACAAGTGTTACATATTGCTTATGAGATAGCCATAGTCACTAAAAATTGCTTGGTATAAGTAAGAAATATAGCCCCTAGACCTCATATGCTGCTCTTTACTGAATTACCACCCCCAGTTCAGGTTGCTGCACCCACCTTATCTCTTTTGCCTAACATAGAAAAGTTAAATGCTACCTCACCCAATAACCTCCATGAAGTTAAGAGCTTGTTACAAAGTGTAGCCAATGAATTGGTGGCTCTCAAGAGGAAACATGCTCAAAACTATTAGCTAAATCAGGGACACCAGTAGTTTGAACAAATAAATAGACCCCCTTTTCAAAATTATAATCAAGGACAGGTTCAATTTGCATAAGCCAAACCATATCAAGGTTATAATCTAGGTGCTCCTTCATCATCCAAAGCTCGTGTTCCCACTCAAAATAATTTGGTACAGGAATAAATTAATTTCCCACCCCTAGGATATGGTCAATAATAGGTTGCTTATATAAATGAGATGCTGAACCAATATATGAATGCAAAAGACAATCAAGCAACCCAATTCCCAAGCTTTAGGTGTCAATACAACTTGGCATGGACAACAAGTAGGCTCAATCTGATTCCACCCTCATGAATCACTTGAAAGGTGAATTCTATGTAGTTAATTATTTGGGTAGTATGAGTAACTAGGGTGATTATGTTATAGCCAATATTAGGTCCAAAAAGAGAGCTATAGATGAAGTACAAGTAGCTTCTCAAATGTTTGCACCATCTTATTCAGCACATGTGAACCAGAAGTTCCCAAATTACAAGCCACTGATTACACCCTCAGCTCCTCAGCTTGCACCTCAGGATGCAAGTACCCCTAAAGAAAATTCAAAAGGGAGCAACCCTTAGATCAATGTGGTAGACTAGATGAAGAAGTTGTACATGAATATCTCATTGTGGGATTTCTTAAAAATGCTAGGATAAAAGGATATACTCTAGAAGGAATTGCATGGGCTAAATGAATAAGCTGTCTCGCAAAGGCCAATAATGTTTTGATAATGAATGGGCACCTTTCCATATTAGGCCAAGCAAAGAAGGATGAAAAGGTTACTCCTTTATATATATCCTTAGTTATTAGAGATTTCTTGGTACACAATTGCATTATTGATAGTGGGGAGCACACCTCAGTAATGCCCAAATGCATAACTGACAAGCCATGACTTAAATATGAGGAAATGACCAAGGGAGTCATGTAGTTAGATGGATCACCAGCTAAGACAGTAGGAGTGTGAGAGGCTTAAATCTAACGTTTCATGCTTGTCCAACCTTCTCAGTCCCCCATGACATGGTAGTGGTGGATGTTCCTCCCTACTTTGCTCTCTACTTATCTAGGGATTTCACATCTAAGATAGGTGGGTACTTAGCAACAAACTGGTCTTACATGGTTTTTAGAACCAAATATGGAACTAAAGTGAATATTGAGTTGAATCTAATCTACAGAGATCAAGGAAACAAATGTTAGCTATGCCATCATTGATGAAGAAGAATTCCAAATGGACCAATCTCCACCCTCTTCTCTTGATGGAGTTGCTGACCTACTCTTAGATGAATGTGGAAGTGACAATTTTGAACATGATCCATACAATTTCATCAAAGAGGTAGGTCTTGGAATTTATTGCATGCATGAAGAGGGTACTTTTGTGCCAAATTTGATGAAGGCAAACCAAAAGAGCTCTAGTTTATGGAAACTCTTCTTTGATGGCTCAAGAAGTAAATTGGGAGCTAGTGGTGGAGTAGTGTTAATTTCACCCTCAA
The DNA here is from genome assembly GCA_037957365.1 of Torreya grandis. NCBI lineage: Eukaryota > Viridiplantae > Streptophyta > Pinopsida > Cupressales > Taxaceae > Torreya > Torreya grandis. The sequence continues at coordinate 57,126 of JARHVA010001659.1, read as the reverse complement.
AGGAGAAATAATTCCTAACTTTTAAATTCCAATTCTCTTGCACTTACAATGTTGTATAATAATTGTCTTTCATTCATGGTTTGAAGTAGGCAAGGAAAAGAGGAATTAAAGATCTACAAGTTTTTGGAGACAATGAGTTAATCATAAACTAGGTGAGAGGCCAAAATTAAACCAAGAATTCCTTGCTTAAGTCTTATAAGCACAGGGTGTGGGACTTAGTGGAGAGTTTTCTTGCTTTTAACATTAATTCCATCATAAGAGAATATAATAAGCAAGTAGACAGACTAGCAATAGTTGGTGCTTAGTTTGACATTCTAAAGGAAATAGGTTAGGACAACAGTCCACACCATTTAAAAGTGGTAATTAGACCCTTTGTACTTGATAATGTCACTAATTGGTAGGTATTTGAAAATGATCAATAGATAACACTCTTCTCACAATAGGACGCTAATTTTTCTTCTAGGAATCAAGCCAAGTTATAGCAATAGTACAGTGGCCAGATTATTCAGTTAAAGAATAACAAACTTCCCAAAGGCTTGGTCACTCTCAAAATCATCTTCAATGAGGATGACCAACTAAAAAATTAAAAATCAAGCATCACAACTAAGAAAGAAAACTACAAAAGACTTGAAATATTCAAGAACAGGCTGCTTACACTTGGGAAGGTATGTACAAATGATGAGAGGCATTCTTTCATTTTGCTATGCCAAGAGTTCATTGATGTCTTTGCTTGGGAGTATAATGACTTGATAGGTTTTGACCCAAGATTGGCCCAACACACCATTGATTTGGAGGAAGGCACCAAACCCATCAAACAAAGATAAAGGCCTATCAATATGAATATTGAGCCTCTCATGTGGAAGGAACTCACCAAGCTGATTAAGTCTAGAATTATTTTTCCTATCAAACACTCTTCTTGGATGGCTAATCTAGTCCCTATTAGAAAAAATAATGGGGAGATTAGACTATGCGTGGCCTTTAGAGACCTCAATAGGGTCTTGTTAAAAGATCACTATCCCCTCCCAAGTATCGAACAAATTCTCCAAATGGTGATATGTAGTGAAATTTTCTCCCTCTTAGATGGGTATTTAGGGTACAATTAGATTCTAGTGTAAGACTATGATCAGTACAAGACAACCTTCACTACAAAATGGGGAACTTTTGTCTACAGGAAAATACCATTTGGACTATCAAATGTTAGAGCTACCTTTTAGTGAGTCATGGACATGGCTTTCCAGGGTTTGATCAATAAAATTGTATTGGTCTATCTTGACAACATGACAATGTTTTCTAAGGAGGTAGGCCAATGTCTAAAACCCCTAAGGCAAATCTTTGAGAGGTGTAAATAATTTGGTATCTCTCTCAACCCAAAGAAATGTGTGTTCACTGTCCATGAAGGTAAACTCCTTGGCCATTTTGTTTCAAAATGGGGCTTGACCATTGATCCAAAAAGAGTACATGCCATCCTAGTGCTATCTTACCTAAGCATAAGAAGGGTCTACAAAGTTTATTTGGTAGAATAAATTTTATTAGGAGATTTATCCCAAATTTTGTCGAGATAGTCAAGCCACTAACCTCCATGCTGAAGAAGGATGAGAAGTTTGCACGAACAACACAAAGGAAAGATAGTTTTGATGGGATTAAGTAAGCTATTACCTAGGCTCCCACCTTGATTAGTCCTAAATTTTGCAAGGATTTCCACCTTTACACCTTCCTAAATGAAGAGGTAATCTCCACCATGCTTAAGCAAATGATGAAAACCTTGAATAACCTCTTGCATTCTTTAGCCAAGGTCTAGAAGGTTTTGAAATTAGGTACACATATGTTGAAAAGCAAGTGCTTGCAATCATATGAAGCCTAAAAAAATTTAGACATATGATGATAAACAACAAGGTTCATGTCATGGTGCCACATCCTAGCATCAAATATTTCTTGATTAGCCATGATTTAAATGAAAAGAGGGCAGGCTAGATCACCAAGGTAATGGAATATGACGTGGATATCAAAACCACCAAGCTGTTAAGGGGAAAAGTATTGTGTGAACACCTCACTACAGACCTTAAACAATAAAAAGAGGGCATTTTGCTACCCCATGATGAATCTATAATAGAGGAACTAATAGTTATGAAGGAATAGGCACAAGACATGACACATTTATTTTTTGTCGGTGAGTGCCCACAGGGCTTGATAGGACTAAGAGGAGGTATTTCAGACTCCAATCTCTTCCTTATGTCTTAATTGATGGGGGTGTTGTTTAGAAGGGATTTTTCAAGATTAATCTTGAGATGCATAGACTCAAGTCAAGTTGACAGGGTACTATCCAAGTTTCATGACAGACCAGCTGGTGGTCATTTTGTTCTTAAGCCTATAGCTACAAGAATTATGAGGGCTAGTTACTTTTGGCCCACTTTATTTAGAGATACCTATGCCTGGGTACGAGATTGCAAGAAATTTTCTCTCTTTGATGGAAAGTAATGGCTAGCTGCAATGCCTCTGCAACCTATTCAAGTGGAATAGTTATTCATGAAATGGGGCATGGACTTCATAAGAAATATTAACCCTCCTTCCAGTGCTAGCCACAAATGGGTCTTGACTACTATAGACTACTTCATGAGATGGGTAAAAGCTGTCACTTTGAAAGAACCTAATGAAAGTGTAGTCTTGGACTTTTATGAAGGCCTGGTGACAAGATTTGGAGTCTTAGCTACCATCATCTCAGATAACACATTGGCTTTCTTGGGAACCAAAATAAGTGAGTGGGCATTGGGATATGACATCTACCTTAGCACTTCTTCCAATTACTACCCACAAGGAAATGGGCTAGCTAAGTCCATCAATAAGAATCTGATCAGGATCATAAGGAGGATAATGGAGGAAAATTAGGGAACTTGGCACGCCAAACTAAAAATATCCCTATGGGCAGAGAGGGTTGCTATAAAAAGAGAAGTTGGCAATTCACCATACACATTCATGTACAGAAGGGAAGCTAGACTTCCTATTTCACTTGAATTGCCAGCCTTGGACCTTGTCCACTAGTTGCAATTGGAAGAAAGCAATAGCATGTAGGTCAAACTTTGTGAATTGATGGAGCTTCAAGAGACAAGAGACCAAGCCATGGCTTCCATGACCAGCCATCAACAGTAAATGAAGAAGCATTTTGATAATAAATCCTCATCAAAAGGCTTCTCAGAAGGTGACATCATCTTGAAATGGGATGAGGACCGAGCTAAACCTAGAAAACACATGAAGTTTGATGCCTTATGGAGTGGTCTGTATGTCATCACTCAGTGTAAGCAACATAATGCGTTCCAACTCTCCAGGTTGGATGGTGGAGAACTACATATCATAGTTAATGGGATATATCTTAAGTATTTTCACTGAATCTTCTCTCATTATGTACATATTTTCCCTATTTTTCCCTATTTTCCCTAAGTGCTTTTGCACATGTTCATAGTAGCTTTTTAGCCTTATTGGTGTTTGTTTACCATTTGGGGTAAAAGCTTCATGTTGATTTTAAGGTTCTTCAAGGTTGTTGTCAACCTTTCAGGCTATATTATGACTCTATGCCCAATAGACTTGTAAGCCACTAGTTTTCTTAAGCATAGTAGGCATGCTTCCCCTAGGAATCACCAAATTTGTTGACCATTTTGGTCTTATAGGCCAAAAATTAGTCTCCTTTCTTTCCCTACTATCCTGAGCCATCAGCATTGGATGAATTCACCTTACTACAATTGTGCCATTTCCCTTTGCAATAGCCCTATCTTTATAAAGAGTTGAGTGATCTAAGTCTTGCAGGTTTTCAGTTCGATATGGGGCTTATTTCTCTTTGAGAAAATCACCTTAGACAAGCCTTTTTTGGCAAAGGAATGGGCCAATTTCAAAATAATTTAAGTCTTCTACAAAGCTCCAAAGGTCAGGTGCCCTTGCAGAAAGTAGGCAAGTTATAAATGGGGTTGTTTAAGCAAGCTCCAAAAGACATTTTGGGCCCAAGGTGCCCTTGTAGAGAGTAGAGAGCACATGTGAAAGAAAACAAGGTAGAAGACCTGACGGGGAGTTTTTTTCTTCATAAAAGTGACAAGATTTCCTTCAATTAAAATGTCTGAAGGAATTCCTTTGGACATTTTATCTAAAGGAAATGGAAAGATAAAGGATTTCTTCAAACTTTTGTCTGAAGAAAATCCAAGGAAGAATCCAAGGTAAATTCCTTAAGATAAAATTCCCAAAGGATTTCCTTCAGACATTTTGTCTGAAGGAATTTACAAAGAAAAGGCTGAGACATTGAAGGCAAGATTTCCTTCAAGCAAAATGTATGAAGGAATTCCTTTAGACATTTTGTCCAAAGGAATTGGGAAGACAAAGGAGCCTGAAGGGCAAGTACCCTTGCAGGGGGTTCTCGACTGCCAAAAAGGACCCTCTCCTCTTTTTTGAAAGATCACCTTCCCTTTGAGAGGGTTCATTTTACAAAAGTATGAAGGAATTACCAAAGTGATAATGGGCCCAAGCACGTCAACTTTAACATAGTGAACTAGTCAGTAGAGGTCTAAACATCTGGTGATGTGTACATGAACATCAAATTCAAGGTAAAAAATAGCCATTGGTTTTCAAATGGTGACAGGGTTGCAAACATCAATTTTACGGTGATGAAATAGCCATTGGTTTTCAAATAGTGATAGGCCCATAGATTTCAACTTTGATGGGATGCATCAACCATTGAAGAGAATCCAAGGAACCAATTCCTTCAGACAAGCACCTGAAAGATTTCTTTTGAGCATTTTTCTCAAAATAACTCATGATAAGTGACTGAAAGAACTCATGATCATGGGATCAAAGAAATTCAAATGATTAAGGCTAAAAAAAAACTTAGTGACCCACTAAGAAAGGAGCCTGAAGAGCCAGGAAAAAATGAATGATAACCCTAAGGGCCAATGAGTTAGGAAAAGACAAAAGCCAAGTGTAAAAATAAATAGAATAGTCCAGGTGGCACGGGAGGCATCGATAAAGGAAGTTATTGCTATGGATGAAATAGTCCCCACAAAGAGGTCATCAAGGGGAGTACAAGCATTCAATAAAATATCCCATTTTGCTTCATTTAGCATTGATAAGTAAACAACTGCATAAGTTTCATAAAGAGGTGGCCTTGTCTTTCAAACAACAAGGTGACCCATGATTTTTATGGGAACATTTAATACAGTTTAAACATCAAATTCAAGACCTGTGACATCTACATCATGGTTCTTTCAGGCCATTTATGGAATGATGATAATAGCATGAGCGGTTTCCTCTTCCCCAGGTGTTTAATGCAACATGGGCTGCTTATTCTTAAAGGTGCCAAAAGTCTTTCTCTTCATGTTATATATTGTAACCTCTCAGCTGAGAAATGTATCTCTCACTTGTGTAAGGTGAAGCCCTACCAAATTTTACCTTTGAATCAATAGAACATGTTTTACCTTTATCTTATTAGTTATACTTTTTAATATGTCTATGAATCAACTCTGTTTTCAATCATTTCAGCTTGATGCTTGCATAAGTTGACACCAACATATCTAGTATAGCCAAGACCATTTCTGTAGGTTAACAGAAAGTGCCCAAGTTGGAGCATAGATACAAAAGAGCAGTTCTCTAGTAGTGTGCTTTGTTAGTACTTGTGGTAAGTTCTTTTTCTTTGTATCTTCATTAAGCCCCCTATTACAGCACCCTATAGTCTAGTCTTTTATTCAGATGAAGTGTTTATTCGCCCTTTTGGTCTGAAGTGTTGATATAGCTGAGTAGATCAAAATCATTTGGTGCATCACCATTTAGATACGTTATATTTTGGTTTTATCCTCCTCTCTTTTCACCCCCCCATTATTAACATTAGTAGTTAAAGACCCCAAAGGATGCATCAAAGGCAGCTATCCCTTATCTAGATATTCTTTCCTCAGTTTTGCCAAGCCCATAACAAGAGGAAAGTCTCCATTATGCTGCGTGGAAGAGGGAAGTTGAGCCTTCTTTCAAGGGTGAAATCCATAGTGTCAATAGTATGACTTTATTATTAACTCACATAGTCATCTCATGGACATGGGAATGAAGTAAGAAGGTCTGATTGCTGGCCATGGAGATCATGAACATGCCAATATCTTAGAATGTGGTTGGAATCTCTCATTCCATGAGAAGTACTTGATTAGACTTCACTCAAGATATGACAATCTAATTTCATGGTGTCATGGTAATCTACAGAGATTCCCACTTGATCTTGGAAGATGAATATATGTAGGTTAGTTGTACATAGTAGTTTCATGCTTTGTTTTCCATGAATGCTTTATAGCACAAGTGTGTGTATTATTTAGACTAGTTTATTTTGATTTATGTGTTGTTATTATATTGTGTGTATTTAGAGGTCAAGTCAGCTATCTTGTCTTGGTCAAGGTCCCATTTTAGGTCTGATTTTGAGTGAGAGATGACTCTATGCCTAATGGATGGACAATGCAACCAGTATAATATGCTTAACAAGTAAGCATCTCCAAGAGACTGCCAAAGATGTTAGCCGATTTTTGGCTACCATTAGAGAGGTTCATAAAGAAAACTTGACCAATAAATCCCCTACTTTTATTGATCACCTTGAAAATATCCTTGTAGGTCATGTTTTTCATATGTTATGGTAAGTTTGACAACTTTAAGGTAATGATTCTTTATAACATTATGATTATATAGTCATATTTGTCTTAGTTAAGTGGATTCAAAGATTGTCATAGGTTTAAATTTTATTATTTATGGTATTTAATACATGTTAATTTCCTTCCATGGTCTGTACAAGTTCCTATAAATATATTATAACCTCTTTTATAATGTTACAACCCATTTCAAGTGTTTTCTTATGCTCTTTGTAACATTAAAGAGGAGAATATTTAATGTAATGGAATAAAGTTATCAAGAACATGTATGGACATGTTGTACTAGCTTTGTATAGGTGTTGACTCCATGAATACTTTTTTCATTATTCTAGCAGGTAATACAAGTAGAGTAGAGCAGTTTTCATGGCAAAAGAGAGGTTTTCCAATAGGTGGTTGAATATTTTTAGAATTAATTACCTCTCCAAACACTTTTAGGTATCCCTCCATCTCCATCAAACTCAAATCAATAATTTGGATGAGCCACGGGTCTCAAAAAATAAAAAAACACTCCCTTTCTCCCATTGCTTATTTAGCAAACTTGTGAAGTCTAGTTTTAAATGCTCATTCTGTATAGAGGAGAAAGAGTGGTGACCTAATATCTTGGTTATTATAAGGGTTACTAATGGCCTTAAAATACATGTCCATAATTTTCATATTGGTGGCCTATCCTTTATGAATAATTACTAAGATCCCATGGTGTTCTTAAACCCTATTTAAACCTTGCAAGCTCAATTTTGGGCATTTTTAGTGAAAATGTGAACTCATTTTTGATTAAGAAAGGTTTTTAAATTATTTTTATGAATTATCCAATCCCCTCATATCATCTTATTTTTTTTTTAATGTTTGGCAATGGAGAGTGATCAAAACCTTAATTTATGCTACGTGCAGGCCTCAATGAAGTTACAGGCAATATTTTGGGGTTTGTAGGAGTCTTCCTATAAGTAGATGGTTTGATTAAAAGAATAAAATTATCTTAAAGTACCTCATGAATATATCATAGTTAAATAACTAGTAAATCCACCTCAAGCAGTGTGTTAGTGGTTGTGTGCATTGAAATGAAAACCAAGTGAGTTGGGCAGAATCCAGTTTACATGATCTCAAGGGCATGTGAGAAAATTATGATCATGGAGATACTATTTTTAAGGTTAAAATGGAACCAATATTCTAATTAATAAACCTTCAAAATCTAATTATCTTCAAACCTTGAGTCCTAACACCTAAGAGAGCCCAATGTGTATACACAAGTATGTTGTAGTCTTAAAGGGGGAAAGAGACTAGTTTGCAGTGATGGAATTGAAAATTAAGAGATTATAAAGACCAATTAAAATATAATTATTAGGGTCACTCTAATTTACATCATCAAAATACTAAAATAGTCTTAGAAGGGCTTTTTTTTAATGGAACCTAATAGTATAAGGTCCAAATGTGGACCTACAGGTTGATGGCAGTCATCAGATGAGAGTTAGTGTATAATGAGAATATGAATGGGTGGGAATTGTTTTCATGCGAAATGCAATGAAATGTCATACCTCTATAATAACTCTATGAATTTGGCCCTCTCATCACCAACTCATCAAGACAAGCCTACTATCATCCTAGGTTTGAGACCATGTTATAAGCTTGCCTACACAAAGTGAACTAAAATGTGATAATATTGCTTATGAGACAACCTCATGAAGTAGGATATGAGACAATGAAATTTTTTATTTAGTACTAAAATGGTCCAAAATTCATGGTGAAAGGGCTTAAAATTACAAAAAGCAAACCTACAAATCTGTAGACCTATAGGTCTTTTTTCATATGAAATGCAATAGCTCTTGTGTTGATGATGGAGTTAAAGGGTTATATGAAATGTAATAACCATGGGTAAATAGTGTGATGATATGTTTATGATGGATAAATAATGAATAGAGAGTGGGAGACTCACTTTTGAGTTATAACAAATACTATACCCATGTAGACCTACAGTTCTTGTCACCAACTTCATAAAGTAGACTGTGCAAGTCTCAAGCTTGTGTGTATTTTTTCAAAGGAAGCATGTAATTTGGAGTTGAATTTAAGTGTGAATACTATTTTAATGTCTGAGAAACATCAAGTAAAGATTATAAGATGTTTGGATTCCTTGAGATGAACAAAAAAGATAAGAAAAAACTTCTCTTCTCCATGTGTAAACTCTCTTGACCAAGTGCATGGGACTAGTTGGCATTTGGAGATGTTTGGGAGGTCTTCCTACTCCCTTAATTTGGTATTAGTTATTGGATTGCAGACCTATATGCTATGAACAAATGTTAAGAGTGTAAGGCACTCACAACCTACCTAAGTGAGTATGAAAGACTCCCAAACTTTACTCAGATGTCCCCTGACAATTTGCATGGTTTCAAATGATCTTAGGGGTAGTTTTCAAGGCTTATACCCTAAAATTTTTAGGCATTGATTCTCAATTTAATGGCCTCATCTCTATGAATGATCCTTAAGAGTGTAAGACACTCATAATATTCCAAGAGACTAAACATGACCCGATGGGAGAAAAACTATGTTCAAGCACCTAAAATGGATGTGAAAGACTTCCAAATCACTTGGATGATATCTATAACTCTCTCACACACCTGGTTGAGTATACTTTTGGCACGTGTGAAGGCAAAATTATATAGAATTGACCTAGAAAACATGATTAAAGGCATAATTATGAGTGTGTAGGGTGGTGGTAAGCCTCCAAATTAGGTTAAAAGGCATATAAAGATAGGGTGCAGGTCCTATATCTTATATACACCTTTATAAGTCTCTTAAGGTGAGTTATGTGCCACTCAAGTTAGTAATTTGGGATAAAAAGGAGAAATGCACTACTTTATTATCTATGAATCCTATCTATAGACCTAGGAGTACTCTTAGAGTTTTTCATCTTAAGGTATTGAGCTATCCTATGATGTTTTAAGCACTAAAAATCCATAATCAAGCATGTAAACTTGTCAATTTATTGAGAAACCACTCCAGTTACCTCTCAAGTCTGAACATGCACCTAGGCTAGGGTTTTGGCCATTTTTTAGTTCACCCACCCATACAAGATTTAATATCCTCAAATATGGCATGTATCATGAATAAGATGTATGTAATAAAACATTTATCTAAATTTTCACATGTGTGAGCATTGATTAGAGCCAAATCTCAATTTATAGGCCTAGAGACCTAATTGAGGGCTAATTAGAAAGATAAATGGGTAGAGTAAGTATAATTTCACTTAGTTTATGGTCATGAAATTTTTTACAAAGTAAAAATAGCATACTGGGTACTCAAATATATGCTTATTTTTATAGGATCATTTTTAGAATGTTCTACACAAGGAGCTTTATTTTTTTTGAGGGCTACAATAAATTAAAGGCAAGTATATGATTTGGGTGTGAAATGAGGTCTTGGAGAGTGTTTAAAAAATACAAGAGGATTGATACAAGTTTTTCAAGGTAGAGATAAGTCTCTCATGGAGATATATTGCATTCATGAGGATATAAGCAAGATTTGAAGCTTTAGAGCAAAGAGAGCTGTAGTGAGACTAATGGGTTTCAAGACACCTAAGAAGAGATGATTATCATTGCAACATAAATATGGTGACTCCTAAAGTATATGAAAGGTGTCAAAGAGGATTAAAAAATGGTATTTTAAGGTGATTTTATGACCAAGGATGCCACTTGTAACTTTCCAAGCCAAGAGGAGGGCAGTTTGAAGAAGAGACAAGATGTGTCAAGCAAATAGAGAAACTCGTACGTCATTTCCAAGATGAAGCATAATTAAGAAGGAAAAACATGTCATTGAATACCTTATGAGACTATTCTATAACCTCTTTCTTGATTTTAAATCTTGTCATGAGTGTTTGGTACTTGTTAATTACTCTCTTCTATGCCACTTCTCTCTTTCTCTATATATATAGCCTTGTTTGGATTTATAAGGATCTTTTGGTTGAGTATGAAAAATCCCTACTCAACTAAAAACTTGCACTATGCCTTTGAATAATTAATTAAGTTGATTCTTACCTATTCAAATGCTTGAAACTAGTGTACTTATCTAATTTTTGATAAATGCTAGTAGTAGTGATTGTACTCTCTCCTTTGTCCTCTCCTACCTATTTACAAATGGAATTTATTCTTTCAGGTCACATGGTGTGTCTGATGTCATTTTGCATGGTTTGAAAGGGTATTTTTAGTCATTATTTCCTTAGACATCTTAACCAACCCTCTCATTCAATTCATTGTTTATAACCTCAATATTAAAACACTCATGCTTAGAGTCCTTGTTTTGAGAAGTTTAGTCAGATTCAGGCCTAATCCATGATTCTTAGTGCATGATCATCAAGTTTAGGGTGTTAATTTTAATTTGGTGTATCACCTCCCTTAGTGATTTTATTTTCATGTTATCCATCTCTTTTTTATTTTACAAGTGTAGAGTAGTGAGCCTAATTAATACATCAAGGGGAACTAGCCCTATAATCTAGAGGTTTAGTCTACCTAAAGGTCACCCACAACCTAAGACTAATCCCATTGTATAACTCAAGTTTATAGGGCTTGAATCACCTTGTTAAGGGTGTAAATATGAGATATAATAATACATTCAAAGGTAGTGATGCAACTAAGTTTTTTTTCTAATGTGTGGGTTCACTTTGGTTTGCCTAGTTTTATTATTTCAGATTGAGACTTAATAGTTATTAATAAGTTTTGGGAAACATTGTGAGAGAAGATGGACACTAAGCTGAAATGGTCTACTAACTTTCACCCACAAACTAATGGTAAGATATAGGTTGTAAAAATAACATTGGTATAGCTCTTGAGAGGTTACAACAAGAAACATCTTATATCTTGGGATGAAAATTTGGTATATATTCAACATTCCTATAACTAGGCAGTACATTCTTCTACAATAAAAACTCCTTTTGAAACTTATTTTGTCTACTTACCTCTATGTGCATTTTATGTTCATTTGAGACAAAATTTCAAAGGCAATTGGAAAGTAGATCAAAATATCCAAAAATATAATAAATTATTGATAAGATTCAAAAAATTTACCTCCAAGTGTAAGAGAGGTTGAAGGAGTCACAAGCCAAGTACAAAACAAGGCATGATCAACATAGGACTAAACATAGTTTCCTTGTTGGAGAGAAAGTATGGTTTTAATTCACTAGAGAAAGGCTCCAAGGTGCGTCTAATAAGTTTAAACCTTTAAGTTATGGTCCATTTAAACTTTTTGAACAAGTGGGAAAGAATGATTTTAGACTTGATTTTCCTCATTATAAGAAGATATATCTAGTTGTCAATGTTGAGAACTTAAAAAAAATTTAGCCTTCTATGTTAAAAAATGACAATGAATGGTTTTTTCTACCTTCAATTTAATATCTCACTCCTGGTAGTAAATTAGAATTTCAAGAGGATGTTGGGCTAAATAATAAGGAAATGACAACATGTAAAGGAGTGCATCAACTTTGGCTAGTTCGGTTAAAGGGACATCTACACAGAAAGGCCAAATGGTATTATAGAGAAGTTATGGGGAAGATATTTCCTTACTTACAAAGTTCTTTAAGCTTTTATGGGCTTAAAAGTCTCAAATTGGGGAGACATGATACAAATTTAGATCCTAATGTATTAAATAATGTATACTATATGTTTCCACTAGACCCTATTTATGTAATTCATTCATTCTTGTGAGACACTATGTAAGAAAATTCATGTATAAAAAAATCAATTTAGATATGTTACAATGGAAAGGTCAATGAGGGGGTGATCAATACATCTTCATAGTGATAGAGTTGGTGTTTTTACACTCTTGAAAATGAGTAGTTTGCTTAATATAGCAGAATTACCACTATATAAAGGTGGTAGTTATGCAACTACCCTATGGTTTCATAACTTCTAGTGTTCATAATTGATAGATACAAAACCACCCCAATGGTTGTGCAACTATCCCTAAAATAGCATAAAATATCCCAAATAGGAATGGTTACAAATGTTCTCATTTTACAATGATGGATTATTTGAGCTTCTTGGCAAACTCCAAAGTGAGAGGGCATAAATACAGGTCTTGTAGAATGCATAAGACATAAAAAGAGTATTCAATTTAGATTCATATTATAAGATAACAAGTTGAGTCTTGGTTCATGTTATCTTCAGTTTTTATTAGCTATTTAGTGGATTTTTAGTGTTGGATTATTTTAAAAAGTGTCTAAAAGATCCAAAGTAGTTTTTCATATGAGCTTTGGAAAGGGAGTAGTGAAAGTTGTGTCCTTGCAGGACAAGTTTTTACCAGTAACATTTACATTTTATAAATCACATAGTGGAAGGGGGAGTGCAATTTCCTCACTCACTATATTTTTCCCACACTAGGTTTCTCCAAGTTAAATATTATGTTCATAGTTTTTTATGTGTTATCTTTACTTCTCATTTACATTTTTTCATAATTCTATACTTTTCATTCTAACGCTTCATAGCTTTGTTTTACAAGAAATCTAGTTTATAAAAATAACTTATTTCAATCACTTGTTGATTTAAGAGTATAAAATCTGTGTTGGTGAAACCTAATGTGTAATATCCACCTAGTTGGCAAACCAATTTCACATTCTAGATCTAGTCTCAGAATCCAAAGATTTTTCCCAAGTGTGTTCATTTCAACAATTTTACTACTTTACTTAGTTTATTGCTTGTCAACTTTATTTGTTCATGCTTATTTACTATTTATAGTCATGATGATGTTTTGAATTTTATTTTTTAACCACATTTATCTTATATATCCTTATACACTTATTTTTATCATGTTGTTAGTGGTAAATCACCCTAATGCACTAAAAAGATATTTTAAAATGTTGAACCCCCATTCTTCAAAATGCCTACAGATTCTAGGGTTTTTCTCATAGGGTTTCATGACTTATTTATGAATTTTCAAATATGATTTCACATTTTAATCCTATTTTTCATCTTTTGATCAAACTTTAGGTTTTAGTCACCTCTTTTTTCTTTCTAATTACATCCATATTTCATAATTTTGTGCATACACCATCCTTATTTGAATGCATATATATTCCAAGGTTTTCTAGGGTTTGACCCTCTACTTTCAAATTTTTCATGTTTGCATCTTGTTTGTACTTATTACATTACTTGCCCATCCATGGCTGATTCTAGTGATATTCCTTCTTTTATGGTTGATGTTGATGCATAGGGTCCATCTGGTGCTAATAGAATGCCTTTTACTCCTCCTTCATCTAATTAATATGACCAATACATTTGTGATGATCCCAATATTATTAACTATGCTGATTGATGTAGAGTTGCTAAAATTTATAATTTTACAACTATGATTAACAAGTATCTTGATTGTTTAGACCCTTTATTGTTTAACTTGAAATATGCACAAAAAAAACTTAGTAATAAGGAATTTTTACTTGAACATACTCCTATTGATCCATTAGATCATTCTAATCTACCTCTTGAAGGCTATACAAATACATGTGGTGAGGATAGTACTCCTCATGGTACTATTGACCATTCTATGCCACCACTTGGTGCTACACCCCCTCCTATGGATAATCCTTTTATTATTATACAACCTAAGAATTCCAAGTTTCCTCCCACAGTCAATCAAATGACCAATGTTCTTCCATGATCTAATTCTTACATGGCATCTCTTAGTCTTGGACATATTCAAAATACCAATCATGCCTCCATTATGACTAATGTTAATCATAATAAGGCATTGATCCCTACAAACACACATAAACATGTAAATCATAAACTTGGTGCTACATCTATTGATCCATTGGTTTAACAACTTGATGATATTTGATAATAGATTACCTAAATATCTAAATCATTGAATAAACCTAACTATGTGGTTTCATCTAATGATATATTAAAAAATTAATAGGATTAAAAAAAATCACCCCTTGCCTCCTTTGTTTCAAGTCCCTGAATTTATATTATATAGTATAAATGGGGGTCATTCACATCACACTAGGGCTTATTTTCCAACTTGCTTTAGTTTTCAAAATGATGATTTACTTATGACCAAGTTATTTTCTAGGAATCTCACTCAATATTCCATAGATTGATTATATGCCCTGCCTATGGGCATTGTGTATTGATTCAATGATTTGGTTGATATGTTATTATCACATTTTTATATAAACATTAACCAAAAGGTCACATTTTCTTAAATTTATCAAATCAAACAAGGATATTGCAAACATAATACTAACTATTTTCTTAAATTCAAAACCATGCTTAATAAAATGTCACATCAAGTCCCTAATAATAAGCTTCAACATATATTTTGAAATAGTTTTCCCCCATGCTTTAGGACAAAGTCATGTTTAATAATTAGAAATATTTTGATGAAATTTTCCATGTGTTGCACAACATTGAGATTAAAATTATGGATTCTAATATGTAAAAATATTCATCTATCACATCCATATCTATCACCTCCAAATATTATGAAAAGCTAATGTTCAGAGCTAAGACTAATGATGTGTTTAATTTTTAAGCTAAGAATGAGGCCAAAACCATAAACATAATTTCACAACCAACAAATAGTCTTATCTTTCCTACTATTATAAATAGTCAATAATTTACAAGATTACTAGGCCCACCTCATAAAGCGCTACAACATTTGCTCAAATGTAATGTTATTATTTGACCTTATCCATATTAATTAAATACTACTTGAGCATTGCCTAAATGGCATGAAAAACCTATATTTTGATTATCATCAAGATTTTGCACATTCAACTAATTGATCCTTCAAATAATGACTTAAGATTCAAGATCTCATTGATAAAAACACTATTCAAATTAAAGGCCATATGTCTACATTAAACGAATCTATTACAACACCTAATCAAGACTTTAAAATCAATAAAAATCCATTGCCAAATCATAAAGCTACAAAGTAAAACAATATTCATATAGTGACATCTATACATCATTTGAATATTCTACATGAGCTTGAGATTGATAAAATTATTGGCATGGTTTAAAGTTCTCAATAGAAAATGTCTTCCATTAAATTATATGACCATGAGATACCATAGATGATTCAAATAATGGTCCTTTATACATATATGGTTTTTTTTTACTATCATCCTTCAATCACATATGTCATTATGAATAATAATAGTTATAGTGAAAATATGAATATTCAATATGACTATGATACTTCATAGTTACAGTGACATTTCATGCACACATCTCAGTGATTTTACACTACTAGTTATAGTTAGTCTTAAACCCCTTCTATTTTTTTTTTACATAATATTGAATACAAGATCATATATTCCACTAATTAGATACCCATAAATTAATAAAATGAGAGAGACACCTTCTACACTACATCATTATCTCAATTTCGTGCATAATAATGAAGTACATGTCATTTGGAGAAAAACTTGTGAGCTACCTATCAAACCTTAGAGATAACATGAGTGATCATCTAGTGTGCTTCGTAAGGAATGAATCATTCAATATTGTGTGATACCTATTATTATTTCACCACCATATAGTGTAAGAGATCCTAGAGCTTTAATTCCTATATTTACATCTTTAAGACCTAGGCCACGTAATCATCAACATCTCGATAGGGATTTACAAACTATTACTACAGATCATATTCAATCACATATTTTATCATGATATATTCCTATGCATGCTTCTCAAGATGTTTTAATGACTCCTCAAGACCACTCTCCATATATATCTCTCTAGGATGATGATTTAAATTACTACACATTTTGGGACTACTTTTATGATATTTTGAGTGATACATATCACTCCTATGGTATGGGATTTCACATTATCTAGATGAGATAATTGGTCAATTATAATATCTCATACCTAGCTTCATTGATATATCATCATTTTACTATAGTTTTTTTGCTACACCTAGCTTGTTTTATTATATATGTTGTATCTTTCATGTGTTTCACTCCTTTGAGTTTGATTGTGTTTGTCATCTATCTTCTAGATTTGAAAACTTTCCACTTGCCTTTTATTTTACCTCAACATTATTCTAGCCACTTGGTTTATGTTTCTTGCTATGTTGCACTGGCCCTTTCCCTTTAATTATTGAACCTATTCCAAATACTTGTCTAAAATGCTTGATTATGACAACATATATATCGAGACATTATGTCATAGCATGAATTAAATTTTGAGGAAAGTTGTAGGTTGTTTGGAATTTTCCAATTCTTCTTATTATTTTCACCACTTAGCTTTCCTATTTGCATTATTCTCTTCATTTTTCCCCAAGATTTTTTTTGGTTCTTTTAAGATTCACTCTATTACTCTTGTTTTCTCTTCATGGTCTACCTATTTTTTATTGTTTCTTGATTGTGTTATTTGGATTCCTATTTGTTGGATATTCTTCTTACAGAAAAATTATAACATTATGAAACTAAAAAAACAAAATTTAAAAAAAAAAATGATAGATACATATCATGTACTTATATACCTATGCTAGAGATTTTTCATAATCATGTCTTACACATGCTTCTCATGACATTTTTGAGTGGGTGAATTGTAGGACATCTAGGTTATATATGATTATGTATTTTTAGATGTTATGTGCTAATTTATTTCCACACCTTGTGGGGTATGATCACATTGTGACATGCCCTACCTTAGGGGCATCTCTATACAATGGATTTTACTATGATATCTTTATTGATTTTCATTTTTCATATTAATCTAATGACATTGATTATATAATATCTTGATAGTACCTACACATTATGTACCTACCTTAATTATATCATATCTGCATTACATGGTTACATTATGATAATTATAACGTTACATTATGTATGCACCTATGTTGGTTGATTACTTGTATGTGCACTTTTGATTTTTTTAGTCATTTTTTTGTCTAGTTTTTGTTCTTAGAGGATCCTCGAGTTATCATGTCATCCATGTTATCATCTCTTGTGATTCATATATCCTTACATAATGATTTCATATATGTATCTATATACTCGTGTGTGATTTATATGATAATATATGACTTTTGGGATGATATATATCATGCATAGACTATGTTTGGTGCCATGGTCTTTACCATGTAAATTAAAATTTGTGGTATTACTATACTTGGTGTCTATGAAATTGAGTTCTTTACCATACATCTATGAGGGAACATTAGTCATGTGTATTGATTTATATATACTTACTAGGGGCACGGTTGTGACATTTGGGGCGTGTTATCTATCCCAAACTTGGTTTTCCACTTGAGGGTATTATACCCTTATCTATATCCTTGAGTTCATTACTATGATATATATATATATATATATATATATATATATATATATATATATATATATATGTTCCAAAACATATAAAAGAGAACAGATGCAAAGCTAGTATGTGAATCCTCATATGAAGACAAGTTATAAAGGGGAAAATAATATAACAATTGTCATATTTGTATGTGTTATATATATATATATATATATATATATATATATATATATATATATATATATATATATATATATATAACACATACAAATATGACAATTGTTATATTATTTTCCCCTTTATAACTTGTCTTCATATGAGGATTCACATACTAGCTTTGCATCTGTTCTCTTTTATATGTTTTGGAACTTGGACATATTGTTTGTCTATCTTTCTTAGTATCGAACTTTACATGTGCTTTATATATTTTTTTCAGCATTTTTAAAACTTATGTTATGTAATATAATGACACATGGTGATTTAAACCATTTATTTTTAGATGAATGATTGAAATCAATTATTTTCCAATACCTCACCTATAAATGGGGCATATGTCTAGATATTTCAATACTGGGCAAATATTTTAAAGTTGGATCAAAATTATTATCAAGTTTGAATAAATCCATGAAAAATATGATCACTATAAATTATTCACTATCTATTTCACTGATCAAAAAGTGGATTGGGTTGTCAGAACTCACTGAGAAGTGCTAGCTATGTCTAGGACTTATTTGTAAATTTCCAATTGGAATAATCAGAATGATTATAATGAGTGGAATAGAGTTTTGTTTTCAAGTTAGGGAAGCATCATTCACATACAAATAGGTGTATTCTTTCCTATGATCTTTTTTCAAATTACTATATTGATATTGATTTTATATGACATTGATTACTTATTTTAATTTACCATTATTTTTAGATATGTCCTATTTTACAAAGAAATGTAAAATTGTGTAGATAGAGCCTATCTCGATTATCATTCTCTTCAACTATCCTTCCCTAGGTAAGTCAAGGTTTGTTATTAAATTTATCATTTTTATACTTTGGTGTAGACATGATTTTACTCACATATGTACATCAAAGTAAAAGCATTATGCAGACACATAATTTTTTTACAAGACCATTTTCCATAGTGTTTTTTCCTCATTTCTTCACAGTTGGCCCACTTGTGTATATTTGGTTGTTTTTAAGACATTTCCTACCCTAAACTAGTCTATGTTTAGCCTTTGAGCCTTCTTGATGTCTTCAACATCCACCCCAATTATCTTTTTTCAACCTTGAGCCTTACATATACACCTTCTATGTTGTTTTCCACATTCTAGGCATCTATCTCTCCTAGGGTAGATTCACCAACTTGTTGAATCCATCTTCTATTTTTTTGGGTCCTTCTGCCTTGTCTTGATTTTTTACACCCTGACTTTAGCATATCATAATTTTCCATGATTTCCATTAAATTGCATCATGTCCTAGAGATCCATATATATAATAAGTCATCCCAAGTCATTTTTAAAGTATCATCTAAGTATTAAGTGAATAATGAATCTTTACCCATAATTCAAGTTAGGGCCTTCATTGATCATATCCTTTGCTACAACTTACCAATGGAGTTAGTATCTTGATACTTCAACACTCTTAAAGTCTTGTGACATCATCCAATTATACCAAAATATATTTTAGGTGAATATTCATTTAATTTCATTGCCTCATATAGGGAAGAGAAATAAAATACATTACTCAAGATTCCATTTACATATCAAAAAGAGATACATTGTGTCTAATTACTACATGTGATATATGTAGATAAAACTCCCTTAAGATTTCCCAATCACAATCATTTTATTATTCTTCATTTTATAATTTATTGTAAACTAAGTCAATAAGATAAATAAGAGATCAAATCAAACATTTTTCTAATGAATTCAAAAATATGAAGACACAGGATTATAAGTTGTCATACAATGCACCTGCATTAGAAAATTTAGAATCTAGAACATAGTGTAGTACATAGTTAGCATGATAGAACACATTATATAGAGACATAGTAAATGTAGATTAAGTGACCAAATCTACACCAAGGCACATTTGACTACACGGCGATAAACATCAAAATTTTCCTTTGATAATCAAGACTACATAAATCACATAAAACTACATAGACCCTTGCATAGTCCAAATCTAGTCCCATAATCCTAAGATTCTACCCAAGTATGTTCCTTTTAATCACTTTCACTATTTTACCTAGTTTGTTTCTTATCAAATTGTTTTGTTTTATGCTTAATTATTGTTTATGGCTAGAAGGATCATATGAGTTATGTTTTTGGACTGTATTTATCTTATATCTCCCCATATACTTAGTTTTAACATGTTAGTAGTAAATCACCATAATGCACTAAAAATATATAATAAAAAAGTAATTAGCTCTTCCTCAATCACCATATCAAAATTATCCTTCTTTTTTATTTCCATCTCTATCTATTTCCTTCAATCCAATGAACTTCAAAAATTAATAGAGACCTCAATAATATAAGAAGGTGAATCTTGATTCATAATATATGAAGAAAATTAGATTTTATTAGAACCATGGATTTGTAATTGTGGTATATGGATAATATAAATATTAAAAAAACTATGAGACCTTAAATTTAATGATGTTATGCTCATGTACATTTCCCCCAAACCTCCAACTTTATCAAATGAAACCATCCTTATATTAGTCACCTCTTCCTCTTAGGGCACAACCACTATAAATTTTTAAAATATGACATTGTCTTCCTCATCAACAATTACCACTTGAGACTACACACTTAAGGTATGAGACAAAGGTGAAAATGAAGAAAAGACCATTGCAATAACATGGTACCAAAATGGATTATCTCCCCTTTCACCATTCTCACATCTAAAAAATAAACTTATAATCCATAACTTATTGCATTTATATGTTCAATTTATTCTCGATCCTTGCTTGAACTTCCATGGTCATCAATGTTTACCATAGGGTGAGAGGGTGGATCCATTTTCTTAGCTTTGATCAATCTTCTAGTGGATTTATTAGAGTCAAAAATATCTTGATAATACTCATAATTTATATGACTTTCATGGATGTATTATTTTTGGAATTTGGATTTAATAATTTAAGATAATTATAGACTATATTAGGAGGATCCTATTTTACAAACTTGGCTTCATGAAATTTGTATGCATTGACTTCAAGTAAATTAATTTGTAAAATAAAATATTGGTGAAAATATAGACTACCATGTTAGATAAATATTTTAAGACATCATATGAAACATGCTAAATAAACTAATATAGACTACATAGATAATTTATTAGGATTTTTATCTATTTTGAATGTTATTGTTATGCACAATTTCATAGAATAAGTTATTATTGTCAACTCGTCACATGTGGTTATTTGTAACCATATTTTTTACACCTAGAGTTTTATATGCATGAACTATTCCTTGTTGAAGATGAATCAAAGCAATATTAAATTGAGTCCAAACTTTGATATCCATGTAGATATAAAAAGAGAAGAATACCACCACTACATTCTTCTCTAGTTATTTCAGCGTCAAGGCTTTTCTAGAAGAGCTCCAAAGCATTCATGAAGAAAATTTATCATTTTTTTATGTGCAATTTTGTGCAAGATTTTAATGGCACATATATTTTGAATGGTAAATTTGGAGGATTGATTTTTATTTTTTACTAAGTATTTTCAGTATTTATTTTTCATAACATAAACATTTGATTTATATGCATATAACTTCAAGGTGTAGCATTTTTTGTGGAAAATTTTATATGTTTTTATTTAATTTAAAATACTACATGGTGAATTCATAGTATAAAATTCCCCAATTTGAATTACATGTTAATGGAGAATGTAATACACATAATAAGACACCATTTGATAATATGGACTAGAAACCATGCCTTCATAGTAGGGTAAATCTATAAGTTGAATAATCTTATTTTGATACATAAATTCTTGTACATATTTGAGAATATATGTCAAAAACCATGCTTTCATAGTAGTTACTCCAATGATGAATGTCCCATAGAATGAGGACCAATTTTCTAATCCATATCCATGCATGGGACATAAATTACCTTGTTTAAAGATTTCAAAATCCTACCTGAACTATTTAAAAAATTTCATCTTCATTATTATTATTTCAAATTTAAGATAAAAAAATGAAAAAGGTTATATTTGGCCTATAAAATTATATTTATGTGTTCTCTAAAATTTGATAATTCATGTTTTTAGCCTATATAGAGACGTACCATTATTTTCCCTTGAGGAGTTCCTATGATAAAAATGGTCATTAGAATTTAATTACTTGGTGTCACAAGGTTTCTTAGAATATACCATATTCAAAGCTCCTTGTTACACCCCCCAGATGAGATGAAAACTTGAAGAAACTTACATAGTTAATATTAAAGACAATATTGGAAAGAGGTGTCCACACTTTTTCACAACCAAAGGAGTTTATTATAGTGATATTTTCATTTAAAAAAAATTAATTGTATAACTTATTAAATTTTTAATGCTTTTAAAAAATTAAGCATTGCTTTAAAAAAATCAATAAAATTATATATTATAATATCATGGCCACGAGTGCCCCAAAAATTTTGTTACTAGATTTGTAACTGTTGAGAGGGAATAATTATTCCATCTAGGAAAATTAAATTAAATATCATCTTAATTTTGAGTACTTATATGGAATTGTTGATGAAAGCATTAATAGACACACAAGTGATGTTGAACAACAATCAAAGTTACACAAGGCTAATAAAAAATCCAAGTTGTTTATCATGTTTGGTGTATCATGTGATGTCTAACCATATATCCAAGATTATAATAGTTCCAAGTATTCATGGTATAAGTTTAAAACCATGTATGAGTCAAAAAATAAAAACTAGATGTTACACAAGTAGAGTTAAATGCATTGCTTGAACATGAAAAGTGGTGAAAAAGTAGAATCAGTCCTTAAAATGTTCACTAAGTCATGAGCCTCACTAAAAGTGTTAGGAGAAACATAGAAAAAATATTTTATTATACCCATTGTGTTGTTAGTATTACCCTCTACATATAGAGTTTTTGTAACATCCTTTAATGTCTCAAATCAGAATTGAATATTTTATCAAATCATGAATATGATTCAACTAGAGGGGTCCATTAAGGAAGAATATAATGAGAAGTATCATTTTTTGGTCACACACCTAAAAGGAAATAATCCCATGAGGCATGGAAATATACACCCAAAGCAAAAACAATTGCAAGGTAACAACTCTCATTCCTATAGGACGTGCCTAATATTTGAGAATAATAGGAAAGAACTAAAGGATTTTTTGGTATAAATCATTCATGAATGGGGTATCTAACAAAGAGAATCCATACCAAACACAACAAGGTGTGAATAATTGTTATTAATGGAATAATATGAATACCACACAACAACAACATGGAAATATTGTTGAGAATGAAAAAAATCAAGATAAAGAGTAATTATATGTTGCCATGACTTACAAGGAGATCCCCCATCCAAGTTTAATAGGGTAAGTGTAATCAAGTGATATAAGGCACATGACTACATGGAAGGATTATTTTTACACTTTGACCCATACCTATTACCACAACCAAGTCACTATTGGAGATGATACCATCTACAACATTCAAGGTCTAGGTGATATCTCTTTTCCACTTGGCATGCATTCTTATAAGCTTATGAAAAAAAATTAATTTTTTGGCCTCACAAAGAGCTTACTAGTATTCAATCGAGTGTCAAATCACACCTCAAATTTAAATTTAATAGTAAAGGTGGTCAAATTTTTTATCTCACTTGAGATAAAAATAATATTTTAAATACCATTGTGTGTGCTTCCAGAGTCAATAAGATGTTTGAAATTCATGTTGACTACCATGATAACCAAGTATTGCTATATAAGGTTGATTATTCTATTGCCTTATGGTATCAAATATGTAGTCATTTAAGCATTGCATTTTTTATTTACCTTAGCAGGGATGACATGGTGAGAGATCTTCTCTCACTCAAAAAAACCTATGACCTTTGCTAAATTTTATTATCTCAAAAACAACATCAAGCCCTACTTGTCTCTAGTATTCATCAAAAAATGAGGCCATTGTATCTAATGCACATCAATTTATGTGAAAATATGATCCCTAGCATCAAAGGGTTTAGATAATTTCAACTCCTTGATAGTGATCACACAAGGAAAATGTGGGTGTATTGCTTGAATACCAATGATTGTGTAATCAAAATCTTTATAGAGTTCAAAATTCTTACATAATGATATTATGGTATCCACATCCATGTGTTCTTCTAAGATCAAGGGGATCTCATAATAAATGATTTATATTATTTTTTGAAGGAATATGATATTTGAAAATATTTTACCACTACCTACATGCCACAATGGAGTAGTGTTGTAGAGAGACAAAAATATACCATCATGAAAATGGTGTGTAGTATGTTGAATAACTTTGAATCAGATTGTCTATTTTAGTTAGAGGTCATTTACACAATAGTTTACATATTAAAAATGGAATCCACCAAATCTCTTAATAGTATCACTATTAAGTAATCATGGATAGGAGTTAAGCCTTCCAATTTTGATCCTTGTGTTTTTAGTTGCATGGAATACATGCACATTCCAAATGAGAAGTGAAATGATTTGAATGAGAAAGGCTTAGAGATTGTCTTTATAAGATAAAATGATAATTTTTATACCTATGATATCATGTATCCCAATATTAGGAATTTGCATGTTATTATAGATTTAGTCTTTGATGAGAAGAGAGAATACAACTCACCATCAATGCCATCACTTCTTCCACACATTCCTCATGTGATCCTTCTTAATGATGATAAGGATGGTGTCTTTGAGAGTGGGTATGATAATGAGGACAATGGTAATGATGATGGTGATTATAATGAGGATGGTTATGATGAGGATGTTAAATTAGGTCCTCTAACATTGTCATCTACAAGTACTACATGATGAATATTTAAGTGGTATGCTAATACCATATGTGAAAAAAAGTTGGATAGAGTCATGAACACATAAAATTTTTGGAAAATAACTAATATCATGGAATGTTATGAGATGAATTCAACCCTCATGATCATAATTTATAAGAATTTTTAACCTTCAATAGTTAAACAAATCATTTAGTTATAGCTTTTTAAATATTCTAGGGATGCATAATATTAGGCATTGATAAAGACTGAGACATGGAAATCTATTGATCTTATAAAAAAATATAAATATATCAATTGTAAGTGGGTTTTAAAGACTAATTACAAGGCAAGTGGCACTATATAAAATCATAAGGTGAGACTTGTGGAAAATGGATGCACTCAAAAATAAAACATAGACTATTTTCTCAATGGACACAAAAAGTTATTTTCTTAATAAAGATTTCAAAGACAAAGTTTGTATGAATCAATTGGAGGAATTTTTAAACCTAATAAAGAAAAAAAGGTTTGAATACTCATTTAATATCTCTATGGTCTCAAGTAATCTCCCATACCTTGGCATATCAAAGTATATAAACATATTGTGCAATATGGATTATATCGGACTCCATATGATTTGAACCTTTACTTTACAAAGTAAGGGGGAACATAATTCTTGTTGTGTATATTATATACCTAGTCATCATAGATAGTTCATAGATGATGATTTATTAAAAAATAATGAACATAAGAAATGGTTCAACATGACTGATGTATGGATTTTTCTCTACTACCTTGGATTTGGAAGTGTGGTAAACAGAACATCACATCTTTGTGTCTTAGATGAATTATGATAAGATATTGATCAATAAGTTGAAATGATAGATGTTAAGCCCATGCTAACACATATGGATACAATACTATAGTTTTTTTTATTATATCCATATCCTAAGGTGAATGCCATCCTTTATCATAAATTAATTGGGAGTCTCATTTGCTAGACTTAAACTATGAAATATATCATCTATGTTGTCTTTTATTTTTTATGGTTCATGTAAGAACCAATGTTTTGTCACTTGAAGGCATAAAATCAAGTATTAAGGTATGTCCATGGTATTATAGAACATGGTCTAGATTAAATGAAGAATTACTAACTATATGCACATAGATTATGCATGATCTATTAATGATAGGAAATCCACATCTAGATTTGTTTTCTTTCTAGGATCTGGTTTGATTTCATGAAATATAAATAAAAAAACATAGTTTCTCAATATTACACCAATGTGTAATATCACACAATGTGTGGAACTATCTACAGATTGATATAGTTATATTGTGTACTATTAGGAATGGGAGTACCATTAAATTAACCACCAATCTTGTATTGCAAGAATCAAGGTGATCTAAAACTTTTTTGCAATCTAATGATCCATGAATGTGTGAAACACATTGAAGTTTAGTGTCAATTCATACATGAACAAGTTCAACAACATGATATTTAACTCTAGCTTTCCCCCACTCAAGGTGCAAATATCTTAAGAAAATCAATTTCACATGTGAATTTTGAATCAATTCTAAATTCTCTTGTACACTCTTAAGACTATGATGTAATGAGGGGGGAATGTTAGAAAAATAATTTACTATATCACATGAGATAAATTAAATAAATTCAAGTATAATATATAGATATGTTTCTATGATGTTTTACTATTTAAAATGTTATTGTTATACATAATCCCATATAATAAGTTGTTATTTTCAACTCAAGACATATATGGTTATTTGTAACCATATGTGTTACACCTAGAGTTTTGTGTGTGTGTGTGTGTATTATTTTTTATTAAATATGAATTTAAGAAATTTTGAATTAATTCCAACATACCCAACATAATAGGTAACTTTGTAAAAATCCCCAAGACCCTTTAAATTAAAATTCTAATGATTCCCATATGAAATTCATATCATGCCTCCATATTCAATAAATAGTTTGACACATAGAATGGGAGATAATAATACTTAACTAAAGCTATGCCCATCCTAATGAGGTTGACCTATTTATATAATAACCAAGTACCCATGTTTTTCAATGATTCCATCAAGTATTTTTAAATTATAGGGAATTTATGGTTGTGAATTTATGAGTACATTAGATGGATAAAATAATTACAAATCAAAGTATACAAGTCATAATGTTTATGCTTGTAATAAACATTGCCATATGAACTAATTTCTTATTGGTTAGATTTAAGGCATGAAATAATGATGAAAAATCAAATAAATCCATATGTAATCTATGAGGTAGGATATCATATTAAATATACTTCCTTATTTACACTCATTTAGGTCACTTTCCATTATCCAAGATATAATATAGTAGAGGAACCTAAAACATGTCAACCAATCCAATTGTGTCCTTATCAGATAATCCATTTAAGAGTGTCAAAACTTCCTTCATATGAGGGTGAACCAATCAAACTATGTAACATTATTTGACTTGTTCTTCCATGTATTTGGGTTCACTAATTATTCCTTTATAAATTCAAAATTTTATGCTATTTTGGTTTTAGAAACCCTAATACAATAGAAAATAGTGTGTGAATTCAAATTATTAAATATGGTATTTAAGCATGAATGTGAATGTAAACTTTTGAAATAGATTGCAATGATTTGGAAAGTAACATATGCTAAATATAGTAAGAATAAACAAGAGATAAGTACTTCAATTTTCTAATTAAATGTTTGAATTTGACTAGCTTCTAGTAGTGGAAATCAAATTGAAGTAGGCATGTGAATTGTCTAGATCCAAAACCATGTTTTTATTTGTGCAGGGTTGATTTAGTTAAATTTTTAGCCAATATAAATTATTGATAGTGAATTTTAGTGGTAAATAATTACCTACGTGTAAAATAGGATATGTGACCATATGTTGACCTTCACCTATATTTGAAAGTAATTTTGTGTAATGTCAAACATTGATGATGTGTGCAACTCTAAAAATTAGCCTCATGCACCTTACAACCCTAAATGTGTTTGTGAGGGTTACAAACCTACAAAATTGAGGAAAATATAATGGTATGAGTTTATCCCATCACCCTCATTTATGATTAATAGTTGCTTACATATTTGATACTCTAAATAGGGAGATCAAGCCACACTTAGTTCTCCCAATAGTTTGAATGTGCAATTATGTTGTTTTGTTATATAAATGAAACTAATGATTTAGATTTGATAATTGATAATGCTTGATTTGATTTATATTTGGTATGCTTCATACTTGGCTTATGACTACTCCTAGTGACCAATTTTTAATTTGGTAAGAATATGGCAGAATTTCAAGATGTGTGATAGTGTATAGATATGTACCAAATAAGTGCCAATTACCCTATCAAGTGAGGCCTTTATTTGTATTTATATGAGTCCAATTGGATAATATATCACACCACCAACATACTAAGTATATTATTAAAATATTTCATAGAATTGAATGTTGAAATCAAGTAAATGAACAATATTACCTTTCAAAGTAGAGCAAACCATAAATTTGAGACAAAAGATTTGACAAGTGGAAAAAATCATCAAATTGTGAAAAAAATCCACAATCTATTAAGAAGCTTTTCAACAAGAATCAGTCCAAATACAATAACATGAATAGGCTAAGAGTGTGTGAGAGAGAATGACTTTAAGCCAAAGATCATCTCAAGGATGCAAGAGTAAGATCAATATCAAGACTGTATAACTTCAAAAATGAGTAAGAGAAGAGCTCAATAAATAGATCTAGAGGGAATAACGATTACAAGTGCAAGTTTTAGCATGTATGCCATGTATCCCTAATCCTTTTACAAGTGGAGAGGATGTGTGTGTCATGTGGGGGGGGGGAGAAATTACATGAAAGTAACTCAACATCCAATAAGTGAACAAAAAAGGTGAGTGACACCTCAAAAGTCTACAATAAAGTGCATTTAAAATACAAAAAATGCAAACATACATAAGACTTATGATAAGCCTAGAAGACTATAAGAAGGACCCAAATTAAGGTTAATTCTCAAACACTCTCCCTTAAATTTAAATTAGGGTTATAAAAGTAGAGAAAACCTTTTATAAACAAAGAAGGGAGTTGAAATTACATAATACTCCCCCCTTAATAGAAACTTCCTTTAAGAGGAATTACAAAATTTTAGAGAAAAAAGAAAAGGTGTCACTAAAAGTCACAAGGAAGAAAGTGTGATCACCAATAAGCTCCAAGAATCTTCTTTGAATAATTTGGTTGATTTGCAATTGAATAAAGATCATCAAGAAGTAATGATCCATAAACCTACAAAATGAGCAAGCTAACACCAATATTTCAAGTTAAATAACTAATATGCTAAAAATACAATCTACATCTATAATATAATAAAATTAGATGTACAACTAGGCAAATTTGAATAAATATAATTTCCATCTTAAAGTGTATAAACTTGCACGAAAAGAAGTTAGTCAGAAATCTCTAAATAAAGCATATTCTCTTTACAACAAAGAGTAAGGAATACATAAAGAGAGTTAGATAATCAAAATAGAAAGAAAGAATATGTGTTACTTGAAAAATATATTTTGCATGAAGTATTAGAATAATTATTTCAAGAAGACATCAAAGTCTCTAGAAGATCCATTTTATTTTGGAATCAAAATAGTTTGATCTTCAGAGGTAAAAGATTTAATCATTTTACAATAATGCAAAGTGTTGTGTGTGTATTTACCACAAGATTTGCATAGATGTAATATCTAACATTTAGATATACGATGTTTATATTTTTCACAATGTGCATAAGTTTTAGCAATTTTAACCAAAGCATGAGCATTAGAAGCATTATAATCAAAAGAGGTTGCATTATAAATCCTTCAATACGAAGGACAATATGATTCTGAATTCATAATAGAAGCAATTTAATTAATAAAACCAAGACTTTTATAATTTACATTAGGAGTAAGCAAAAGAGGTTTAAGAATACTGTCTTCACACTTACCAAGCACACCACCTGAATAGCACATATTATGTATGATTTTCAAGTTAGGATTGGTAGAAGAAGTGTTTAAAGAAGTTTTAGGTGTTTGAGAAGCATGATAAGTTTCACCATCATAAGAGCTATTTTCATGGGCAAAATATGTTAATTTATCATTTAGATCATCAATTGATGATTGTATTTTCTCCACATTAGCAGTAAAAGAGTTTTGAAAAGCAGTAATAGTGTCTTTTTTACATTTAATTTGATGGTTAAGAGTAACTATCTCCTCATTTTTTGAAGAAAGAGTGTGAAGAGATTGCTTAAAATCTAAAAAATTAGCTAATTTAAAAGCCATAGCAAGTGTATACACAAGTTTTAATTTAAAAAAAAAAACAAATAATGCTTTAAAAATTTGATTGAAAAAACCAAGATTTAACTTGTAAATGTAAGGCTAAACCAAAAAAACAAATGCATGTATGAGAGAATTATGTAAAATCTTGGAGAGAAAAAAATTAAAATTTTGAAATGCTTTTGTTTTTAATAGAGGTGAATATTAATAACAAATTAAAATAATAACTTGTATAATAACACTAATGTAAATAACTTATTGGGAAAATTAAATTGATAAAGTGCATAAAAGCTAAACTATTTAAAGAAATATATTTATATTTGAAAAGCACTAATTTTAACTTTGATTCGATTTTTTTTTCTAAGCCTCACATGTGACAAATGGAAAAGACCAAACTTTAAATTAAATTAGATTTATTTTTTGAGTTTAAAAGGAAAAACCACAAAAAGCCAGTTATTTTATTTTAATGGATTGAATTTAAATAAAATAGTAAAATGAAACATAAGAATTATTTTTTGAATTAAAATTGCTTCAATTTAAAAAAAAATTATACCAAGATTTTGTTTTATTTTGATTTCACATGCATAAAAATGTCAAAGAATAATCTTGATGCATATTATAATAAAGACTTAACTCCACACCAAAAACTGCCAAGATTTGATCCATAAGTTAAAAAACTTAGTTAACAGAAAAATTAAAAATACGTGATCTATGAAAAAAAATTAATGAATAAAAGTTAACACGATAGTTTTTGATTAAGACAAAATTCCACAAAAAATTAAAAGATATAAAAAGGCAATTTAAATTTAAATTATGGGATTAACTTGAACAAAATATCCTTTACATGTCAAAAGGGTGTTGAAAACTACCACAAAAAAATATAAAAACAAAAAACAAAACTCAATGATAGTTATAATGCATTGACAGAACACCACATGCTAGGCAAAAAAATGCTTGAAAATAAAAATTACATAGAAAAAACATTAAAAATCTATAATGTCATGGTCAAATGTAAGGAACATGCCACACCTAGAGCTCAAAGACCACAGTAAAAAGAGCAAGACATAAAAAAGAGAGAGGGGAAGGGAAGAAAGGTGATATCCTTTAGGTTGTGGCTATGTAATGCTAAAATAACTGTAGGTAAGAAACATTAGAGATAAAGGAAACTACACAAAGGATAAAGAAACATGCAACAGTTAAAATAAAAGGCTACAAACTAGATCACTACGTGGATGAGCCAAATGGTGTTAGGAAAAATCTATGCCCATGAAAATAGATTTATTTTGATGATTTAAAACTTGATCGACCAAAAAGACATAGTGTCATTCAAGATCAAAAACTTTTATTATTTCCTAGATAATTGAAATCATAAGTTCAAAACTGATATGCTAAAATAGAAATATGAGTTAGCAAAAGAAAGAATCTTAATGAAAAACCACCATAGAGAGAAAGGTGTTATTGGTAGACAAACCAACAAAATAAATGTTTTAATTTTTTTTAATTTTTAAAAATATATTTTTATAAAAAAAACATTGTTTTGATGATTTCTCTCAAACCATGATCTAGGTTTTTGAAATTTTTTGAAATAAATATCTCATCTATAAAATGAAAAAACCCTTTAAATTTTAATATAAACCAATGTGACAATAAAAATATATAGTCATTTGAAAAGGATAGATTTGCAAAAAAATAAGTTATTCATCACCAAAAATCTGAAACATAAAATTAGAAGGTAAAAATACTAACAAACAATTATGTGAAAAAGAGATGGATTTGAAAAAAAATCAAAATTCCTCCAAGAAAAACCTACAAAACACTTCAAGATCAACGTTAAAATGACTATAGTTTTGATACCATATTAGAATATTGTCAAGAATCAAATGTTGAAAGCAAGTAAATGAACAATATTATCTTACAAAGTATAGCAAACCACAAATCCAAGACAAGAGATTTGATAAGTGGAGAAAACCATTGAATGATATAAAAAAACCACGATCTATTAAAAAGCTTTGCAACAAGAATCACTCCAAGTATAATAGCATGAATAGGCTAAGAGTGAGAGAGAGAGAATGAATTTAGTCCAAAATAACATCTCAAAGATGTAAGAGCAAGAGCAAGATTGTATAATATGAAGAATGAGGAAGAGAAGAACTCAATAAATATATCTAGAGAGAATAAGGAGTTACAAGTACAAGCTTTAGTATGTATGCCATGTGTCTCTAATTCTGTTTTAAGTGGGGAGAATGTGTATGTCATTTGTGGGGAGAGAAGTTACATGAAAGTAACTCTAAGTATAATAAGTGGATAAAAGAGGTGAGTGATACCTCAAAATACTAGAATAAAGTGCATTTATAAATACAATAAATGCACCCATGCATAAGACTCAATATAATCCTAGAAGACTAGGAAGGACCCAAATTAAGGTTAATTCTCCAACATAGATGGGCTAAACCTAGGAAATATTTAATTTTCAAAAGTAGTCATTATCAAGAGAGGGTCACTATCAACAATCATAAATCAATATCAACTGACAATACCAACCTAGTATGACATTAGTGCCCCATAGACAGGATGACTAAAATGAGAATATAAGCATGTCTACGTGGGATAATATATAAGTTTGATGTAGACAGTGAGGTTCTTGTAGGTGTGTAACCAGTAATAGTATAATAAAAGGATCAAACTCATAAGATAGCATGTAGGTGTGAGATAATGGTAGGTTTAGACAATATTTTTATGCATAATTCATGTGTGGTAAATGTATGCCATGTTTTTCATTATAAAGTAATGAATATAAGATTCTATTATCTATAAATTCCTCCCTTTTATTCTAGTAATATAATAAATTAAAAAGAAAAGGTACACATGAGTGTATACAAGACACTTTATCTTTGGTAGGAAGCTTCAATTGTGCAAGTCACTCAAAAGCAAAACTTGTGTGTTGATGAAAACCATTTTTGCCTTGTAACTTGTTAGAGTTGATGCTTCCTTCTTGAAGCATTGGAAAAAGGTGATTTCCATGGAAGCACTTGGAGATTGGTCCCTCTTGAACCATTAAGAAATATAGGGTGATCAAACCCTAATTTTGTATGACTATGTAAGTCCTTGGATTGGGAAGACAACATGCCCCGACCCTCATAAATATGTGGATGAGTGCACTCTATACTGACCTAGATAACTACTCATATCTGATAAATATGAGAAACATATTATGGGCTTGCTAGAAGTAATTAAATAGTTGTTGAGAAATATCAATGTACATTACCCTTAAAAAATGAATCAATCGTTGTAGATTGATTTATAGATTCAAGATTGTTCACTACTCAATGAGGAATGAAAAGTGTTTGAAAATAAACAACTATAATAGTTCTCACTATAAAAATTGTAAATGTGCACGAATCAATATCTTACCCCTCTGGAAATGTGTTAATTACAAATTATCATAATATGTATGTACATGAATTAGTATCATGCCTCATGAATCTAAAATTGTGTATATGTGCACAAATAGGTATCATGCCCTCTAAATCTATACCAAATAATATATATTGTTATGAATATATATAATGAATCTAAGAACTTGTATCTCAAATGAATGTGTATGTGAAAAAATTATAATTTATGAACCTATAAACTATGTGCATATTTTCATGCAGATGCACTCAAGTGTATATGAATATGTACTCAAGTATCTATAAAATAATGCACATACATGGCATATGCCCCATAATTTTTATTAATGTGCCAATATCTACCATATAATTGAACTCATATGATATTTGAATCTATTTTGAATCTCTAAAATCTATACTATGATTCTAAAATTTAATTTTTTGTTCATGGAGTCTTATATCTTTGTGACAAACCCATTATAGTGCTCTCTTTTTGAGATGAGGGATGTGTTTTTAGAGTTACTCATCTCAAGAGAAAATTTAATTGTATCATGTCTTGTATAAAGATAACATCATGGATAATCATGTGAACATGTGGAGAGTATGTTATCATATTATAGTATATGTCAATCAAAGCATGTATGTAACATATATAATTCATGGCATATAAGTGTCATGTCTGGATACATATATCAATAAAATAAGTAGTGGAAACTGTCAATTAAAAGATAATTGATTAAGACTATGAAGTAAAGGTACATGATATGGATCATGATGCCACTCAATATCAGCAAACTCAACAAGTGTAACAAAATTAACAAGCTCAAGAGTTAGTGTTACACATAAGGCCAAATTTTGCATATAATGGACATGAAAATGTTGCAACAAAAAATTCCAAGGACCCCACATAAGGAACATAAATATTTTTCAAAGAAAGAACATAAATATGTCACATCAAACAAGGCCAAAGGCCACACACAAGGGACATAAATATGTCACAAATGAGGGACATAAATATGTCACATCAAACAAGGCCAATGACTACATATAATAGATAAGCAAATACTAGCTTGTCATTATGAGAATAATATCATCAATAAAGCATAAAATAAGTAAATATTAGTTTACACTATCCATATGTATCAATTTCACATCATAATATAAAAGTATATACATGTAGTACATTTTAAAAAATAAGTAACTAGCCAGATATGTGTAAGCAATATATGTAATTCAATATGATAGAATGTTATAGAAATATATAATCTATGATAGTGAAACATCTAGAATAAGATGCCCTGGTATTGGCATGGGCACTACATAGAGGAAAGTCTAACATAAACATGCCCATGTATAATTTGTATGTCCTACATCACACTCATATATCATGAAATACATGTGTATGAAAAGAATATGTCATATGCCAAATATGTGATAAATAACATATTCCAATTATATGTTATGGTAATTATGTCATGCTCATGTCCTAATTTTGACTTTTTTGAATGTTTTTTTCATTTTTATGAATTTTTTAATTTTTTAATTTTTGAAATATTTGAAATAGTCAAGTAAGGCCAAGTTTCAATGATTTCAAAAATAGAATAATGTGAGGGACCTTAAAAATGCTCATCATGTGTGAAGGCATAGTATGCACTAGATGTGATAGTATGGCTATGTGGACAAAGTGAAAGCAATAAATATGCCTCCATTGTATATGTGAATCACAAAAATGTATCTTGATAATGAATAATAAATAAATATGCCTCCATTGTATAAGGATCATCATATCCCCAATGGGAAATAATAAATGTGTTCTTAGGTAATATGCAGATATGAATGTATGTGATCATGTAATCTCAATTGAAATCATAACATGTATAAGTACTTAATATGTAATAATGAGCAACTAGAATTCAACCAAGAATGTGCATTATAATCATTGTAGGATAAATGTCATGGATGTATAGATTAGGATGTCAATCAAGAGGCAAGGCCAAGTGAAAAAAAAGACAAGGGATAGAATAATGGTCAATGCAAACACACATGAGTGCATGTATATTAAAATAAAAGAATATAAAGGATGAACAATTTGATGGGCTATGTATAATAGATAATATTTAATCTTAACCAATAATTCCAAAAATAGAACTCTCCCATGGATTTCCTAAATAGAATACATGATCTCATGTTGAATTATGTGTTAAATCACCCATTGTAATGCAATTTTGATTTGTAGGTAATGTATCATCTTTTGAAGAAATAATTTCTATTTTGTTTGTTTCCTCTAAGAAGCTCTTTCTCTTGAAATGATAGCAATCACACATTCTTGCTCAAATGTAGCATAGTCATGATCTCTAAACAATGTTTCCCCCATTGATCTTAGCCATGATTTTCCTAGTTTTTCATTGTATCGATACAAAGTAGGGTCATTATGAAATATAAAGAAGTGTGTTTTCATCCCAAGTGTTACTAGAAACTTGATAGATATGATGCATTGATTAGGTTTAATAATCTTATTTAAATGTTGAATTCCATATCTAATAGGTTGGATAAGTGCCATGTTATATTTATTTATTACATAAGCATTATTAATCTCAATATTGGTACATTTCAAGTTATTATTGAGTATGATGCTAATATGGGTACTTGAGTTCTATTTTTAGACTTAGTTTGTTTTAGATTTTTTAGGTTTTTAAGAAGGTTATTTAATTTATTTATGTTCTAAATTATTTACTTGGTCATTTTGAACACTTTCTAATGATTTCTTAAAAAATAACCAGAACTATCAATTAACTATAGTTCATTAAATGTGTACTTAGCTAAGTCTAAATCATTATCCATTCATTCTCAAAGAGGTGGGTGTACTTTCTAACTTAGAATACTGATAAAAAAGTTATTTTTTGTCTTATTTTATATATTTCTCTCATTTGGGGCACCTAAGTTGATTAGGATGTTTGACTTTACTATTGAAGAGACTTCTTGCATGATATCTAAATATTTAAAATGAGTTAAACTTAAATTATTTAGTATAATTTTAGTTCACTTAGTCTATATTCAATTCACTTCATAGTCTAGGATTTTTATACTTATATTTTTACTTTTAGACTTTACTTGATTGAAAGTTTTCTTGTAATGAGCTCAAATTATCTTTCTGTATTTAATAAAAGTAGACACAATAGAAGTGTGGCATATTAATCGACTTGGAGAAGATTTTTGCATGTTTTATCTCTTATATTATTGTATGTATATAGTAATTTATGCTAGTAATCATACATTTTCAAGTTTTTCAGTATAATTTTTGGTCAATAATTTCACTTACAACATAGCTAGTTTGGCAGTTAATAATTATGGGATAGTCTTGTTAATAATAGCTTCAATGTTAGAGTGAAACAAATATAATTTTCACTCCATCCAATAATTTAAAACTTTAATTTAGTATCATATGTATATTGAATCAAGTTTTATAAGTTTTTTAGTGCCATTATCAAAAAAAATAATGGCTTTAGTGAATTCTGCTT
This sequence comes from Torreya grandis, assembly GCA_037957365.1. Taxonomy (NCBI): domain Eukaryota; kingdom Viridiplantae; phylum Streptophyta; class Pinopsida; order Cupressales; family Taxaceae; genus Torreya; species Torreya grandis. The sequence goes on along the minus strand of JARHVA010001659.1, from coordinate 19,994 downwards.
CCATGAACATTCATATTTTCAAAGGTGACAACTTTGAGCATTGGAGAGATCAATTGAAAAAAAATTATGGAAAAGAGTTTGAGAGAATGTTCTCCATTGTTACACACCACCTCAATATTGGAATGCTTTAACATAAGATCATAAAATAACAAAAAATAGATGAATAAAAGAGAGATGCACAAGTTTTTTCTCTTCAGAGTGTCATAGACCCAAACATTTATCTAAGAATTACAAGATGCAAGAATTCCTATGAGGTATGAAATACCTTGGAAAATTCATATCAAGGATATATTAAGGTAAGAGAAGTAAAAATCCAAACCCTTAAAATAAAATTTGAGAATTTAAAAATGCCATATTATGGATTAGGAGGTTATTGCATAAGGGTAAATAATTTAGTTTATAAAATGAGAGTTTATGGAGAAACTATACAAGATAATGTTATAGTAGGGAAAAAAATAAGATAATTAAGTCAAATATAGATACATAATATTATCACTCTTTAAGAGTGTGAGAACATGAACACTATAAATTTTGATGAGGTAGTGGGTTCTATCTTGTCCCATGAAGATAATATGAGACTATATGTAGGTGATCTAGAACATGATCAATAACATAAATTTGAAACCAAGGCAATGGTTTCAAATACCAAAGAGAAAAATAAAAATTATAATTTAAGGAGTTTACAAGAAATTAATCTAAAGTGTAAATATAAATTTAATTTTATAGGTAAGATAAATAAATACTTTACTTGTCACTATTGTTAAAAAAAGATATGTGATTAAAGATTGCATGTTACTAACAACTACGAAACAAGCTAATCAAGAAAATGAAAAAAAAGCTTTTCAAGATAATAAATTTAATTTTCAATAAGAATCATTAATTTTCACATGTTTTTTGGTAATAGAGGAAGTAAATAAGTTATTTTTTCTTGATTTAGATTTCTCAGATAAGGTGACAAGTCAAAAAGATGAATTCAATAAGTTAGATGGTTTCTTCAAAATCTAAGTGAAATTAGGTGATGAAAATTCCATCAAATATGAATAAAGGGATACATAAAAATAAATGAAAGTAAAGGTAAGGTTTATATAAAGGTTATTAATATTATTGATCACAATTTTACAGGTTATAATGATGAAAATAAAACATACAATTTTTTTTAACTTTGCTCGTAAATCTACAATTATTTGTAGGGATTGTATTTTTTTTTAAATGAAGTGTAAGATGATTCTGATCATATAGATAAAAAATTCATAAGTGAAGGGATAAATATCTTGAATTTTATTTTTAAGGCTTACAAATTCCTACACATGTTTCTAGTTCAATGGAAAATAATATTAGCTCTTTGTAAGAGACTAATTATCTGTCTGCATCAACACCAAGCAAGAATAAATGTTTATTGAATCCTCATATAGCCAATCATATGTTAGATAAAAATTATGAGAGGAATATAAAAATATTATAACATCAATAATCTAACTTTTTTTATGATGCTTATGATGAAAATACTATGGTTTTATTATCATGGGACTAGTGAACCTAGAAGTTATACAAAAGTTACTCAAAAGAAAGAGAGGGTTGATGCTATAAAATTAGAGATGAATTACATTAAGAGGAATGATACATGTAATTTATTTCAAACTCATTATAATAAATATATCATTGGTAAAAATTGGGTCTACAAAACTAATGTTAAAAGTGATGGCAAAATTGACAAGCTAAAAGTTATACTAGTTGGAAAAGGATTTGCACAAACATATGAGGTTGGCTATGAGGAAATCTATGCACTTTTAACCTGTCAAGATAATATAATACTAATGATTGTTTTATATTATAATGAGATATATAAAATATATCAAATTGATATCAAAATTGATTTCGTAAAAGGAGTGATTGAAGAAGTATATGTGGGGCAGCCACAAGGTTTTGAGGTAAAAGGTAAAAAATTTTGGGTATATAAGTTGAATAATTATATTTATGGGTTGAATCAAGCTCTAATATCTTGGTAATTAAGAATTTATAGTTGGTTATTGGATTAATATTTTAGAATAAGTCAAAATGAACCAACTCTTTACATACAAGCATCTAGTTCTAATGTTTTGTATGGTTGTCTCTGTGTCTATGACTTCATATTTACATGTATCACTATGGAAATGTTGAAAAACTTTAAAAAAAAATATGAAATAATAATTTGAGATCACTGATATTGGACTTATGAATTATTATTTTTTCATGTAATTCCATCAAAAGAAAGAGAAAGTATTTATTTGTCAAGCAAAGTATGTCCAAGACATGCTGAAAAAGTACAATCTTAAATATTTAAAACTCACAAACACTCCAATTTAAAGTGGATTATTAAGGAGGATGGAATTAATTCCACTGATTAAAATACTTTTAGAATCATGGTGAGAGATTTGATATATCTCACTATAACAAGACATGATATTAGTTATGGGGTTTCACTAATTTCTATATTTTTGGGTAAACTGGCATTCAAGCATTTGCAAGAAATGAAGAGAAATTTTAGATATGTAAGAGGTACATGTAATTATGGTATTGATTTCAGACCAATAAATTAATTATTTCTAATTTGGTATATATATTCAAATTAGGGAGGATCTCTTGATGACAAACAGTCAATATCAGGTTATTACTTCACAGTAGAAAATGGGTTGGTTTCTTGGTCTTCAAAAAAAGTTACAGTTGCATTATCATCTAATAAAATTGAATATATAGAATTTAAATTAGCTTGTATAAAAATATTATGGTTGAGAGTACTCTTGATTTATTTTAAAAAGACTCAACTTAAGCCAACACATATTTTTTGTGATAAAAATGGGGCAATATAATTATCCAAGAATCTAATTTTTCATGCTAAAACCAAGCACATTGAACTCAAACATAATTTTTTAAAATACTTGGTGAATGATAAACCCTTTGTCATTGAGTATGTGAGAATTAAAGATCAATTTCATGATATTTGTATCAAAATATTGCATATGCATATTCATAGAAGACTTAAGGAAATGATAGGCATTTCACCTCTTTGCATCAAAGGGCGGAATGTTTAGTATGATGTCAATATGGGCACTTGAGTTCAATTTTTAAACTTAGTTTATTTTAATTTTTTTAAATTTTTAAGAAGTTTATTTAATTTATTTATATCTTAAAGTTATTTTTCTGGTCATTATTTATAATTTTCAATGATTTCTTAAAAAATAGTTAGAACTATCAGTTAATTATAGATCATTGTAGTTTACTAAAAGTGTATTTAGCTAAGTCTAAATCATTAACCATTCATCATAATATAGGTGGGACACACTTTCTAAGTTATTATAACCAATAATAAAGTTATTTTTATCCTATTTTATATATTTAACTCAATCAGGGTTCCTAAGTTGATTAGGATGATTTTTTGGTTGCATGTTTGACTTTACTATTGAAGAGAATTCTTGCATGATGTCCAAATATTTATAGTGGGTTAAATTTAATTTATTTAGAATAATTTTAGATCACTTAATCTATTTTTAGTTAACTTATTAGTCTATGAGTTTTATATTTTTATTTTTATTTTTAGACTTTACTTGCATTGTAAGTTTCGTTATAATAAGCTCAAATTAGCTTTCTTTATTTAAAGTCACACACAGTAGAAGTGTGGTGAATTTTTCCACTTTGAAAATATTTTTTCATGTTTTATCTATAATATTATTGTAGGTATATAGTAATATAGACCACCAGGCATATATTTTCAAGTTTGAAGATATTCAATACAATTTTTGGTCAACAATTTCACTTATAACACAACTATTTTGATACTAGTAATTTTTGGACAATTTTGTTGATATATAGCTTCAATATTATAGTGAAACAAAGCTGATGTTCACTCCATCTAATAATTAAAATCCTTCATTTATCTATTTGAGAACTAATAATTAAGGGATTGATACATGAGGGATGATTTTTAGTTTATTCTTTTGAAACCATGTTTGGGGCATTAACCTTTTTAGGTATATCTTACTTTTTAACTTCCTTATTAAGAAACCCTTTCTTGAGGATGATTTCTTATTTAGCCTATACTTCTTTTTGTAGCCTTTGTTTTTCTAACTTCTCTTATTGGAACCTTCATTGTCGAAAGCTTTTTTGGTGTAATTTTTGATTTTGTAATTTGTCCTCTTATTCTTTTTATAATTCCTTTGAAGAAGTAATAATAGTTTGAGTAGATAGCTTAGTTGTATAAGTTGTCATGTAATTTGGTGGTGGTTTAGTTGATATATCTAATACAAGATCTATTGGATTGATCTAATATCTATTAATGTCTAATATTGTACTAAAATATTAAGAGTGGATGAGAGAAAAATTACCTAAACAAAAATTACATCAAATGCATCAAAATATTAATTCATCGATTATCCAAAAAGTATAAAAGAGGTACGTTATATAGTGATAAATTAGGTTACCAAAGATTCAACAACTCAACTCACTACTATAAAATATATTAAGTGTATTTTTTCCTAATGACCTTAACAACCTTAAGCAAGTTAACTAACAAATGTGTAGGTGAAACTAAAACTGGTAAAAATAATATATCAACAACCCCTCTAAAATGTAAATTATGTGGGTAGAAGAATTGGGTCCCAACAACGAGGTCTGATGAGATACCATAGCAAAATACAAATATTATATAGTAGAGAAAAGGACAAAACCCATAGGATAAAGCTCCTCCCCAAAAGAGAGCAAATAAGAAAATAAGGCTAAAAATACCCACTAGAGTCGATAACTACCTATAGCCATTATGTATCCTACAATGGAGTTCCCAGAGGTGACTAGAAATAGAAGTAGATACAGTGAAGAGTTGATCACCTTAGAATAATGAATGTGTCTACCAAGTGCCTAATGAATCTTCAGCCAAGGTGTGATTCCTATACAAGAAACTATTATTATCATGTAATGTAGGAGGGAAAATTACTCTATGCAATAATGGTGTAATAGGAGTAGAGGCTAAGGACTATGAAATGCCCTATAATTTTAGAATAGATTGCTTGATGTATGATGTATCCTAAATCACTATACTTATTCCTTGTAATGTCTAAAGTGGGCCAGAGGTAAGTTGATCAAGAAATAACTCCTTAATATTTATAAGGTGACAAGGAGATGGTGGAGGTGTGTCCCCATAATTATTGTAGTCATTTATATGAGAAGAAGAGTCATCAATATTAGAGGTGTGCTCAAGCCTAAAAATGTCATCAAGTTCAGAGGAGTTTGAAGAAGAAGAAACAAAAAGAGAGTCAAGAGCAAAGTGTGAGAAATTATATAGTTGAGTTTGATGATTAATTATTCCCAATGCCAATATAGTATCATTGTAAAACTCTCTAACATGAAATAAATATGGAGTTAACTCAACTCGCATGCCAAGACCAAGGTGAGTGATCTAGTAAACTGATATGAGATCATTTGAAAGTGAGGGAACACTTAGAACATTATCAATCCACCATTCACTTCAACATACCCTCTCCCAAGAACCTTTTTAGAAGTTTCATCACTTATTTATATAAATGACATGTCACATGGTTCCAAGGGACTAAAATATATTTATGAAGAGGCCATGTGATGTGAAGCATCATATTCAATGACCCATGTAGGATTCAAAGGTGTAACTACAACTAGGGCCTTACTCTTTACTTTCCCCTTACCATTCTCTTTTGGCTTTTCTTTACCATAGTAATTTGCCTTAGAGGATTCATGGGTTGATGAAGATGATTTGATAGATTCAGGAACACCTATATTGTGCTTACGAAAGATGCTAGTGAGGTGATCAATCTGCTTCTTCAAACATTTGCTTTCATCATGCTTCCTTGAATAAAACCCACATTGGATCTTATCTTTCATAAGCTTAACACTAGAATAATAGGTATCATTATTTGATTTATATGTAGGAAGATTTACATCCTTCTATTGATCCTTTTTGTCTTGTTTCTTATATCAATTCTTTGAAGCCTTCTCTTTCTTAGCAATAAGAGCATGAGATAATAAGGACTTCAATGTGCCCATATATATCAGGTTATCCTGTTCTTGGATCAAGTCAGCAACAAAAGAATATTTTATGCATATCTAATATAAATTTTTGTGGCATGAAGGGTGGACACAAATATAGAATAGTCTGGACCCAATTTAGAGAGTATAAATAGAACAAGTTGATCATATTTATTCCACATTCTTTTAACTGCAACCTCAAAGATATAAACTTGGTGAATAAATCTTGTAGAGTGTCAAAGTCAATTAAGCTCAAATTAATGAGCTCATTATCTAGCTTATGGTCTCTCATCACATCATGCTTCCCAAAGATATTTTCCAATGTGGTCCATATCAAATTCTATGTAAAAGATTAGATCAGGAGATACATAAAGACACAATAATCCATTGACTTTATCATAATGGTTAAACCATTTAATTTTCTTTGATTTTACTTTATATTTAGTCTCTTTTCCCATTATAATTTGTTGAAAACCCTTGGATTACAAAATTATTTCCATTCATGATAATTAAATGGTGTGAGAGGACTTAACAAACTTGAATCCATAATGCAAAAAAGAGGTTATTGCAAAAGGTAAAGAAGAAATGTAGAATAAATTGTAAAGATTCACATAATACCCCATTATAACTATTAGAGTGACCCCCTTAAAGTTAAAAATACAAGCACACTTGTATAGATGTCAGACACAATCGATAATGCATCTTGAATGATTAGTGTGTAAATATAAAGAATTGAAAATATCTAGGCTCAACTGATAGTGTGTCTAAGAGAATAAAATAATTGATTTAAAAGGAGATATAATGGACCCAAGATGACCACCAATATGTATAATATGAAAAAACAAACACTTTTGAAGAAGATAGTAGTAAAAAATGAGTTGTCAATCAAAAGTTATAGTTGTTTTAAGATTCAAGCTCACATAAAAAATCTCCACCCAACATAAATATGAAAATGTTTGGGTTGATTGGAGAATTGGTTGGGGCTAAGGTTAATCCCCCACTTTTAAGAATAAAATTTTAAGCTCCCCCCATAGGACCATACCATATGACCAAGGGGATAAGACCTTTTGTGAGTGATCCCCCCTCCCCCTTTTGATTGATGATGAATGTAGAAGTGACATCACCTAAAAATGCCTCTATTTTATAAATAAATGGTGCTACAATTCACATGATTAAATTTGATGTTCCCATGGTTGTTGTTAGACTTTTGAAGCTCCCTTGTAGTCATTAGATTTTCTAGATAAAATTGCAGTCGTCAAGAATCCTGACCCTTCTTGCAGTCAGGACTAAAGGCTACATGAGCACCCACAAAATTTGATGTTGGAGGTTTCATGAATTTTGGTAGTGGAATTTTATGTGGTAAAGGTTGTCAATATCCTTATAGGTGTCAGGGATACCAAGAGTTCTAACAGTGTTAGGACTTTCCTAAGTTATGATAACATAACTTTAGACTATCAAATTAGTTCAGAGTTTTGGTAATAGAACTTTTGACTACTGGAGTAGTCACAAGTTCTAGTAATGAAACTTTAAACTACCAGATTAGTTATAGGTTATAACAAGTAAAATTTTTGACTACCGATGCATTCAGTAAGTCTAATGTCAGGATTTTAGGCTAATGATACAACCTAGAATTCTATTGTCAGTATTTTTTACTATTGATGTAACTTGGAGTTTTGGCAAGTGCAAATAGGCACATAAACTCTTATTTATGCATGTAAGTGCAAAATTTATGTCAAGTTTAGAATCTTTAGATCTAGAAGGCTTATATAAAATCCACCAAAGACCCACTAAGGATATCAAAAAACTAAAAAAACCCATAAAATTATTTTCTCTTGGAGAACCTTATTATATGGATTTGCATGAAATCACTGAAAAAGCTCTAAAACCCTCCAGAATCATTGAAATAGACTATCATGAAATTAGGTCATGTTTATAGCCAATCCTAAGGTTTTGACACCTTATGAATCTGATGTCACTAGTTATTTTTTATTTTGAGACTCCAACTATATGGTTTTCATAAATTTTCATGAAATCCCATCAAACCTTTAAAAACATTGAAAATCAAGAAAGCCAACAAGAATGCATGCAAGAAAGATCTCACCATGGATTTCATAAATATAAAAACACTCATCACATTAGAGCTCTGATAGCATTTTATATTGCTCAAATATATTTAAATGTTTAGATTGCATAAAAATCCTAGGAGTAGGTGAGACAAAATTACCACAATAAAAGTTGCGTCGAAAGCTTCCTTCATTGATTAGACAAAAAGTACAAAGGACATACATTATATGGTAATAAATTAGGTCACCAAAGAGGCAAAAAATCAACTCACTATTAAAAAATATATTAATTTTATTTTTTTCTAATGATTTTAACAACCCTAAACAAACTGACTAACAACTACAGAGGTAAAATTGTAAGAAAAAAACCTACACCAACAAGATCACTACTATTAATAATACTTTGTATTTTGCTCTTCATTACCCAAAAATTATCAGTATGATGCCCATATATTATATGATAAGTATTATATTATTTTTATTTCCTGAGAGGGTGCATAGGAGGCAATGTGATCAACTTATTTCAAAGCATGTGCCTTTTAATTTCACTTGGATTCTCATGCTACTTATGTAAAATGTTTGAACCATTAGTCATAGATATATTATTTTATTTGGTCTCTTCTTATAATAAAATATTTTGAGGTACAAATCCCTTGAATGGAGATGTAGATATATGATTGACACTAACATGCTTAGGATTTGCTATATGTTTAATATTTCCTTCAAGTAATGTAAATTTTAGACTTAGATCTTCATTTTGCTTTTGGAATGCCACCATGGAATTTTTTAGTATTACCATCTACTCTATAAGGGATTCAAAAGCAAAAACCATATACACTTATGATTGGATATGCATCCAATAACTCTCAAGAAGATGTGTGGAAGGTGGAGGGGTTTGAGGAGGAACATTTTGAATACCTTCATTCTGCAATGCATGATGGGGCACCCTACCTCATATAGTGTTGACAACATGGACTGTGGAATCCAAAATAAGCCATAGGAAAATAATGAGAGTGGGAAGGTAGTTGATATAACCTTAAAGTCTAGGGCGATAAGTATAGCAACCCCATGTGTTACTCCCAAAAACAAGTATTTTTTAAAATTTTAATCCATTAATTTTGTTCTTACAAAAATGCAATGAACCCATTGCTCATTGTTAAAATCACCAAAAATTCACACCTACCTATAATAGTGACTATTTCATCGGTTTCCATAATTAATCCTTTTAGATTAAAATTAAAAGTCCATCAAGTTAGTATTTGTTTGTTAAAAATGAAGTTATGATGTTGGGACCTATGGGTTATGTGCCAACAAAGAACTATACCTCCAAGTTTAGCTCATATGATCATAATTACCTTATCTTAAGAAAAAACTAACATAATTAATTCATAAAACAAAACCCCATGACTAAATATTTGTCTAGGCATCTTCCTAAAGATCATCCTTCATTTATTGGCTTCTTAGTGGAAAAAACACTTTCATCAGTCCATCAATCTAAAAAACCACATATGTAGGTAATAATTTAATTATCCATTCCATTACATAAGACATACAATCCAATGTCATCAATTTTCTAGGCTTACAATAATCTTCCTACAATAATTTAAATGATGATGATAGAAACTATCTATAGATTTTACTACATCTACATGTTTGACAATTTGACATTAAAATGTCCATCAAACTTATACTAGGTGCTCTTAAAGTATCATGGTTGAGTGAGTCATGACCTTGTTTATTGAGTGAATCCATGTCCCCTTTTTCCAAGGTCTAATGATACATGGCATATACTCACACTATCCAAAATGGGCTAACCACTCAAAAACATGCCATGTCCTTTGCCCTATAAGTGAGCATCTTAACAACATGGCATTTTCTCACAAGCTTGTAAGGGCAAATACATATAGTCATGTTGAATTATACTCTAAGTTAAGACGTTTCAAATGGGTGACATGTGCATTAAAACTTATGTTTTGTCCTCCTTAGCAATGAGTGAGATGTTAGGGTGAATCCACGTGGTAACATGTGAATTTATTACGGCCTCATAGACTGCCTTGCTTACTAAGGTTTTTGACTAAAGTCATGAAACAAAAACATTGTGATAAATCCAATAGATGAAGGGGTTGTACTCCTTACACTAATTGCTTCCAAAAAAGACCCACTGACATGGACATTCATGATTAATTCACAAGCCCATGGATGGTTCAAACAAAAATCCCTAGATAAGTTACAAGTATGCAACTAAATGTGATATTTCCAAGTGGCAAGATTATATTGCTTTATAATCACATAGGCCTCAGACTCCACACCAACTTACCTTGTAACTTTTGAGTATGAAAAATCATGACATATGTAAAAAATACAAGTTTAAACCTTATAAAATTTGTGAAGGGCCATGTCATGATACAACTATGATGCATGGTAAGGGCAAGCTAACTATGTAGACAAGTGTGACTGCTCAATAATTTATGAAATCATGACAAGTGGTAGACTACACACAAGTAAAAAATTTCAAATTTTGGATATGTTAAAATCCAACCCAAATAAATTAGGCCAAGATTTTATGTCAAATGATAAGCTAAGGTTCATGAAACCATGCATGAAGGTGCACGATTGCATCATAATACATGCCAATGCTTAATCAAGGTAGCTAAGTCGATAATGCATGAGACCAAACACCATAAAATGAAGACAAAGAATCTAAGACAAATTCAAATTTAAAAAATTGAACCAAGAGTGTAGATGACTGTGAAGGCTAAAGTCTAAAAATCAATCCTTCATGAGATTGGCTAAGTCTAAGACAACCAAGCTAAGTCTAAGACAACCAAGCTGAGTCAAACTATCAGGCAAAAACTATGTCGAGGCAAGGCCATATAGTATAGTATGAAATAATGTGGCTAAGATAAAACATACATATACATATACACTTTGAGATAAAATGGGTTGAGTTATAAGGACTTAATTAGTAACCTAATTCACCCTTGAATTACCATAATTATTAAGGATTATATCTATGCTCAATTATTCATTTCCTTTAGGCCTTAATTCACTTAGTTGAGGTATACATATATTATTTATGCATGATTTATCTATGACTAGAATACAATATTGAGGCTTCCTCAAACTTATGCTAATAAATTAAGTGAATGCCATAACTCAACATATATTCTCTTTTAGTTGACAAGATTTAAATAGTACAAATAATGTGCAAGACTTCAGTATCCATGAATAAATATGCCTATTCAATTTAATTGATGGAATGAACACATATTAAAGAAATAATTATTCACACTGATTCTCTACCTAATCTAAAAATAAGACATCTAAATCTAGTGAAATCTATTGCCTTACCTTGTGAAGGTCATAATTAATTACATTGCACCTTAATCATGTTTGGGCATTATCTTCTACTTTTCAATAAGAATATATTTATGGTTTTTATCCATTTTTGCCTCAAACTTAATTTTAATCACTCCTCTTGTATATAAATATTTAGATATAACAATTAGCCCTTGCCACATAATCTATAATTTCAGCAAGCCTCATTAGTTAAGTTGTTCAAATTAAAAAAAAAATCATGAGATGAACTATCTCCTTCTTATCATCTAGATCTCTTAAGCTTAGATCTTAATTAGGCTTTCTTTATAAAACCATCCATTTAGTTCATTTAACATTCGTCATAACAATGAACTACCATACTTATATTCCCAAGGCTTTTCCTATGCCTAGATCTCATCCAAACATTCTTTATTAAAAATCATCCATTATTTATGGATTCCACTTTGAGGTTATTTCCAAGTTTTCCAACATTAAATAGGTATTAAATATTCTCAAATATTTTCTTATTCTTAAGCCTTAAATTCAATTTTAATTATACTTACATAACTAAGTTATTGAAATGGGATCTCAAATCCACATATAGGAGTCCATATCCAAGAATGCAATCAGATTTGTTATTAATTCCAAATTAAAATGGTTTAATTTCAGATTACAAAGCTTACATGAGAAGCAGACTCAATTCAACAAGATTCGATGTCTAACTCAACAATCCACAATCACACTATTGGATTTTATCCATCCTTAAACACAACCAAGGAAAATAGATGGGTTATCTGATTCAAAATATCAAATGAGCATTACTTACTACTGAAAGATAGAATATGCAAGGTTAAAAGCCTTGATAAAAAAACATATGATAACCCAACAATTATCTCATAGCAAACAATAGAATAATCTACAATGCATTGTTTCCCTTCCAATGAAATAGGATGCAGAGGTATAAGGCTACTTCATTAACATATTAATGAATTTAAGTTATCTAATCATAAAAATTAGAGTACACAAATCTCCCTAAACAAGTAGTGTATAAAATCCATTCTCAATGGGTTAGATCTTAAAATTTGATTTCTAGATCCTTCTATCATATCCAACAAAAAGAATCCATCACTTATGTATAGGGGAAAGCATCAAGGTCAAGCCAAATAATTTCCCCTTAAGCAATCAAACCTAACAAGTAATCTTGAATATCATATCATAGTTAGTTCTAACTCTACTCAATATCAATATTTATATTTACTATCATCACCTCATAAACTTAAGAGAAATGAAGAGTATGACTGAGTTAGAATATATTCACCTGAATATCAAACCTATTTTTTGATCAATAAGTTACATCAGGTTTTCATTACAACACTGATTATGAGATGATTTGGTGTCATGATCCACCTAGCCACATATATGATGTTTGTATCAAGTCTATAAGGTGAAACTGAGGATTTCACTTCATTGTTCCAAAGCTTTCCATTAAATAAGCAACATATATGGTTCATCTAATCCAAATTCATTACATGTTGTTTAAACTTATCTCTCATGAAAGACTTTATTCCTCCTAAAGAATAAGGAGAACCAAAAATATGACTATTGAAACACCAAACATGAACCTGTCTGACTCATTGGACCAACAATCAACCAACCAACAAACCAACCCTTTTTTTTTAAATGGATCTTTTATATATACCCTTCTTTTTGTCAAAGGAGTCCTTTGTGATCATTTACAACATTTAATGATTTCAATCAATCCAAGATTATGTTTTATATTTTTTTTATGATTACAAGATCACTTGTAGCTACATTTACTTATGATCTCATTTACTTTTATATATATTATCATGGTCAATTATAATTCTTCATTGCAGTTTTCATCATTCTTTGTAAATTTTCTTCACCTACATCTTCTTGTATCCATTTCCCATATTATCTGCCATTACTTCATTTATTGAATAGTTGTGTTACTTGTAACCATTTTGATCCTAATAGTTCTTTGACTATCATAGTCTACCTACTTGTTGTGAGCTCTTTACAAAGCACACAAGGTGATAGCTTTTTCATCAATTTGATACATTTTTTTCATCTACCTAATGTATACATATCCATCTTCCCTTGGTTAATCATAAACCACCTACACAATCTAGATTTTTTACAACCACTATGGCTTTAGTCATGGTCATTGGCCATTAATTTACAATTACAAATACAATTATAATAATCTCAATTTAAATTTCTAGTTATAAAGCTCTTAGCTTATCTATTTAAGTTTGTATACATTTGAATAAAGTCTTTATAAACCAATAATAATATAGTTTGTTTATATTACATATGCACAAGGCAAAAATACATGGTATCTAGTGTGTCAAATAATTGGTTAACTCAAATTGAGCCTTATTGCTAATTTAATACCAAGATATATGCTTGTTGAAACTATCCATCACTGAATCTCTCACTTATGTTATATAGACTCAAGTGACACAATGATGGACTAAATGAAAACCCAACCAACTCATCTCATAGTAGGTATATAAACTAAGGACCCATTCAAAAAAACCTATTTCATGTTGTAGATACTAAAATTAAATATTTATAGCATTTTAGTCGTTTAAATTTGAAAAATATCAATTAAGGCTCTACCCTTCAGTTATAGACCTCTTAATTGTTGAAAGGCTCGCATTCACCATCTCACTATGCCTAACTGATTATCTCTTAGTTTTATTCATATATTTTTGATGACCCAAGTCTCCTACACTGCATAGAAAGCTTAAAACTTAATAAACATCCTTCATGTTTAATTTCATATTAGTGCCTATTTTTTAACCCTCTAGACACTACTAACCACATAGGGACATTACTGTCAACAGTAGTGTCTAGATCCTTATCTAGTTTCTAGTAGACAAAAGTCATCCAAATCACAAAATTATCGAAACCAATGGGTCAGCCTTATTTTCTTATTGAACCCTACCATGAGATATTTTCAAAAGGTGTGGTATAAATACAAGCCTAAGCCTTTTCATTCTTCATCTATCAAATACCAAGCAAACACCTACCAAAACTAAATCAATCAACTACATAATAACTCTATTCTTACCTATTCATCCATAGTTTGATATGAATCATAGGATTAGTAATATGATAGTTTGAAAGTGTTTAAAGAGTAGCCCATGAACAATATTTTTCAAATTACAAGCTAAAACACTACATGCATCTTCATATAGTATATAATACCTTTGTGAACACACTTTCCCACACACAAGGGAAAACTACATAAGTATGAGGCCCTCCTTGGAGAATCATATATGTAGGTAGTTCCCATTGATAGAGGGGTCTTTGGGATAGCTCAACACCATAAGCCCACTAACCCATTTTTCAATAAACTCATTCCAATGGTGAAGAAGGGTGAAGAGATAGGGTTTTATCAATCAATGAAGAATTAAAATATGTATCTTATATATGAATACATAAGTATAAAGGCAATATAAAACCTAAAAAAATGAAGTTGGTCACATCTATATCGAGTCATTATTCCCTATTGGACACCTGCATCACAGTATGACACTAGTATTGATGATAATGTACAAATTTGATGGTAGTGTTCATGACCACATAAGTACATTTTATAAAATCTAAAGATTGGTATAGAACATTTATCTTGCATATTTTACACCTAATTACAATCTAGATCTACCTATGCATAGTAAACCAACTATGTACCATTGTTACTTATTTATTGTAATATCTTTCGATATATGTACTTTACTATTTTTAGTTATCTTAGTTGTATAAATTTGGAATTTTATTTATCAATTTTTTTTTATAAATTGGCATGCTAAATATTATTTTATCACCCTTGTATTATAACTATTTATATATTTTAACACTAGATCCCCCACAATCTAAAATTTAGGGTAAAACATTTGGTGAACCTTATCATTTGGTCTCAAAACCTAGATTGACCTATGGTTTTCTATTTTATGTTTTCTAATTGTTGTAAATTTTTCTTTTAAATTTCAAGTTTTTCATTTATAAGCAATGCAAAATGTCAATAACAAAAATCATTTTCAAATGGAAGGTAATGAAGCACTAGTCCATCATATCAATAATAACAAGACCTTAATGGATGCATTTTTTTATGTTACAATAGATGAGATCAGTAAACATGTTAAGCCTAAGACATCCTCACCTAGTGATGGTGATTCTTTAGAATGTACTACAACTAATTCTAATACTATAACCCTCCCCTTGAGCACATCATCACTTCCGACATCCAATGAGGGCATGGGTTATGCAATTAAGCCATTGTTCCCCAAAATAAATCCTACTATTGCTACATCCTCCATGGGAACCATTGGCACTTCAACCAAATTACCGATTTCAATGCCTAGATCAACTCAAACCATGCATACACATCCTTTGGTGGCTTTTCAAATTTTCAATATTAGCAATCAAAATGTGTAAGATCTTGTCCAAACTATAAAAAATTTGCAAGATAAGATTACTAATATTGAGAAAAATTATATGAAATCACCCTATGTCATTGATTCACAAGATGTGTTACATAATATTCTTCCACTAAAATATCTATGCACCCTTTCCCAACTAGTTTTATTGCACCCAAGTTCACATTTTATGATGGCAAGGGTGATACTGAATAACATCTTTGATATTTCTATGTAACATGCCTTGATTATGACTCCAATGATAAACTTTTGTCTAAATTTTTTCCAAAGAGCCTTAATAACTATGTTTTATAATGGTTTTATGTTGTACCACTCCAATTAGTAAAGGCATTCAAACCTATAGCTGAGTAATTCCTAGCACATTTCTCTACCAACATTACTAAAAATATGTCATATGCTCAAATTTAAATATCAAACAAGGAACCAATGAAACTATTAATGAATATGTTTTGAGATATAAGACAATATTGGCCAAAATGAAAAATTTCATGGTAGATAAGAACTTCAAGACATCTTCAAGTAAAGTTTGTTTTCCCCATTACATGAGTCCATTATTTTCAAAATGTTTAAATATTTTTATGACTTATGCCATATTGTTTGAGATTGTGAAATGAAACTTATTTCCTTGAACAAGCTCAAGTATGTAGTAAACACACCAACTACGTCTAATACCAAGTTTAATATCAAACCAAGCTACAAGGTTAAACCTACATAACCTAAAAAATAAAAAACCACAATGGTTAATGCAGTGTCACAGTAACCTAATTGACTCATTTGATCCAATCCACCTAAGAGACAATTTACATGCTTACTTAAGTCTCCAGATTCTTTACTTTAGAAGCTTGTGGAGTGTCATATTTTATCTTTCCCTCATCTCATAGAGGTGATATGAGTTGACCTAACCAAAGGATATAATGTTAATACATGTCATGAGTATCAACAAGGTCCTTGGCATTCTTCAAACAAATATTATACCTTAATCATAAAATTCAAGATATTATTGATGACCAAAATATTACCTTTGATGATCCTCTAAGGGACTTAGGTTCAAAACCTAGTGATCACCATGATTAGAATATATTTAACAATCCCTTGTAAGATCATTCTAAAAAGATCCATAAGTAAAAAATGGCATACAATGCACATCCTCCTCCATCTCATTATGGGTACCTATTAGATGGTATTATTGGCACCTATACACGCACAATACTTCCTATGGTTTAGAGACTTATATTAAATTTGATAAGAGTGAAATAGTGGATGATGACTAGGATATTCATTCATTATTTATTCAAACATACCTTTATCATCGGCCTATACATAGTGTTATGATTGACAATGGTGCTAGTGAGAATGTATGTACCATGACACTATTTACACATTTGGGTTATAGACATGATGATTTACACCCTTAAACCAAAATAATCATAACATTTTATGGGACATAACAACATGTTATTAGTGAGATTGATTTACCTTTACAGGTTGGTCCAATACAAGTGGTTACTGTTGACCAAATTTATACCTCAATTCAAAATTGGTCACCCCATTTAGGTTGAAACTTCATAGGGTTGTCAAAATATTGTCATGGTCTTGTCATGATCTTAAATGGTCTTAAATAGTTCCATATGGTCAAATTTGTCCTTGTTTAGCATTGTCCAAAATTTGATCTTAGGTTCACTTATCTAGTCATAGGGGTCAATTACACAACCTTGATGTTTTAAAACATGGTCAAAGGTTTGGTATGTTTTAAATTAACTATATAAGGTTATTTAGGTGTCATTAAATTCATATTATCATTCACTGACCTTTTATTATGTTTTATTGTGCTAAAATGATAATTTGGCCACCTTTTAGCCTATTTGGAGGAGTTGCACTTACCATTACAAGAATAAAATGTTTAAATAAGATTAAAATAATACCTTATATCATAATTACATTAAATAATGTTAAGGGATGGTCAAAGGCTGAGAACACCTATAATTCAACACCTAAACTAAGCAAAATGAGACTTTACAAGAACCTTTGGGCACTTGTAGGACCTTGCAAGATCAAATTTAAATTGGAAATGGTTTATAATGTATATTTGGATCCCTAAAATAATTTTGAGGCTTTTTACCAAGTTTTATATTGAACTAACATTTTAGACATTCTTTCTTCCCTATCGTTGCCTTCATAAGCATAAAATGGCAAATTTGAAGTGAATGGTATAGCCGAGAGAGAGAGAGAGAGAGAGAGTTAGGAGATAAAAATTTGGAAATTATTATGAGTCATAGTAATATTTAAATTAGGGTAATTATATTTCAAATTAATTTCCTCTCTTTTTTGAACAATCGACAAGAGTGATAGTAGGTCACTATGACTTGTCCATCCAAGCAGGGTCTGTTCTTGAATTTGTTTCTCAACTTCAAAATTTTATGGATAAGAATGGTTTTGAGGGTTTTTTTTATAGGTTAATGAGATATTTTACATGGTTTTTCATCATCTATATAAATTTCATGAAGTTTCTTCACTTGGAGGGAAAGTGTCTTGATGTACAAGGTGTTTTAGTCTATCCTGCTGCAAGTTTTATTTTGTCCAATATATTTGTCATCTTCAAAGGTTAACAATTATTTATAACTCATGGAAGATCCAAAAAATTCATGAATTTAATGTGATATTTGTTTGAGATGTGATTCTTTTCCATATTATTCAAGTGTGATGCTCTTTGGGGACATGGTTTGTGTTATGCAGTCCACTACATGTTTGATTGACAACTTGGCTCAAATATTAGTGATAATTCATAGTTTAATATTTTTATATAATATTTCACTATTATAAGTATAAAAATATGAAGATAATAGTCTAAGCACACCTTTAAATGAGATTCATAAATGTTTCTTCCATATGCAGGGCTGTATGGATTATAGAAGTAGGTTGAATATGCTCATAGCCATGGCGGAGACTTGATACATTTCCTCATACATTCATATGTCTATGAATACCCCACTAACATCATAAAGTGATTTAAATTGACTAGATTCTATAACATAACGCACAGACCCTATATATGGGCTGACTATACCTACAGTTTGTATAGACCAGTTGGATAGGAAAGTTTAAAAGGTGACATGGTGCTTGTCCTAAGATTTATAGACCATTTAAGGAGTGATAAGGAAATGTGGTGATATTATAGGGTTGAAGGGTTTAATAACTAAAGAGGTGAATTTTTATATCCCTAAACAATCAAGTAGAGACCTACAGGCCCTAAGCCTGTAGGTCCTTATTTTGAACCAAATTCAACCTCAGATCAATAAAAGAAAAGCCAAGATAGTGAAGACTTGATTAAAATATAAGATGAAATAGGTCACAAACAAGATAAATACACCTAAGTAATTAGATAGTCAAGAGATGGTCAAGAGTCTGACTGAGCTAAGAAACCTATGAAATTTGCCTATGTATTGGGATAAAATCTTTTGGTTTAAATCCTTAAATCATCATGGCAAGTGAGAGTACTAAGTTTCAAACCTAAAGCTCAAATAGCCCTCTAACAATTACAGGTTGCTAATGAAACAACTAACATCAAACCTAAAGAAATAAGGCAAAAGTATTTGAAAGAAGATATGATCCTAACCTGGGACTTTAAACAAGTTCAGGAGCCAAAAAAACTTACTTTCAATTTAAAGTCCCAAACACAAAGATTATAGTCAATCATCCTAAAGATCACCTACAGGCTGCAAGTTAAGACATGATGGTTCCAAGCCTAAGTAAAGGGAAGAGGTGTATGAGAGGCTCTGATGTATACCTTAGATATATAATATGTCATAAGGTCATTTTGAGACCAAAGTAAATATGAATAATATTGGTCATCTTTGAGTTCCAAACCTCTACACAGAGTCAAAAGGTAACCTATAGGTCTACTTATTCTTCAAAAGTGTTTTTGCTTGATTTGAGAAGGGGAAGTCCTGTGAGATGTCTAAATGATGAATACTCTTTAATGAATGGTTTAATAATTCAAAAAATATATCATATAACCTTAAAACTTGATTACAAGGGATAAATTAAGACATTCTATGTTTTAGGGTAAACAAGCCTAAGATACACATCGACAAATCCAAGTCTAGTCATGAGAGAGATT